>CM040401.1:52517661-53037661 GCA_022702515.1 Ilyophis sp. 1 JC-2022 | reverse complement strand
CTCTTTGATCACTCACTTTTCTTATACTTAGAGACATGTGCGAGGGGTCAACTCTGGGCAAGCAGGCCACAAGAATGAATTTTTAAAAACACCTGATCATGTGGTTTGTAATGATGCCGACACTCTCAGCCTGTCTCGTCACCAGGTCCACTCAAGCCCAGCTCCCCTGGGATTAGTATTACCTAATATTACATGTATTAAGTTGGGTAATTAAAAGGAAATATCAGGCCAACACTACTGGGCGTTATTGGGGCTCAAGCAGTTTTTGGATGTTCTGGGTCCATTACCGAGTTGTGTGAAATGCTATTTAAATTTTATTAATATTTATCATAATATCATAATATTTATGCATGCACACACACACACACATAGATACACACACACAAGCTTGTGTATGAACAGGCATGTGTGCACACACACACAGACAAGTGGATATTCTTTCATTAGAATTTAAATACCATTGTATTTCTGATATTTTAATTGAACACAAAAAACACATGAATTTTAACACTGGTAAAGCAAAAGAAACAACACATATGAAGGCAAAAAGTATTATAAACTAAATTGAATGTGGCTTATACAATTTATATTTTTATACATTTTCTGATAAAAATAATATATAGCCCGGTAATATAGCTTGTCATTTTTGTCTTTTCACCTGGGTTCACATTGTCTTGGGCACTACCAAACGTCTATCACTTTCAAGCCATTTGAGGTCCTGAGGTTTTACTCCACAAAATACTATAATAGTCAATCAACAGCAATCTATTCACACATTTCAGTCGTAACTGTCTCTGTGTGAAATAATCATCATGACTTCTTTACTTTGGGCACTTTATGTATGTTTTTGTAAACAGTGCATTATCACAAGGGCTAGAGCCATATAAAAACAAATGAGCCACAATAATATTGAAATAAAAGTGTAATATTATGGATGACAATGTGCGAGCATGAGGTTGAGGTCAAATCTTTGTCTTACATGAGATACATGGGGAATGCCACGTATTTCTCTATAGAAATAGATCTGTTAGAAGCTAGTTAACAAAAATATAATCTGTAAGGATTAAATCAGGCTGTGCTGCGGTTATATGAAAATAAACATTGCCAGGTTTTCATGGTGGGGTCCTGTAGTGAAACCGATGGGTCGCTAACCAGTGGTTCATTTTTATGCAGCTGCACAGCCCAGAATGTTTTGTTATAGCCACTTCCACTAAGGCTACCTGCAACAGAAATTATTCTAATGCTCAAATTTAATTAAACAAGTTTTGTAGCACTTCACTGTTGTTGTTGCCTTGTTTTTTGCTATTATTTACTGTTGCAAATTGAATGTTCAGTTGAAATAGAATGTTGAGCAGAGTATTTATTTGAAGCAGTGATAAGGCCGTTTTTGCTATCGTAGCCTTTCATTATACCACTTCAGCAGGTCCATGGTAATTGCTAGTATGAGTTCTTTATTAAACGCAGCACATGGAGAATCAGTCAGATTATATATAATTATAATATAATAATATACCTGTATATATTATATTAAATTATATATTACGTTTATAAACAGTTACATGATGTCTATAATTACTATATGTACTGTATATAATGTCTAAATACAATACAACATCCAGAAGAAATGCTTCCAAAGTCAGCCTTTACAGTTCCACAGCACAGCCATTGCATACACAAGTCAACAGTGTTATACAATTTGTCCATCTATGAGACCGGGGGTAGTTGTTCTGCGACATTTGTGTTTGCCACTGATGTTGAAATCAAATCAAATGTGTATTACAAATCACTGTAAAACTGAACATTTATTTTAAGGCATACTTAGTATAATTATTGATATAATTTTTTGTAACAAATTTTGCTTGTAAATTGCAATATGGCTGAACATAATCAGGTTGGCATTTTCTGCTGTGGAATTGACCATAACCTGTTAGCGACCAATCAGTTTCAGTGTGAAGAATGCTGTAAATTTCATAATTTACTTTACTATTTATCTACAATAGCAGTTTATTACCAATATATTTTCCATTTGTAAAATATGTTTAATAGAACTATAATTACTGTGAGGAAACTGCTCTATTTTTTGTAGCTCACATAATAAGCCGTTAACAGCCACATATCTTTGTTAAATGATCAGTGTGAATGTCATTGATTGTTGAGCCTTAAATAAATTTCCACTGACTGACTAGGATCTTGCGGAAAAAACAGGTCAATCCGTTTTTTTTTTCTGTTTCTGTTATGAAACATGAAAGAGGGCATATTACAGAATATCAGAAAATATAGTTGGATCGCAGGCTCTCAGCACTAGTTGGATCCCAGGCTCCCAGCACTAGTTGGATCCCAGGCTCTCAGCACTAGTTGGATCACAGGCTCCCAGCACTAGTTAGATCGCAGGCTCTCAGCACTAGTTGGATCCCAGGCTCCCAGCACTAGTTGGATCCCAGGCTCTCAGCACTAGTTGGATCACAGGCTCCCAGCACTAGTTGGATCACAGGCTCCCAGCACTAGTTAGATCGCAGGCTCTCAGCACTAGTTGGATCCCAGGCTCCCAGCACTAGTTGGATCCCAGGCTCCCAGCACTAGTTGGATCCCAGGCTCCCAGCACTAGTTGGATCACAGGCTCCCAGCACTAGTTAGATCCCAGGCTCCCAGCACTAGTTGGATCCCAGGCTCCCAGCACTAGTTGGATCCCAGGCTCCCAGCACTAGTTGGATCCCAGGCTCCCAGCACTAGTTGGATCCCAGGCTCCCAGCACTAGTTAGATCCCAGGCTCCCAGCACTAGTTGGATCCCAGGCTCCCAGCACTAGTTAGATCCCAGGCTCCCAGCACTAGTTGGATCACAGGCTCCCAGCACTAGTTGGATCCCAGGCTCCCAGCACTAGTTGGATCCCAGGCTCCCAGCACTAGTTGGATCCCAGGCTCCCAGCACTAGTTGGATCACAGGCTGTCAGCACTAGTTGGATCCCAGGCTCCCAGCACTAGTTAGATCCCAGGCTCCCAGCACTAGTTGGATCCCAGGCTCCCAGCACTAGTTGGATCCCAGGCTCCCAGCACTAGTTGGATCCCAGGCTCCCAGCACTAGTTGGTTCCCAGGCTATCAGCACTAGTTGGATCCCAGGCTCCCAGCACTAGTTGGTTCCCAGGCTCTCAGCACTAGTTGGATCCCAGGCTCCCAGTACTAGTTGGATCCATCCTCATTAGATTCCAGCACCATTGTTTTCTTAGCCCTATGTTGTGACTGTACAGCAAAAACATGCCCCAGGTTCCATTCCACACTACTCCCTTAATCCCAGCTCTCCCCTGTAACAATCACTGTTGGGAAAATGAATACTTTGATGTGCCCAGCACTGATACAACAGTGGACTCTAAGTTACTACTCGTATTCGGTGAAATTTCTTCTGTGATTTGGCTGTAGAATTAACTGCTCATAAGAATTATCTTATAAGTACACTTCATTTTTACTTAAAACCAAGTTTTTAAGAGATTATAAATCCAAAACAAACTGAGCATGCTCAGTGTATATTATTGTAAGTGTGTGAGTTATGGCAACGTACCTTCAAAGCTGAAGGCAGATAAACTTTTTAATAATAGCCCTTATCCTAACATAAATCATTTTGTCTTCCTGTAATAAATGCCCTATGCTTGGCAGACTAATAATGGCCAGATAAATTATGTAATGCTGCCCCCAAGTGGGAATACTGCCAAGCTGTAATGTATTTTGAGGATTTGATATGACGTGCATCCAGAATGAATTATTAATGGATAATTCTGTCCTGTATGCATTATTTGGGGTTTTCCTCTGTACTTATAGAATGTTTCTACAAAATTGTACACACAGGGGCTCTGTTGGATGCTTGTCCCATTTAGAATAGTTCTGCTGGCTACGTGAACCCCATAGTTCACCCCATAGTTCACAAATTTTACCAGTTTTAAATAAAATTGGCTTAGAGTTTGTAAATATACGTGTGTGTGTGTGTGTGTGTATATATATATATATATATATACCATTTTTTAATACAATTTATAATTTTTGTCAAATTGTATTCTTTCATTTGTAGTTTACTAAAGCATGATACAAATAGCTGATGCTGTACTAGTGTTTGAGAGCACTTTCTTCCTGTAGTATGTGTTAATGCCACTGTCAAGTAGAGGGTGACACCATTTATCTGAGGTGCATGGACAGCTGCCAACTGGCTTCTATATATGAACAAACCTTTTGTTTTATTCAGTACTTTGAGACAGTGAGGTGGGGTTGGCTCACTGGCTTGTCTCTGTACAGCTGTCTGCTCATTTAAATGTTATCATTTATCAAAGTGCACACAAGCTGAATTCAGCTGCAACACAAAAACTGATGATGTAAATCAATTCAAAGCAAAACCAGACTGGGGAAAAACCTAGTTCTCTCCAGAAAGAGGCATACCTTCTTGACTACAGGAATAGCTCCAATGGCCTGCTATTGTCAGCTGAGTTTTTTTTTTAAACATGGTGGTTATGCAAGGCTTTAGGCTGGAAAATGTTTCATTCCACCCCTGTTTATGAGCTGGCTTTTTTTTTAATTTTCGTCTCGCATTCCCAAAGCAGCCGGTGAATGCGTTTTCAGTGTGCTGAACTGGCTCGAGACTCTATTGTAATAGTGCATTTTAGCCACCAGATGGAGGTGGGAAACCAACACTGCATTAGGCTACCTGAAGTCGTGTTGGAGTTCACCACTATCAACACCACTATCAATTGCATGTTTTTTCAAACAAGGTTAACAATGATGCAGACCCAGATGTTTTAGTGTCTGGGACAAGGCTTGAAATAGTATTGATTTAAGTATTTAGATATAATCAGGCTCACAACTCAGTTTTAAAAAACTAATTTAATAAGTTGTTAACAGAATTTAATTTAATCTGGCAAATTTTAGGTACATCAGAAATTATTTAACTACTAAGGCTTCAAAATTGTACATTAATGCTATGCTTTTTCACACATTAATTACTGTCTTACCAGTTGGGCACAGGCATGCAAGACCGCACTACAACTGTCATATCATTATTGTAACATTTTAACTAAGTAGAATTTCCTAAATTGGGATAATTTGTATGAATGATGTATAGAATGTCTATGCTATATGTGTTGATCTGCCTATGCTATATGTGTTGCTTGTTGCTTATGCCTTATGTGGTGCTATGTGTGCTTAATGTGCTCAATGTGTTTGCTATGTGCTGCATGATGTTATGCATTTGCTGGGGATTTGATTATGCTTATTCATTGTTGTGTATGTGCCATTATGTCATAATTTATGTTTTGTTATGCTTTTCATCAACCTGCCCAGGGACTACAGATGAAAACTAGCCCTAATGGCTAAATCTGGCACATTTTACATTATGTTTATTAATGTGCATTGACCCTTTTTTAAATAAATAAACTTGAAACTTGAATCAAGGACATCAAAAATCTGCTTTTTGTCCAGCAACTTTTCTGTGGGATCATAGTTAGTGTGTGTTTGTGTGTGTTTCCATGTGTGGGATCATAAAAGTCATCCAGCTGGCACTGATAGATTATTGTTAGCTGACTCTTGTCTTGGAGATGGCAGCATTGGGATTTGAGCAGACAACCTTGCGAATCAAATCCTTATCTTTAGCCACTAGGCCACTCCCCAGTGCACTGTGTTGGAAGGTGGCGGGTGTTGTACAGGGACATGACAGTCCAAGCAAGTTGATTTCTCAGAGTACTACTACAGAGTGCCCTCCACTGTTATTGGCACCCCTGGTAAAGATGAGTAAAAAAGGTTTAATGAATTAGTTTAATGTCACACTGAGCACATGTGAAAAATCCAAACTTTAATAGAAGTCAATTTATTATGAGAAAAAATTTTGTCTTGATCCCTCATCAAGAAACAATTATTGGCACCCCTGCATTTATATATAGAATAAAGTAATCATTTTAAATATTTGGTCGCATATCCTTTGCAGGCCATGACTTCCTGATGTCTGTAACCCAACAACATCGAAAGACTCTTGATATCCTATTTTCTGGTACTCTTGTTCATTGTTACCTCGGTCATGTCAAGTTTGGAACTCAGTCTCAGTCTTGCTGAATTAATGCTTAATCTTGCCTTTCTATTGTACCCACCAGCCTGCATCTTCCAGCCTGTTCCACGCCACGCTTCCCTGCTTCCCGCATCCCGCTCTGCCCCAGCTATGCCCCACCCAGGATTCAGTCACCATCCTGCTTCTTACCTGCTTCCCTCTCCTGCTCTGCCCTCCTGTTCTGCCCAACCCAGGATTCAGTCCCTTCCCCTCTCTCGCTACAAAAGTTTTGCTGTAGCAAATAAACACTCTTTGTGAGCTTATTGTGAGTTCTGTCTCTGATTCATGCATTTGTTTGAGTCCAGTTCTGATCAGGAACCTTAACAGAACGAACTGGCCGACTCGGAGAAGTTCCACCACGCCTTCACCTGTCAGGGTGCGCTAATCGATCAACACGGCCTTCGCCTAGAAGACGTCCAGGAGACCCTGAGAAATGTCTCAGACCAAGTGAATCAGATGTGCACCATGATTGGCCAGATGGCGGTTCAATTGCCCCTCCCGAGGGCCCACGCCAGTCAACCACCACCTCCACCTGAGCCCCAGGCTGAGCTCTGCTGCTCCTCCCAGGCAGAAAGCCCCGCCTCCCAGGCAGAAAGCCCCGCCTCCCAGGCAGAAAGCCCCGCGTGCTGCATCCTGTGCGCTACCTGGGGGACTTGGGAAAGTGCCGAAGTTTCCTTTTACAATGCAACATCGTTTTTTGCCTGCAACCTTCCTCCTACTTTTCGGATTCTAGCAAGGTCGACTTTGTGATGGCCTGCCTGGGTGTAAGCGTGCACAAGTAGGCGACTGCTGTGTGGGACAGCCACCTACCCGCTTACTTCCACTTCTCCTCCTTCACTACTGATATGCGTCGGGTCTTTGACCATCCGGTCTGTGGGCACGATGCTACCCAACGCCTATTCCAGCTCCACCAAGGCAGCCTCAATGTGGCTGATATGGCAGTCTAATTCCGCACTCTGGCGGCAGAATTGGGGTGGAATGACACCGCCCTCCACAGGGTTTTCCTCAAGGCCCTCAGCGAGGACCTGAAAGATGAGCTGGCGGCCCATGATGAGTCTAGTGTCTTGTTTCCACTTGCACATTCGACCCGTTCCAGAGCCAACGCAACCCAAATGCGAGACGTACAGCGCGGCTCAAATTGCTTTTCCATTAATCCGAGCTGGTTCTCCGCGAGAGATTCGTTATGTATCGTTGCTAGGTAACGCGACACAGCTGTTCCAAAGTACGTTGCTAACGTTAGCTATTTCAACATGGCGAACTACGAGTTGGTTTTGTTTGTGTTGGTGTTGTGGAAAATGTTGCTTAAAAAGCAACAACGTATCCGTCAGCGCAGACATATGGAGTTGACCGAGTTAAGGAGGCGCAGAATGGTCATCAAACGAAGGGTAAGTATACTGTAGCCTACTAGCAAATATATGATCCTACTTAATTTATCCACTAGAGGGCCCTAATGTCTGTAAAATGTTGTCCATAGCTAACGTTAGTCGTTGTCTACCAGAGCAGTGTAACGTTACACACCGTTATTATAAAAATATTTATGATTTAGCATTCATATGAAATAAACATAGTTAATGCTATGTTATCTGAAATATATGTGAATATGATAATGTTACATGTAAATTTCAAACCCAAATTGCTTGTCAGTTCCAAAAGCAAATAGCTATATTAATGTATCAAATTTTACATATGAACATGAACTGTGTAACTTATGGTAGATCCTATATTTTTCCTGTAGGTGCTCAGAATCCATTCTCAAATGAGAAGAACGTCATCCATCTGGGCACATCCACGGTCACTAGAATGGTGGGAGAGGGTTGTGAGCAGATTTTCTCAAGCCCAATGGGAGAAGAATTTCAGGATGTCCAAAGAGACTTTTGAATACATCTGCATTAAAGTTAAGCCAGCAATAGAGAAACGAAATACGTCATTCCGTTTGTGTGTGCCTGTGCATAAGCGAGTGGCCATTGCCCTTTGGAAACTGGCTACAAATTCAGAGTACAGGACTGTGGGCCATCTTTTTGGGGTGGGTATTACAACAGTGTGTCATTGTGTGCAGGAGTTCTGTAAAGCAGTGACGGAGATACTCCTGCCTACGCATATACAGTTTCCTGACATCGGAAAACTTACAGAGATGGCAGAGTATTTTGAGCAGCGGTGGGGAGTGCCACAGTGCATTGGAGCCATAGATGGGTCTCACATACCCATCATAGCGCCAGAGGAGTTCCACCAGGATTATTTCAATCGCAAGGGCTGGCACTCAATAATTTTACAAGCAGTGGTGGACGGAAGGGGACTATTCTGGGACTTGTGTGCAGACACCCAGGTAGTTTACATGATGCCAGGGTCTTCCGGCAATCCTACCTATGGGAGGAGCTCAGTAGCAATGGTCAACTCCTCACATGTCACAGCAGAGCCATTAGCGGTCAAGATGTGGGGTTCTACATTATTGGAGATCCGGCTTACCCTATGCAAACATGGCTTTTGAAGCCCTTCTCTGACACCGGCCGTCTCACTGCAGAGCAGTGGAAATATAATTATAAGATCAGTAGGGCGAGGTCTGTTGTTGAAAATGCCTTCGGACGGCTGAAGGGCAGGTGGCGTTGCCTACTAAAACGTAACGACTGCAACATTGAGCTGACAAAAAAAATGGTGTTGACCTGCTGTGTTCTCCACAATTTGTGTGAGGAACATGGAGACCATTTCCATGAAGACTGGTTGGCTGTTCAGCCTGAAATGCATGCAATGCCTCCAAGACATGCCCTCCCAGACCGCATGGACCAAGGTGGTCCAGAGATCAGAACTGCCTTGATGCATTTTTTCAGCAGCCAGTGACCAATTCAGAATTTTGTATTTTAGATAATTCCACCTCCAGAGCCTATCTACCCTTATTTATTTGTTGTTGCCAAAAGCTTAGTCTATGTGTGAATCATTTATTTGTATTAAAATATTGCTTGTTAACTCAAATAAGGTGTTGTCTTTTATTGCATGTTTTATTTGCTATACTGTGCAACTAACATTTTCCACTTATCTTTTCATAATTTTTGAAATGACTGGAAAAGGAATCCAGAATGTTTTATTTGTTCAGTAAACTTTTTCATGGTTTGTTATTTATTGGTATAATGTGTACTTAATTTACACAGAAGGAATTGAGGATTTAAATTAGAATATTTTATTTTGGCAGAATCAAACATTTAATTAATTAATAAATTAGATTTTATTTAATATAGATTCATAAAATGTAGTTATTATTTATAAAGTTATAAAGTTAATCACATAAACGTTTACACTAGTATGTATCACAGTCAGGGCTCAGGGAGTCTTTTCTCAAAGACATTGGCTATTCTACTGAGAATAGCCAGCAAGGCAGCTTGTTGCTGGCTGGTCTCCTTCTCTGCTGCCAGGTAGCGTTCCTGGATCTCCTGAGCCTCCTGCTGATGCTGTCGGTCAGATTCCCTCAGGTATTCCAGCAGATCCTGGGTGGGGGAGGGCTTACGTTTCCCTGGTGGGGGGTGATATATAATACTCTCAAATTAGCTATGTAGGCCTAATAAGCATTTTAGTATTAGCTTTGGATATCCATGGAATTTGTTATTTTACCTTTCTTGGTTCTGGTTTTGGATGAAGCTGGCACTTCTGTGACCGACTGTGAAGTTGATAGTTGGTCAGTTGTGTCAATGTCATATGACTCTATAAAGAAATATTATTTGTAATTATTTTTCATATCACAGTATTTCGCTACTATATAATTTACAGAAACACATACAACTAGCTAGTCACTCTCTCAACAACAGGCGGATCATTCTTCTGTGACTGTCTTTGTTGATGTGCAGGTTTAAATTACATTTGCGTAGGTCGAACATAATAGAAAGTCAGCATCACCGTTTAGCCTATGTGCGTGTGAGTTCAGTGTTTTGGGAGGAGGGGGATGTTTTGTAAGACTGAGTAGCCTAACTTACAGATAGAAAACGTATAGCCATCCCGAGCCATCAGGCATGTCTTCTGTAACATTTACACTTTTCTCATTGGCCCACAATTTTTGTATTTTATTTAAATGGTTGGAAATGTTTATCCATAATAAATTAAACACTACGCTCGCTCATTGTCACGTCTATGAAATATACATCAACACATTGATTACTTGTGAGATTATTTTGAAAATGAAAAGGCTTTTCAAAGTGTAACAGTGTCTCTCTAGTGATATAGCCTATGCCTACCACCGTTTCATATGCGCCAGAAACAATGTTGCGAATTAGGCTACTTCTTGTTGCCGCTGCTCACACACACACACACACACACACACTGACAACTCGACTTAACTTACCCGTTGTTGGGGAGTTGGAAAGCGAGGCACACATCTCATCTAGTATGATGGTCGCAGAGTTGCTGGCTACAGCCCGATCCATGGAGGGTCTATGCCCAATAACGGAGTCGATTAAATCGTAATCGTTTTTTTTTTTGGTTCAACTCCACTACGGTTATTGTGGTCTTTCAATTTTTTGAATTCAGCTTTAAATTTTTTTACCTTCTCCCTTCATTGCTTTGCGGTCCTGGCGTAGCCTGCTTTGAGTAGCTCAGCGCTTACGTTTAAAAAGACTCTCTCGTTTCTGAGCGATGAATTTAGCTGCTGCTGAACCGACTCGTCTGCCCAAATCAATAAAAGGGCCTGGACTTCCTCGAAACCCCACGGGTTGTTTATTTTTTCCATTTTTTGTTGTTGTTGTTGTTGTTGCTGTTGTTGTTGTTAAACAGCCGACAAAGTGAGGAAGCGCGTCTTCTTCGGTTACGTTGCTGTGGTGAATCACCATAGCAACGCACTGGCGGCTCCATTATATTCGAGCCAGCACCAGAGGACAAATCGGGCCGTTTTTGGAGTGGGTCTCGTTGGCGCGGCTCGAATTTGAACTTATGGAAATGCTCAGAAGTCGAGACAGCGCGGCTCTGGCGCGGGTCGAATGTGCAAGTGGAAACAAGACATAGCTTTCTGAACATTCTAATCTAGCTCGCCTTCTCTCTTGACAACCGGCTTCGAGCCCGAGCCCGAGAGAAGACGGGCAGGGTTCATCCGCGTACCTACCTCATCCATGAGTCTCGTCACCTCCAAGTTACTCTGCTGGACCCACCAGAGGAGGAACCCATGCAGTTGGGCGGCGCCACGCTTGATGCCGGCAAACGTTGCCGAAGAGTGGCTTCCGGTTTCTGCTTCTACTGTGGTCATATGGGCTATGACGTGGCCTCTTGTCCCATTCGCCCAAGAGGGGGCGGCTCGCCGGTACACCTGGGCGTACTGGCGAGCCCGATCTCTACTTCTCAGTTTGCCCAGTCTCTCTTTCAATTGAAAGCTACTCTATTATGGGACACTCAATCGACCTCTTTGTCAGCCCTAGTCGACTCCAGAGCCGACGCCAACTTTATCGATGCAAGCTTAGTCAACCAATCTGGAATTTTTTTTGGCCATATAGTGTATATTAAGTACACTATGCTGCAGAACAGACATGCTCTTTATCACATTAGTGGTCTGTTTTACCATTTTCATAAAAATTGGCTATGAATTCACAAGACCTCTACTAAACAGAGAAAAACCTTATTTCCTACAGCAAAGAAGTGCAAACACAAAAAATGTTTGTTATTAGTGTAATGGCATATTCAAAGAAAACGTATTCAAAATGTTCAATTATAGCTATTACCTAAATCTGTCTCATAACATAAATATTATAGTCTCTAATTATATTTAACCTGCCATAAGAAAATACAAAAGCCAATACAAAACTTTACTGCCATGTTTCCAAATGCAATAAGTAATAGAATGGACACACCATGGTACATTACAATCTCATTTCATGTAATCTTCATTGTGTCAGTGAGCATCACTGAAAATCATTTAAGTTTAATGCTCTACAGTTGCAGGTACAAAATAATATAAAATTCTCAGCATAAGGGATGCTCAAAAAATGGCTCAACTGGGCTAAATAAATGATTGGTCATCAAAACAACATTTTTTCAGTATAACATATCTTCTATTATCAATGATGTATGTTGTCAGTGGATAATAATCATGAACATCTGAGGGCTGACACACTGATATTTTATTTGTTGGCATCAGGAGATATGCTGACCAGTGATTGTTGTATTGTGACTCAAATATGTGATCAATTTGTCCAAAAATAGGATAATCATTGTACATTTTTACCACTACATACATCTTCTGATAGTATGTGACACCATTAATTTAAATAAACTGGCACTGATGGAGAGGTTCAATATGAGTAACTCCATGAGACAATAAAGAGCTCAGCATCTCATCTGATAAAAATTCCATGTCAACAGTTGCAGTGGTGGAGAAGCTGACTTGATCTTCCAGGAACCCAAAATCAGAAAACATGTTGTATGCCTGCTGGTACTGATGTCTCATTGACAGTGTAAGGCTATGAAGATTAATGAAGTTGTTCACAACACGCATCAGATGAAATAGTGATGGTTATATGGTTATGACTGCGCCTAGTACTTATTTTTTTTTTTTTTTTTTTTTTTTTTTTTTTAACGTTCTTGTTCCTAGTTTGAAAATGCACTATGTACGTCGCTCTGGATAAGAGCGTCTGCTAAATGTCTATAATGTAATATAATGTAATGTAATGGTTAGCCTCAAAACGCATGCACCAACATTGTCGGAGTGGCCCCAAAAGCCTCATATAGTATGGGTAACGCAGGCTGCTTAGACTTAAGAGTGTTATGGGGATATATCTCTCTGAATGATTGGAAGTGGTCTTGTATTTTTTGTTGCAGAAGTACTACATGACCTTCAGCCAGTTTGTGTGCAAAAGACATTGCTGTGATATCTTTCAGTTCCAAGAGTAATCTCCAGTGAGCATCATCCTCTGGCACACAATCATCCAACATCAAAGGAAGAAGCCTCAACAAACACCATGTCCTGGCTGCATTTTGTTTCAGACTGTGTGAAACATTATCTGGTATTGTGATTGGTTTATCCAGTTTATCAAGGGGACCATATTTCCACGTAGCTATCTTCCTATTCAGGTCTGAAAGTTGAAGAAAAACCTTCAACTTTAGGGATTTTAGCACCTCCATTTTGTAAGATATAACACCCTCCAATAAATCATGCGTAATGACTGGAGGTAAACCATAAACCTCATGGAAACTACTCGAATTAAACAAGGAATTATTTTGAATGCCGTACATTCTTGCCTGAGGGGGATCTTGTTCAACCACATCAGCATCATGGTTGTATTCATCTACAGACCGTACATGCAATTCATCTGCATCAAAAGTATTCTGGAGTTGCATCTGGATCTTTTTTAACAGTGCAGTGTCTACAAGGACTTGCCACATATGGACCAAATGAGGCATTGAATCCCCCAATCTGATGGCTGTTCAGATTGTCCCCACAAATGCCATTGCACCATGCAGCTTCTCTGGGATGCCAGGAACCTGTATGCCGTCGGTTTCAAGAATAGCTAGGTCTGCATTTATTACCTCAGCTATAAAAGCCATACTTTCGAACATCCTGTGACTTGCACATGGAAAGTTGCATGACAGGCTTTTTGAACTTGCCTTTTGTCATGGCTTGTGGGTTTTCATTTTCTTTTTCGTTGCTGTTTTCGTATTATTATTATTTCCTGATTGAGAATCTATCTGATTTTTTCCACATTCCGTTCCGGGGGTTTGCTTTCTCTCATCATTGTTTTCACCTGTGCCTCTACCTGCGGGGTATTTAAGTTCCTCACTTCTGTTTCCCCGGTGCTTTTTTGTCATTCGACATTGCATTGAGCCAGGTATAGCCAGGTACTAGCGACCTCGTGATATTAAGTTTACTTTTAGTTCAGGTATAGGTATTATTCTTCCTGTTAGCATTCTGTGCTATTTATTTTATTCTTTGCTGTTCTCTCTGAGACAGTTTTCTTTGTTTGTTTCATTTGTTTTACACTCTTCCGGCTGTCTGAACTTATGTGCCGAAGGTGTTCTTTTTTTTGCTAAGTTTCCCGTTTTGGCTCCAGTATTGAGCTCGGAATATTTCGTTTGTGTTTCACTTGTTATTCGAGTTCGCCCTATTTTAGTGGGTTGATTTTCGTTTGGCTGTTTAGCCACAATAAATTAGTTTCCTGTCTTTTCTTTCTTTGCATTGATTTTGTTATTCCCTTTAGTGGTCTTCACTGTGTGAGTGACTTGTTTCTGATCCCCCTACTTTCGCATTTGAATATCCGCCACTAAAATCCATTACATCTTTATGGTGAAGATTTCCCAAAACATAGTAAAAGGCTAACATTTTGTTAGCTTTTTTGTGTGGACCCAATGGGGTTACCGCTTCAAATTCATCCGAATATGCTATTATCTGAATGGAATGTTCAAACCTTGAAAAATGCAGGGTGATCTGCAAAGATTAAATTCCTTTAACACTTTGGTGTGGGTTGAAAACTTCCCTCTGCACATCCATGTGCTGTAGCATTTTTTTTAGTATCTCAAGGATGGGAACATATACAAATGTGCTTGGTTTACCATCACAACACACTTTGAAAAAGCACTCAATTGGTTTAACAAATGGGAAATTAGTTTTATAAAAAAGTGTGGAAAGCTCTGTCAAGCTTTGTCAAAACACATTATGTTTGAATGATTCACAAATGTCTGCTGAAACTGCGTTGTGTCTTTTCACAAACTTGTTTTACCTCACTCAACGTGTGTCCATCAGACACATCAATAGAAGTGGTGCAGTCCTCTATCATGGTTTGGGTTGTGCTTGAAGGAAGCATACAAACTTCTTGCAACTTCAGAAATGTGACTGCTAAGTTTCTTGTTATATCATCCTTCAGACATCCTGCATCATTGCCATCACCCTCATTTGCACCACACTGTCCATGATTATCAGTACTTGCATTTTGCAAATCCTGTTTTATATAGCGTTTAAATTCATAATTGATGGAATTGGCTGTTGCATTTTTATGATATCGGCTCATATGTGAAGTACATATATTTAAAATGTTTCACTACAGTTTTTTTAACACACAAATGACAATGTGACCATTTCTGCAGTGTGTGTTGTAATGTGATGTCAGTGCTCTCAAACTTTGAACTTCATTATCACATGTTGGACAAGTAATTATAAGGTTTCTGATACTGGTATTTGGCAGTTCATGAGACAGCATATTTCTGTGAACTCTGTACACATGTGCTTTGTACAATGCAACACTTGTAAATATTTTACAGCAATGCCCACTCTCAATATTTGGTAGTTTACATAATATTTTGAAATGTGGCTCACTGCTATGAATTACTGAAGGCTGGTTTATCAGTCTCACAATGTTTCTGCATTGTGTGGTCAAGCATACTGGGCAAGTCAACATTTTAAATAGAAAGTAGATACATCCCAAACACTAGAATTATAGGAGCTTACCTCCAAGCTTATCTTTTGCAAACAGTAACACACCACTACAGATCAGGTGAGCACAAATTTCACCTGTAGGTAATTTTTTATTTGGGAATGGCTTTAAAAAAAAGTTAATTTGTCCAGTCATTGAAATGTAATTAGCAGCATAATTAACAATAATTTCACAATTTCTCACTCACCAGTTTTCATACCTGGTGTTTCAAGACCCATGGGTGGTGTATTGAAGCCTTTTATTTTAACAATGTATGTTGCTGTATCGCGGAAGTATACCAACTTTGACTATGCGCTTGGAACCAAAGGCTAATAATAGTAATAGCTAATAATTGAAACACAGGGCTTAACCACAGTCTATGGGCTTAACCTATAACTCCTTATACATCAGTAGACTATACATTATGCATGTGAGTAATTTTTTTGTTGTAAGTTTATTTTAGTTATGCATAGGCTATATTTAGGGCTTTTCAGCTTCATTGGACAGCACGCTGTAGAGATACAGAAAGAATGGGAGCGACATGCGACTAAGGTCGAGAGGCCGGACAAGGGGTCGCGGCTCGCAATGGACAGTGTTTTACAGGCTACGCCACTGAGACACCCCGTGACCATGAGTAATTAATTTTAGATAATTTTTACCAGCTATGTAATAACTATCGGTATTTTTTAGCGTTTATATGGTAGCAATTAAGTCAATAAAACGAAGGGGCGGAACTTCCGTGTTCAGAAAAGTTGTCCCTAGCCAGCTGGAGAAAAAATTATCATGCCTCTATCTAACAGCGCAGTAGTTACTGGACAGGAAAGGAACAAGTAACTTTACGCACAGGACACGATACCTAGCGTGCTAGCCAGTGAGAAAATATTGAGAGTTGAGGTTGGCTACGTAGTGTTTAATATGCCTATGTATTTTTAAGTTTTTAGGGTTAGCTGCCTGGCAAACGGTTAAGTCTTAACAGTATAGGCTACTGCTTGACTGACTGGCTTCAGATAGTGCCAATGTGTTCAGAATCGCAAATCATATGGAAGGGGCAGTAGCCTACGTTAGCAACAACGTAGATGTTTTGGTAATCGCTCTAGGATACGGCTCCACGCAACCACATTATGGCATTAGGGTTGTTTTCCTTTGAATATTTTTCTCAGCGACTGGACATCTAAATTTCATAGACATCAGGTCAATTTGACTTGCCACAAGCCATTTCGTTTTGCTGGGTAAAGTATGTTTTAAATTAACGTCTGGGCTTGCGCCGATTCACAGAAATGCATTGAATGTGTCAGGTTTTGTTGTTGTTGCGTCGTTGCTTTTTCTAGTTATTGATTAGTTTCATGCTGTGGTAATAGGCTATTCGCCCACTCTTTCACAAAAATGTCATAGCCTACTCCAAGATAAGCCTAACGTCGGAACACTCTCCAAAAAATAGGAAAGCCAACTGAAATTTGAATGAAAAGATTTTAAGTGAATTTAAGGAAACGAGTAACGACTAGGCTATATAATCTGCTATAGTCTTTTTTGCTTGGATGGGTTTATTTATATAATGTAATTATTTTAACAAGATAAATGGCCAGGTTTAGGCTATAATGTGAGCAAAGAGAGCCAAATCTATTTCCATAACTTCTCCAATTCAAGTAAATGAGTTGCGTGACATTAGGTAGACAGCATGTTTTGAGGCATATAGCATATGTTATTATGAATAATTTATGTGTAATTTTTTTGTAAAATACAAAACAAAACACATAAACAAAACAAAGCTAATTGAAATTAGAAGATACTTTAACAAAAAACTAAATGAAACAATGAAGTGGACTCATGTTCAGTCTTTTCAGATAAGCTATCCATAAATAATTTGAACTGAGACTGCCAAATAACATAGTCCTGAGCACATACAGAACACCGTTGCACAACAGCTTCTCAGTCTTTTACCAGCTACTTTAAAAGTGCACTGAGTGGAACACTAAAAAGGGACTGTGGACAAAATTGGTGTCTATATAACCATCTATTAATGGTTGACTAGCTGTGTACAGAACTGTTGTGAATATTGAAAGATGTTAACAATCCTGTTATAGGAAGCAGACTATTGAAGAAGCATACCAGTGTATGTTTATTTTCAATGACGGCATGCTGGTGTACCTTTATTTCCACAAGTTGTCAGTACAGCGGTTAAAGCTCTGGAGTGATACCTTTTTAGGGGGTTGTCTCTGTAAGTGGATCTTTACACTATTTCTCTTTACTGCATAACACTGAATAAGTACAGAATAACATCAGTTCTCATCACTATCCTACCAAAATGTGCCTTATTTTTGCCAAATTTGTCTTTTTTTAAATGAGAAAAAAAGATATGTTGCTGTTCTCTAGTTTCATCATAGCAAGCGGTTGCAGTTTTCTAATAAAGGATGTGAACATGAACTTGTATCCAGGAGGGAAATAAACTCTCATAAGCAAAAAGAACAAAGGAATTTTGTTTGTGGAATAAAATGAATGGAGATAGAAAGAGAGGTAGTTTCCAGATAACCAGTGTGACTTTGGACTTTGACCGGGTGTCTCTGGAGTCCTCGTATAAGGCTGCCTCTGCTGACTGCACCGATGAGCCTCCCCAACAGCCCACAGGGAATCCACTGACCACTGGGGGGCAAGGTAGCGCACACACTCCTTCTCTCAATACTGAGCTGTCCAGCACCGTGCTCGGTGCCTGCCTGGGGACTGTGGACAGCAAGAATGTTGAAGAGTCTATGTGGTCTTTGGCGCCATCACCATCTTCACCTCCCTCTGGTGCTGGAAACACAGTAGCGGGTTTGGCATGGGCAGGCGATGGAAGCTGTGGTGGGCCTGCTCTTTTGGATCTGCCCAGAGCCGGCCTGTATCACCTCAGCTCCAGCCAGCCTGGCACCCCCTTGTCCGTTAAGAAGCAGGTGTACCTGGAGCAGGGCGGAGCAAGCTGCTGGCTGCCCATCTCTTCCCCTCAGTCCTCATCGCGGTTCAGAGTGGTTCGGCTGGGACAGGGCCTGGGGGAGCCATACTGCCGTGGCCGCTGGACCTGCACAGACTTCCTGGAGCGTGATGGGTTGGACAAAGTTCAACCCACCCTGCAGTGGGTGACAGACAGCATACGGCACGCCCACTCCCTGGACTCCCTGGAGGTGGTGGAGCTGGGTGTGTCCGGGGGTGAGGGACCAGTGTTTAGGCCTTTGGTGCATATCAACACTCTCAAAACAAGGAACTTGATCAGCTTGCCAGGAACTGTGGGCATTTTGGCACCTGATGTCAAATCCAGTGCGGGCTCAACTGTAAAGTTTGAAGGGGAGAGGGTGGGAGATTCTATAGCAGGACACCCTGTTGTGAATGTCGCCATTGACTCTCCCTCCCCCTTGCTCGCGGATCAGTATAGAATTCAACTTGAAGATCCATCGTCCACTCCCTTCATCTCCCTCATCCCCGGTGTCTCCCTCCAACACAACCAGGACCCCTTTCCTTTACTGTCAGCTTCCAGGCTCCTCCCCTATTCCCAGTGGTCTGGCCGAAACCTGCCCATGCTGCATCTGGACCAGAACATAAAGGTGTGTGCACATCTGTCCTATCTCAGGTCTGTACTGATGAATGTGCTCCCTCTCAGATCTAAACTGCAGAGCACAAGACACCATCGGATGTTTGTGTCTGAATCATTGTGAAGTTCTGCTAATAAGCATCATTTGTATATTCGCAAGGCGCAATGATTTGACAGGAAGACGTGCAGCCTGAAAATTGAGTGAGGCATTGTTGGTGTACAATTAAACAATTAAGTACAATGAATAGTTAGAAATACCCTAGCACACCCTCTGTATACTGTATGTCCAACTGTAGAACTGGATAAAATGTGCATGTGCAATGTAAATTTGCACATAGTTGATAAAAGGCCTTGAGTAAAGTTTTTTTTTTTTGCCAAAGCAAAGTAAATCCAGTATTTATTTTGAGGCTCAAGTAGGGGTAAAGGTAGGTCTGTTGATACAAGGCACTGATTTGGCCATGGAGGGGTACAACATGTACCATTACAGATGGCCAAAGATTGTTTTATTGAAGAATGACTGACAGCAGGCTTAGAAACAGGCTTCCGTTTCACACATTCCCTGTGTGAAGACCATGTACACTTCCAATAATAATAGTATATATACTATTATGATATTACTAGTAATAATAGTAGTATAATATACTATTTACTATTTACCACATTTCATCCTCTTATCGCCACACTCTACTTCACACACAGCCTGACTCCTTGGCCACCCCCCAGAACCGTGATGGAGGCTTCTACCGTGATGTTGGCCCCAGTCATGTTCCATCTGCTTTCAGCCTGGCTCAGTCCATGTTTGGAGCTGGGGGGGCATTTCACCTGGACAGTGAAAGGTAGGGGGTGGATTTAATAATTTTCTGCAAATTAGAGGTTTTATGTATATGGTGTCTGGAACAAATCGGCTGGAATTAATCTTTTTATCTGCGCATTCCAGCTATCATGTGTGGAGCCAGTCCTGTGTGTTGCCCAAAGTGTTGGATTGTTGGCTACATTGTGTGGAGCCAGTCCTGTGTGTTGCCCAAAGTGTTGGATTGTTGGCTACATTGTGTGGAGCGAGTCCTGTGTGTTGCCCAAAGTGTTGAAGTGTTGGCTACATTGTGTGGAACCAGTCCTGTGTGTTGCCCAAAGTGTTGGATTGTTGGCTACATTGTGTGGAGCGAGTCCTGTGTGTTGCCGAAAGTGTTGAAGTGTTGGCTACATTGTGTGGAGCCAGTCCTGTGTGTTGCCGAAAGTGTTGAAGTGTTGGCTACATTGTGTGGAGCCAGTCCTGTGTGTTGCCCAAAGTGTTGAAGTGTTGGCTACATTGTGTGGAGCAAGTCCTGTGTGTTGCCCAAAGTGTTGAAGTGTTGGCTACATTGTGTGGAGCCAGTCCTGTGTGTTGCCCAAAGTGTTGAAGTGTTGGCTACATTGTGTGGAGCAAGTCCTGTGTGTTGCCCAAAGTGTTGAAGTGTTGGCTACATTGTGTGGAGCCAGTCCTGTGTGTTGCCCAAAGTGTTAGATTGTTGGCTACATTGTGTGGAGCAAGTCCTGTGTGTTGCCCAAAGTGTTAGATTGTTGGCTACATTGTGTGGAGCCAGTCCTGTGTGTTGCCCAAAGTGTTGGAGTGTTGGATACATTAGCAGCACAGTGTCAAAACTAGACCCTTAGCAAACAAGACAGTGTGAAGTTAACCCACACTAAACAGGTTTGGGCTTATTACTAATCTCTAAATGTAAAAATCTGGCAGACCACTGCTTTGTGTGAACACACTGTGATTGAAACATGCATAGCCTTGACATTCATTCACAGTAATGCAGGAAATGGAGGGTTTTTGATTCACACTAAAGTGATAAATCCTCACCCTTCTATTTAACTAGAGTGGATGCAGTTGTGAAGAACACCATGGTAAGATCTTCCAGGAAAAACGTTTAGGTTAATTCTTGAAAATGGGTGTGCTGTAAGAGACTGTTTTAACATAAAACAAAAGAGGGATGATAGACATAATAAAAAACTGAAATACCCTAGCACACCCTCTTTAAAATTGTTTTCATTGCAGAGATTCACCGTATAAAAATACAATATCGAGTTTCTGTGGTGTGGTCAGCCGCCCCCAGAGCCATAGAGGTGGGCGGTTTCCTTCCCTTCCTGCTGTTAGATTGTATTTTCGTCTCCCCTGGAGGTGTGAGATGTCTGAAGTTCACATCAGTGAGCACAGTCACAGATAGGGAACAAATATCACAACAATGGAATGTTCGCCCTGTGGAGCACAAACATGTTCATGCCTCCCAGACAGCAAGGGGGAGATTTTGCTGTTTCATTTCATTCCAGTAATGTTTGCTTGCAGAGCAGTTATCAATACAATTCTACTGATTTACTGAAAAACATTGAGTGTTGCTGACCATGCAGGTTAAACACAAATTCACTCATAATTATGTAACATGAAAATAAATATGCTGTATAGCCTACATTATCTTGAAAATTAAAAATGTCAAGGAAAAATATGTGCCAGACCAACACATATTTAATTGTGTAGTACAAACAAAGCACACAATGCTTACAATTTATACAATGCTGACAAAAATAAACTTATATTAAATACATAAATTAAAAATCACTCCATTTATTGGCAGTATGGGAGCATGAGTTTTTCCCGAGATTATTGGTAGAATTAAGCTGTAGCCTATAGTGCTTCACTGATATGGTTCAAAGTGCAAATAATGAAGCGAAACACTATACAATACTATTACTCATTTTATGAAGTTGAACAGACGTTTACTTTTTTTTTTTTGGAGGTGAAGATTCTCAGCTACCTTGTGTCACCATAATATCACATGCTCCTGTGTATGTTATCTGAAAGCACCACCACGGCATTCCTGTTATTTTCAGTTTAATTAAGAACATATGAGTACACAATGACAATAAAAGGCCATTCAGCTGGGGCTATAACCAGACCCACATTTTTACCAAGGTCATCAGAAGCCCAGGTCACATGAAGGAACATGGTTTCCATGAAAACTAGGACACTATCAAAAACATAACGTGAAGTATACTTACGGTTTTATCAGTGTGTATCTAGGAGTTATTTTATGTATTTTCATGTCGAAGTTTGGTTAGATAAACGTGATGACAAAATGCACCTTGGATATTGGGATAAGCATAAAATCAAGGTTTTTTCTTTTTTTTTTTAACTGAAAAAATGTGTTATTTTTTATATTGATCATTCCATTCAATTTGGAATTGAGATGTATCTGTTTTGATCATCAAAATCTGCAAAGAGCTGTAATGTTGAGCGTACAATCAGCTGGGAAACGGATACATGGCTCACGTTAACTTATCCTAAGTACAAATCTGACACAAAATAGGCTATGCTATATCTTGCCACCTACAACAATGGCAATGACTGGCAGTGACAAGTTATTTAAAATTGCATGTGTTTTGGTTTTCACTGTGAGCATGTAAACAGAATAAGTACTTTTATCAGATCAGATTAAAGCTGAACATTTGGTCAGCGCCAGGGGGTATATCATTTCGTAATCTACTACAGGGAACACCTGTATGAGAATTAGCTAGTTACCTCATTACAGAATAATTAACTGGATGACCAACTTAAAATTTACCACTCAAAAATATAGGCTGCCACATCACTGCCATTGTGTCAAATCTTAGTGTTACAGCATATTACTAATATGAGTATATGTTTCCGTCTGAACAAAGAGATGAGTGCTGCTCTCTCGCATTCTGTAAAATTTCTAGCTAACATTACCTAACCAGGTATGATAGTTTGCGGAGATCTCTGAATGGCAAGCAAAATATGCAAAGTGAATCTGGAAAGGAAGTTTGATGGGAGAAGCTATGGTTCACCACAGTCTCTCAACCTCTGTAAATGACAGACTACAGCTATCTAATGCAATCTAAAAGTTGCCTCATCCCTGTAAGGGTAAAAACTTTTTACAACAGTTGAGCAGTTATCTGTAGACCTTTGGCTGAAGCCAAGGGGTTCATGCGTAGGTGGTGTCAGTGGTGGAGGAGCAGCTGATTACCTCTCATTTTCCCTTTTCTTGTGGTTGTGCAATGAGCAACGATGAGATACTGTACTGTACTAACATTTATAGTGCACCTCATCTCACAGGCTTATGCTACAGCATAATACTGGGTTTTACTTCGGGGCTCTTGTGAAGAAATGATGGTGAAATCTACCCTTTAGATAATTTCAAGTACATTTTTGCTGCGGGAATGGACTTTGTGTATCTCTGATGTATGTATTTTTCCCCGTAGTTCAATCTACAGGTGTTCAGCTATCCCAATGGCATTTCTTTTTAATTATATGAGGGTATTGCAGTATTTTGTTAAATATTTAGATAAGGAAATTACACATTTTGCCAAAACTACATATTTATGTATCTGTTAATAATAATAATAATAATAATAATAATAACTTTATTTATATAGCACTTTTCATACAAAATGCAGCCCAAAGTACTTTATTATACAGTGAGTAATAACTAAATAAAAACATAAAAATAGGTCCACACAATGCAAAAATTACAAGTATAATAAAAATAGGTAAAGTGAAAAATTAAAAAGAGTTAGTTAAAAGCAATATTAAAAAGGTATGTTTTCAACTGTCGTTTAAAAATGTCCACTGAGCCGGCTTCTCTAATACTTTTTGGAATTGAGTTCCACAGCTGAGGTGCATAAAGGTTAAAAGCAGATGCCCCAATTTTCCCTTGGGGGACCTCAGGAACAATTAAAAGCCCAGCTGTGGATGTTAATTTATTTTTATTTTTGAGATGAAGGAATAAAATAATTGCTTGGAATTGTCAGTGTGGCATTGACACTGAACAGTGGGTGCATGAACACTGTGTGTGATGGGCTGAGCAGGTTTCTTGTGCATTTTGTGTTTGTTGCAGTGGCTCAAGTAAAAGCATGATGGCAATCGACAGTAAAATCGAGCAGGCCATGGTAAGACTGTGCCATGCCTCTTTTACATTCTTTGTGTCTGTCCTAAACCCATATCATATGTATTGTTGTCTTTTGTCTATCTGTGACTTAACCCATTGCTCTATTGCATGTGTGTGCGTGTGTGTGTGTGTGCGTCTGTGTGTGCCTGTGTGTGTGTGTGCCTTTCTGTTTGTGTGTGTGTGTAGCAGTTTACTGTCACACCCAGGTCTGTTTTACTGTTTTATATGCAGACTGTAGTGGCATTATCAAACAGGACATGTGTTCTTGCATGTTTTTGAAAATATTTTCATCCTGGAAATAAAGATGTCCTTGAAAAGTAATGGGTAATCTTAAATTAAAAAAGGAACATTATCCAAATTTCATGGGTGGGTAGCCCATTTTCATGGTAATTTGATCATTGCCGTAATGATTATTATATTGTAGCTGTTTCTTGGTACATTATGCTTGCGTGTTGCACTTGCGTTGCAGGACTTGGTGAAGACTCATTTGATGCTTGCGGTGCGAGAGGAAGTGGAGCTGCTGCGGGAGCAGATCGCTGAACTTACAGAGAGGAACACACAACTGGAGAGAGAGAACTACATCCTGCGCACCATGAGGGAGAGAGACTGAGAGAGAGAACTACATCCTGCGCACCATGAGGGAGAGAGACTGAGAGAGAGAACTACATCCTGCGCACCATGAGGGAGAGAGACTGAGAGAGAGAACTACATCCTGCGCACCATGAGGGAGAGAGACTGAGAGAGAGAACTACATCCTGCGCACCATGAGGGAGAGAGACTGAGAGAGAGAACTACATCCTGCGCACCATGAGGGAGAGAGACTGAGAGAGAGAACTACATCCTGCGCACCATAAGGGAGAGAGACTGAGAGAGAGAACTACATCCTGCGCACCATAAGGGAGAGAGACTGAGAGAGAGAACTACATCCTGCGCACCATGAGGGAGAGAGACTGAGAGAGAGAACTACATCCTGCGCACTATAAGGGAGAGAGACTGAGAGAGAGAACTACATCCTGCGCACCATGAGGGAGAGAGACTGAGAGAGAGAACTACATCCTGCGCACCATAAGGGAGAGAGACTGAGAGAGAGAACTACATCCTGCGCACCATAAGGGAGAGAGACTGCGGGTGTCGGGGGGGTACTACAGAGTATAGACCCTAAGTGAGATGGAGAGAGGAAACACTGCAAATCGAACAGAAAGTTAGGACACATTTTATAGACCATGAGAGAAGGTGATAAGTACATTATACCAGTCATGTGAGAAAGGGATTGAAAGAGTGAAGGAGAACACATTAAATATATCCTAGGGGAAAAGGCATTCTACCTTCCCTGATGGATGGGTAGAACATTTTACAGACCCTAAAGGACTGCGATAAACCTACATCATACAGACCATGAGAGACAGAGGGAGAAATATAACCTATATACCATAAACCTACATTCACACTTTTGTTGAAAATCAGCCAAATACACAACCATATTCCCGCCTTCAAGAAGTGTAATCTATCAAGGAATTTGCGGAATGGAATTTAAATGCTGTCCCTCACCACCAGGTTGGTTAGCCTGCATTTTAAGAAGAAATGGAGCGCTGTGTCAGTTCTCTGTTGTCCAGCAGAGCTTTTTGTTGTTTTTCCGCAGTAACACACAACTGATTTTCCACGAAAGTGTGAACATAATGTATGAGGAGGGTGGGAATGGAAACACTGCTGCAGTCCCAGAGAGAACTGGAGAGGTAGACCTACACTATGGACACTAAGAGAAGGAACCGAGACTGCAACTGCACATCTTTATGCAGCTGTGGATCGGGTGGGAAAAGAGGGCTGTATCTGTTTCTGGATTTCATGCCAACTTCTGCTCAGTCATATAATGACCCCAACCATTTACGTAATCTGGTATATTATCTACATTTCTTGATGAGCTCTTGAATGACAGCTTAATTCTGTTCTTGCATCCCTATATGAAACAATTTACTGTGGTCTCTTCTATGAGTGAAGCAACATTATTATGTACAGCTAATTAGCTCATTGAGATCGGGTGATTGGTGTAAAAAAAAAACCTGCATACAGAGCAGTGCCCACTAGTGGGAGTTCCCCACCAGAGATGTAGTAAAACTATTTGTATCTGTATTTATTCAGATAGAAACCCAGATTCAAATGTGCTTCGGGAAAGAAAACAGGCTTTTGCTGTTGTTTACACAACTTGCATTCTGTTCTACGCCCCTTCCAGTTTCTATCAGAATAAAGATACAGATAGTTTTGTTTGTTGAACAGATACAGATACTCCCCTATTCCCCACCATTGTTCACAGGGCTGATGGGACTTGGGGTTTCTAAAGTATTCAGCTACAATGCTAACTGATTTTGACTTGGGAAAGAGAAAGAGGAAGGAGATGATAGTGGAGTGAAGGCAGGATGAAGTGGGATAGAGGGATTGAGTGAGAAAAAAAGATGAGACATGAATGTTCTTGTAAACGCATCAGTCATTCTTCTGTCCACACACTTGCTGTGCCTTCTCCACTCACCTGAACTTCATACATGTCTATGATTACTATGTGCAATATAAATGTGAATGTATAATAATTTTATTCTGAAGACTGCTATTAGTCATTATTATGATGATGTTTACAATAACATGTTTGAAATGTGACTGCACACTGGGGCAGATATACCTTTCTTTTGATTTATTTTCTGTTTCTGTGTTAACAATATAGAGGTTTGTTTTGAAGCTTGTTTTTTTACTTGCCTTTTACTACATATTTGACACATATTCCCTCAAGTTCTACATTCCCTTGCCTTCCCTTCATTGGGGGTAAAAGAAGTTAAACAAATATACTGTATGTAAATAATGGCTTTCTGTAAAGCTGTATGTAGGAACTAGTAATATCAAGCTATAGCCTATAACTGCCTTTGTGGAGCCTGTATTTTCATTATTTTGGACATATTCTGAAAAACAACCCTTATGGGCAAACTTTCAGCAGCAGCAGTGCATTGTCAGTCTGAAAAGTATGTTGCATAAGTAACTCAAACTTTCAGTACATTTTTCTCATACTGTCCATACATTACTGCAGGGTGAGGGGAGATTGCCACATCAGTGCCCTCTAGTGGGCTAAACTTCTATTTTTCTACAGTCTATATCCCTCATATACAAGGGGTGGACAAAATACCGGAAACAACCCTGAAAAATGGCTTTAACTTTGAAGCATCTAAACCACAATTACAAAGGCATATACACAGGTGATTCCTATTAATTGCACTAATTGCATTAATGCACAAAAACGCATAATATGGACCCTTGAGCAATGGAGAAAAGTGATATGGTCTGATGAGTGATCTTTTTACTTTTAATACATCTGGACGGGTTTATGTTTGGAGAAAGCCTATGGAGGCATTCAATCCACAATGTCTGCTACCAACTGTTAAGTATGGTGGTGGTTCTGTAATGGTATGGGCAGCCATTTCATGGGACTCATTGGGTTCAATGATTGCTCTCCATGGAATTGTAATGGGAAAACAATATGAAACCATATTACAAGACCAGGCGCACTTCCCTCATGATGTCCCCATATTCCAACATGATAACGCCCCCATACACACTGCTAAAAACATTAAAGAATGGTTCCAAGAACACAAGGATGATGTCAAATGCCTTCCATGGCCTGCACAATCACCAAATCTAAATATAATTGAACCTTTATGGGAAGTTTTGGAGCGCAGACTAGATTTCCACCTCCTTCATCCCTCAAAGAACTGGAGACTGTCCTTCTTGAACAATGGGCCAATATCCCACTACACACAGTCCAGAAATTGTATGACAGCATTCCTAGAAGGATTGAAACGGTTTTGAACACAAAGGGTGGGCCTACTCGTTATTAGTTACTAGATAAGTTTTTGTGTGTGTTTCTGATATTTTGTCCACCCCCTGTATATATATATAAATATACACACACACACACACTGCTCAAATAAATTAAGGGAACACTGAATAAACACAGTATAACACCAAGTCAATTAAACTGGGATATCGATCTGTCCAGTTAGGAAGCGTAAACGATTGTGAATCAATTTCACCTGCTTTGGTGCAAATTAAAGTGACTACAGATGGACAGGAGAGGCAACAGCAAGACAACCCCCAAAAAGTAAATGGCTTTGCAGGTGGTGGCCACAGACCATTTCTCCTTATCCTTCCTGACTGATTTTTCTCTAGTTTTGCATTTTGCTAGTGACCTTGTCACTACTGGTAGCATGAGGCGGTACCTGCAGGTTGCACAGGTTGTCCAGCTCCTCCAGGATGGCACATCCATATGTGCCGTTGCAAGAAGGTTTGCTGTGTCTCCCAGCACAGTCTCAAGAGCGTGGAAGAGATACCGGGAGACGGGCCATTACACGAGGAGAGCAGGACAGGGCCGTAGAAGGGCAACAACCCAGCGTCAGGACCGGTATCTGCTCCTTTGTGCGAGGAGGAACAGGAGGAGCACTGCCAGAGCCCTACAAAATGACCTCCAGCGGGCTACTCGTGTGCATGTTTCTGACCAAACTGTCAGAAACAGATTCCATGAGGGTGGCATGAGGGCCCGACATCCTGTAGTGGGACCTGTGCTCATTTGCTAGAGAACACCAGAATTGGCAGGTTCGCCATTGGCGCCCCGTTCTCTTCACAGATGAGAGCAGGTTCACACTGAGCACATGTGACAGACGGGAAAGAGTCTGGAGATGCCGTGGCGAATGTTATGCTGCCTGCAACATCATCCAGCATGACCGGTTTGGTTTAATTGACTTGGTGTTATACTGTGATGATTAAGTGTTCCCTTCATTTTTTTGGGCAGTGTATATATATATATATATATGGACTTTGTATGTTTGCCGTTTAAGGCTCGTTCCGTCCGTGGTCTGGATTTTGTCACTTGTCTTTCAGATCGCTTTTGTTTCGTCCATTGGCTGGACTTTGTTCGCTTTCCGATAAAGACTCGCTTTGTCATCCGTAATATGGACTTTGTCTGCTTGCTATTGGGGCTTGCTTTGTGTTGTCCAAGAGCGATTCAATCGGCTCACCTGGGTCGTGATTGGCAATTGAAGACACCTGTGCCTGATTACCACCAGGGGAGCATATATACTTGTGGCATTTCTCTCACTGGGAGGTTATTCATCGGGACTCTGTTTTCTATGTACATTTTTTAAATATAGTGTTACATTTTGATGGCAAGGAAGAAATTAGTGAAGTTTATTAAGGCTGCGGAAGACTCCTTCTCCTTTTGGTATTTTGTTTTCCGGTTCATATTTAAATAGCTTTGATACTAAAAAGATTAGGTAATTTAGTTTGAGCTTCCTCTAGTTTTGTTACCATTGTTGCTGCTGAGTTTCTGCAAATTAAGCAAAACTATGTATATTTAAGAAGGCTTACTTGAGTTGGCACACATGTTTGTTAGACTGGCACCATTGTAACCTCTGGGTTATTGTAATGTGGGTGGAATCTGGGTCGAAACCTCTCAGGTGGTGTATCCATTTACAGCCGAATCTCACTGCAGACATGTCGCTCAATGCCCTGCAATCCATTCTGCCCATGCCAGTGTTGACTGCGGTCTAGAAATCCTGAATGTTATCATCTCATTGCCATTTGCATTGCTCAAGGAGAAAGGGTTACACTCCTGAGGGTTTTCCTCACCTCGCACAATACTGTCCTCCGGCGGCTGCAGAGCTCAACTGGCAGTTAGCGAAAAGAAAAGTATCAGCTGGCTACATACCCTTCATAGAATGTGTGTGCTCTCCTGAGTTGACAGGGTATGTTGGACTGCAAATACAATTTGACATTCCAAAAAATTGTCAGTTGAGACTACTACTCTCATTGGGCCTCATGTATAAACATATGTGCATACGTACAATAAAATGTGTACATCACTTACCCCACAGATTTGGGATTTATGAAAACAAACTGTCAAAACATGCACACATTTACGCAGAGTAGGACTCATGCATACACATTTTTGAGACTGGGAATTGGCAACTCAGGTGGCGGGGAAACTGGAATACACATGTATGTATTTATTTATTTTTTGTATGTATGCACCGTTTATACATGAGGCCCATTGGGTCTATGACTCACTGAACATGACAGTCTTAACACTGCTTAAAAATTGACTGGTTGCCTTCTCATAATTATGCCCTTTCCCATTTAAACTTTGACCGTTTGCAAACATTGTCAGCATAAAAATATTTTGGCTCCAGTGTCTTCCACCCTGAGTCCTTTCAGTGGGCTAAAGAACAAGCCTAGACTGGTTAAGATAATTATAATACAAATGGGCATAATGGTGAATATTTTAGCTGTCACTGTTTTTGTCATTCAGGAACGGTTTTTACTTTAGGTTTTTTTTTTTTTTAAATTGAATAGTCATTCATTTTTGGTTTTCTATAACAGATTGGTTTGTTTCCTGCAATCTGATTCGTTATACAAACTACAAAGTTTTAACCAGTGTTATTATCAGTTGAGTTCACATGAATCACCACCTCCAATTAGGGCCCCACCTACAGGAGATGATAATTTGGCTCAAGGGGCCCTATCTTACACCCGGCGCTAACCCAAACGCAAGTGTCTTTGCTAGTTTCAGTCTGACACAGTGGTCATTTTATCACCCAGCTCTCGCGTTGTTTAAATATCAAATGAACTTGCGCCCATAGCAAGTGAACTCTGCGTGTTGGTCTTAAGATGAGGAGTGGCCAGGATAATTTGACGAATTGCTATCTTGAGGCAACAAAAACCACCACAAACCTGGTCTTAAGTTATGTCGCTGTTTTTTTCCAATGTTATTTTAACTGCACAATATAAATGCATCTACATAGGTGTGTGCACAACACGCGTACACCCTCCTGTCTGTTACACACGGGTGCGCACAAGCCTAAATAAAAATACCAAGATTACATATGTGAAATATTATTGTGTACGCTATATCAAAAAATGCATAATAAAAGGGTCCATCGGTCAAAGACCACATACCTGTCCCTCAGCAAAAAGGAATGCCACCTTAAATCACTTTCATCTCACCAGATTTTAACAAACTTCTATCCTCTCCTGGCAGCTGAGCTGGAGACAAATTCCTGCTGTCCCTATATGCACTCCTATATGCGACGTATACATTCAAGTCCCCATCACACCTGTCAGCCAAGAACGGGTAAAACAGGAGTTTATGGCAAACTTTGGGTTTTCATTTTTGCTTTAGTGTATTTAGTGTCATCATTAAGGCAAAACAATGTTATTTATGTTATTAATCAATATTAGAATGCATGTAATATGAACTTCGGATAAAGCTTGAACTTCGCTTGAATTCATTGCCTGTGATCTGTCTCCTCTGAGAAGAGTTTCATGGAATTGATGTTTGACAATGTTTCATTGTATAATCAAACAAAATTTGTTAAACAAGCAGGCTAATTTGGCATTTTCTAATGTGAGAGGGAAGCCATGTTCTGGTAACTTATTCTCAGATGCTGCATGTGTTATAACAAAATCAAACCTCATGTAACATCTGCCGTTTCCCTCCAGTCCATCTTCCTTTCGTTTCTTGTGTTTCCCCATTCCTCTTGTGCCATGTCACGTTTTTCCGTTCACCCTGTCTGCTAGTTCTGTGTTGTGCAGGCTGGGCGCGGTTTCCCCACTTTAGTTCCTCATTACCATTCAACCAATCACTCGCCTTTCCCAGCTCGCATTCCGCACTTCCTCATTAACTCTTGCACACATTCACACCTTTTGAATTTCCCCAGCGCATTCTCACCTGTTTTCCCTCTATATTAGTTTATTTGCCAGTTCGTACCGTCTGTTTGCTTTGTGTTAGACGTGTTTTTCGGCCTCTGTTTGTTTGTTATAACTTGTCTGTCTTATGCCCCAGTTCACCCGTCCAGCCTGCTTTTCCGATCCTGCCTTTCCTGCCCCGTCATCTACCCTGCCCTTCTGTTACTCGCCAACCCCGTATCCTGACCGTCACCCAGCTCCTTTGTTTGCTTCTGTTCTCCTGCTTTATAATAAATTCACTCCCCACTGAGTTTTGCCTCTGAGTTCTGCTTTTTGGTCCATCCCAGTTGCTATGGTATCACATCTCATATTTTGTAAAATAACAGCACTGGTCTAAGCTAATGGAAAATCGTGTTTTTCTGTTATTATATTGCTGGGAAATAGTTTGGTCGGAAATGACCGGGAATTCATGACTGCGTTAAACCCTTTTGTGAAAGATTATTATATTGTGCATATCAAAACACGTCAATGGTTAGTCCAAATAGTATTGATCATAATATTGATCCATATAGCCTATTGCTTGCTCGCACTTTAATTACGCGCACCACCAGCGTGTTTCACCAGCTGTAAATCAATGTTTTCACAGTCTTACTGTCAGCCATCATATTAGCAATCCACCCAAGATGCAAACGCCGGTGGCTTTTAAAGGGAATGGGATATGACATTTTGATTGGTTTATTGCATGCTACACCCAAGACACACCTATAGTTAATGAAGAGACTAAGTTCAGCCCATTTGCAACTTGCCCCGTACTTAGCGCTCAAATAACACACCATCTATAACCAGCCAACGTGGACTTTGACATACCTTAAATTCACTTGCGCCATGCGTTTTAGACCAAGCGCTAAGATCGTCATCATAGAGCCCAAGAAGTAGTTGGCCATTGGTGTTTGAGCAGTTCAGACGGATTTGTTTTACACACGACTACCTTTAAATTATGACATTGACACGTACCAGTTGTATAGAGTTAATTTAGTGCCAAAACAAATAAACAGAACATATTTTACAAATGTCCTATGATTCGCAAACAAACACTGTTTTGCATTTTTATCAAACAAAAAAAGTGTTTTGCAAATACGAAACAGTTTTCTGACAAAACATGTTGTGTTTGTTTGATAATCGTGTTTTTCAGTTGCAAAACACGCTGTGTTTGTTTGCGAATCGTGTTTTTCATTTGCAAAACACACTGTTTGTGAATCGTAAGGTATTTGTAAAACGTGTTTTGTTTGTTAAGATTTGGCACTAAATGAACTCCATACGATTGCCAATCAGCGGTCTTAATTTCAATTTTTTTAAGCACGTGATTTGGACTCGGTATGCAGTGGTAGTGTTGCCACCTGCTGGTGTAAAATTCCGTGAATTTAACCGGATTGCTGCAGTGATTATGCCTGAAACTGCTTGCCTTCTTTTCTTTGTTGCATGTTTCTTTTGCCATTAACCATGCCTAGAGAAATTTGTAACTTGTCAGAAAGGTTTATTCTGAGTCTATTGCTTGTCACTTGGAGTGTTGACCCTCTTCATGATAACTGCGTTCAACACATCAAGTGACATCATTCTCCCCCTTCCTTCCCTCTACCATTGCCTCCTATTTATCCGTTTCCAGTACAAACCATACAACCAAGAACCAGCGTCTGCAGTCCAATTTGAAGAAAAAGCCTGTGGGAATATAGCCTATTATCACAATAAGTATGAAGAACAGGAGAATCTGGCGACAGTAAGCACACGCTATAATCAAGCATGCGGTCTGGCTTAATCAAGAAAAAGTCATTGTGATGTGTAAAGTGAAATCGCAAATATAACTTACAATGAAATGTTATGCTTTTTAAGTTAGGCGCCGTTTTCAGATTTGTACGTAGAAGTGAAGAAATGGCGAAAGGACATTCGGCTAGATAAATGCGTCAGTCGACCACTCTTCTTCTGTTTCTAACGTTAACCCATCAGTGGTTATGTTGCCACATGTGGTATGACTCCACTCCTCCACTGAATGGTTCGATGAGAAAGTGTAGCCGCCAAGGGGATATGAGTTGTTTGCATTTAACGAGGAAAGAAACTACTACTAAAAGTCAAGAGTCCGCGCTACTACGGACTATATGTAAAGTGTATTTCGTATAACAGAAGCACAGCCTACCATTAACATTTTGCTAAATCAAGGATAGAAATCAGCGCTGATGTTTCGGTGACGCGTATTTTTGAAGATATACGGTAAGCTAGACCGTTCCCAATGTGAGTTGCTCAAGATCTTCTTGTGCAAAATTGGTTGAGGGAGGATGGGTATAACGGGAAAGAAACAACGGGTGTAGCATAGTTTTAGGGAGCTCTGAAAGGAATTCACTTGTCGGAGTTATTTGTTTTGGTTATTCTCACTTTTGAAGTAACCCCGCACACTCAGTAAAGTAAGTAAATCCGTTGTAAACCGAACTCTTTCTGCTCTTACTTTTTATTTATTTTGTTCCTTTCTCTCAAAGTGTGTATGGACTAGAGACGTCACTTAACATACCAAATCAAATCAATTGTACCAATAAGGTACACTATGTAGCCTATCATATCTTTTTTGCAGCAACCTAATCATCTTAACATGTTTTCCAGCAATCCTTTATTTCGGTAAACCGCCCTGCTCCTCCTAGTCCCTGTGGAAGTTTTCATTCAGAGAAAGGGGTGGAGTGATAACAGATGGAGAAGAGAGATCAGAATGCTAAGCAGAACTTTTGGGACGAAAAATAGGCTATTTCACAAGGGCTTCATTCTTCGATGCCAAATATCCAGATGTCTGCACTGTCAGTGGACATGAGCTTTTACTTAATTTTGTGCGTTTTACGAACGTTTTGTTGCGTTGTCAATGTTACATTTAGTAGGCTAACATACAGTAGCTATGTTGTGGGCAAAAACAGACCTAACTTAGATAAAGGCCTATGCCGTCTGTTTTTTATGCCTATGCTACTTTTAATTCACGTAACATGCTGAGTTTTATTTGAAACGTAATTTTTAAAATTGCTAAAGTAGCTTGTTGCATAACTAACGATATTCACTCAGAATGAACATGGTCGTAAGATTATTTTTAAATGAAGCCTAGCTAACTTTTAATGTTAGTATTCGGTGATAAATATTTTTTTCCAGGTTTTGTCCTTCCTGTTGTTTATAGCCTATTGTTTATTAACTTTTAAAAGTTGTTTTCCGATAGAATTGCAGTGCGCGTAGCCTTAATTAGGTTCAAGACCTGAGCAAATAGTGGCGACCGCAGACCATACCCACCTTTGTATCAGGAGTCTCAATTGGTTGCCAGATTCAGCTAGTCCGAAAAGTGATGGTGGAATTTGTCAAGTTTGCAAATTATATATATTTTTTTATTATAGTGAGCGACTTTGCGAACACAAAACGTTACATTTTACAAGGGTGTAATAAGGTAACAACGTTTTCACAGCATGTCCGCAAACCATAAATGTACATACGCTGTAGCACGTTTTTCCACTGGAAAATTAGGTTTGTGTCCCAAGAAAACAGGAGAACACGACGTTCTTGTCTACGTTATAACCGTAACGTTGAAAACATAAATATATAGGTCTACTAAACGTTATGTGCAAACCTTACTTGTGAATATTGTAAATATAACTGTGGATCCATATTGTCACCCCCCGATTGATGATACTCTGGGAAGCAGCTACTCAAACTTAAACGTTGATCAGACCGTAGCCACCCATGCATGCTCCACCTGCAACCTGGTTACCAAGGCAACAGTGAACCAAGCGCTTCACATACACACACACACCTTATTCAACAGCAAAGGTGTATTCTTCAGGCATTCATTATACAGCCGAGTCTTCTAACTGGTAAACGGCACTATTTTTATTGCTGTAATTCTTTCTTTTGCTGCAGTTTATGCGGCTGGGGTGCCAGGATGCACTATTATTTTCGGTTTATGTTTATTTAGATATTCGTGCATCTGTAGCACACAGACTGGTTGGCATGCATTTGTTTCCAGCACCATCGACTGCTGGAAGATCTGCTGTTTTTAACCTCCCACTGCCTCCATTGTCTTTGGTTCTATTGAACTGATACTTAATTGCACTGCACAGTGCACGGCTCCTGAATCTTGATAGGATAACACTCCAGCCAGGATTATATTTAGACTACAAAGCCTTAGTCTACTCTACATGGTGTTTTCAGTATTCTCCTAATTTTTCATATGCTTATATTTACCTCTGTATCATTCTAATTTATTATAATTTACAGAAGTTTACAATTTAGTCATTTAGCAGATGGTTTTAGTCAAATTGACTTAAAAAGTGAATTTCATGTAGTAACCCAATGTCACAAGAACATTGCAGATGTTTTTACAGTATATAAAGTTGTTTATCATCTTTTGATAATCATGAGAAATCATATTTTTTAAATATCAACTTTGAAGGTTCATGTATTTGTGTGTTAAAGGGTATCTGGGTGTACAAGGAAGTGTCACTGCAATTCTTGGGTGTTCTGTGTGTGTGTGTGTGATTGTTATTGTTTGAGGTTGTGTGTTTGTTTCTGTTTGAGGTTGTGTGTGTGTGTATATATGTTTCTGTTTGAGATTCTGTGTGTATTTCTGTTTGAGCTTGTGTGTCTGTTTCTGTGTGTGTGCGCGTGCGTTTCTGTTTGAGGTTCTGTGTGTGTGTGTTTCTGTTTCTGTGTGTATGTATGTATGTTTCTTTCTGTTTAGTGTCTGTGTGTGTTTAGTAGGTGCGGGGGATTCAGGGGAATTTGGGATTTGGTCTTGAAATATGCACATCTACAATGGGAGGAGTCTGTATCTTCACTGAAAAAACAGTGCGTGTCATTCACAAACAGTCTAATGCTAATTCTCTGCATGGCAACAATAACTCTTAACCCTGGCATCAGCATTAGTGTAATAACCATAGAGGAAGCAATAAAAACCATAATACTGGAAACAATTTAATGAAACCACACAATTTTTAATATGTGCTGTCAAACTCTGTTGGTTTACAGTGTTCAAAGTCAGATCAATCACATCATAATTACACACAAGCATGCACACAATAAGACAGTGACTGAACAAATATTCACTTGCAAAACATGCAGTTATATACAGTACATGACATGTACATGTCTGGAAAGAAGTAACAAATGTGACTCTCGGAGGGAGACTGTGGTGTCACATACAGTACATGTACTTGTAAAGATGAGTCGCATGTTGACATTCATGGAATTGCCATGGTAATGTCCAGTCTTCTCCTGCAGTACCATGGCCAGTGTAGAGGAAGGCGTTTTGGAGGCGACCCATGATCCTGGACTGATGAGGCGACGCTTTACTCGTGACGACTGCCCATTGTCACAGGATGAAATGGATGGCCTTGCCAAAAACACTGGTGAGCTCTGGACACTTTAACACTTGCCTTTTCTAATTAAAGGTATTTAACTGGTCTTGACCTGCTGTCGTAATGCCAAATGTGATTTATGGAATGAACGAATATGTAATTTTGGCCGTGGAATGTGATATATGGGAAACGGTACGGGTAATAAAAGAGAGGGAATTATCTATGAAACAAGTGTATTGAAAGTGAGTTCTGGTTAATATTCCATGATATTGATTTTTGGTGGCACTAGGAGAGAGGACCTTGTTGTAACTGCATGGCTGTAGGGAAACTGTTGCCTTGCAAAAAGCCTCTGTTGAAGGATGTGGTACAGTTTGAGAGCTGAATTTATTGTCCCTATCCCCCTCCCCAGAGGAGCATCCATTCCTGTTGATCCACCGCTTGTATGCTACAAAGGACTGGGGCATGCCACTGTTCCTGCAGGGGGCGGTAGTGAGCTGCCGGGTGGAGAGCACTGAGAGATACACCACACGCTCCAAGGTCAATACTGGGGCAAGGATGGGGACTTGTGCATACATTTGTTAAATCACTAATTTCTCTCTCTCTCTCTCTCTCGCAGAAATGTATGCATGTGATTATATAGAGTATCTCTATATTAAAGCAATAAAACACAATTAACCTCTTCGCACAGACCCCCTAGTAGTCATGGCGCCGGCGCCAAGATTTTTCTCAACTCAGATATTCATTTTTCCTGCAACCAAACCTTTGAGTGGACACAACAAACTCTGTGTTTTGTCTTCATTAGTACATGATTCATGACAACTCTGAGTTATACAGAGTTTCTATGTGTCACTATTATTATGTAGCTAGTCCATTTAACAAGCAACCCCCAAGCCAACAATAGATCGTATGCCAAAACAGCCATGAAAAGCCCTGCTCACTTGCAAAATAAATGTGTGAAATTATTGTGTAATTATACCACATCATTATACTATCAATATTTGCTTCTAAATATTAAATAAATATCCAATCTTACCATTGGTTTTACGCATAGAGATGTCCTTTCAAAATTCTGTGGTCATTTATTGTCTGGGACAATCCGTTTGAGAAATACACACCACTTTATAACGCTATTACACTTTCTGAAACGTCGATGTGTAATACCCCCCACACTCTGCAAACCTGTGTAATTCATTCCAGTTTATTCTGGTTTCATTGACTCTTTTATACAGTATAGGACATTATAACCTTAGCAATGATGTTTGCAATGTCTTATTGGATGCTTTGAACCATAAATTACAGCTGGGCGTAACAGCATTTCTAGTTTTATTAGTTTAGTTTTATGCAAACATCTTAGAATGTTCATTCGCTCGCCAAGGCATAGTAGTTGTTTTCCTGTTATTTTCGCACGCTTTCACGAATTTACTAACTCGTCAGCATGGTTAGGAAAATCCTCGCCTGCTTACATGGATTTTGGGAGTGGGTCAGAAGAAGATACCGTAGTTACCAAGATACCATAGATACCGTACCATTGATTTTGTCAGAGAATATGCCTGAGGGATATGCAAGAAGGAGAGTTTCCTCCTCGATGTAAGTATTACTGCTTGTCATATTTCAAATATGTATTTTAGTTTTTAGTCCACCACAGTGTTGTGCCATATGTTTGATATTGTTATTTTCACATTTTGGGTGCATTTCACATACTGTAGTGTAAACGTTCATAGGTGGGTCAGTCATGTTTTATGTTTGATTTGCTCTTAAGCTAGAACATTTGCCAGCATTTTCCTGATGGTGGAATATGATTTTATTGTAATCTTATCGTACATAATATACACTATGGCGTATTAGTATCTCCCTGGGCTATACTTGTGACTTAGTGCATGGAAAATATTCATTCCAATTGTTATGACCCCAACTCAAAGGGCCACATCAAACAAAAGTACTCCACAAACACTACAATGCTACGTAGTGCAGCAAGCTGGCAATGTGCATACAGTTAACCAAAGGGAAAATGAACCGACATCAAGCTAGTGAACACTGCAAATACATATGCTCTCTGGAAATCCAAAACAGGTTTTGGTCATTTCCAATCAAGACTCAGGTGAGCCGAAGGAAACTCGTTAGCATACTAAATAATTAAAGGGCCCCACTCAAGAGGCAGCATAGCAATTTACTGTGCATATGCGCTTGATGAATGTAAAAAAATTTCTGGAGTGAGTATGAATGTGTATATGCTCTATAATGGACAAGCAATATTTGATTCATTTTATGCCAAGCTTTGGATAGGTTTTTGGACCCATAGATATCTATCCCCCTATACTGATTAAAAGATAGTAATTCTAACTAGAAAATTATGCGAAAGTGAGTTTTATGAACTAAAACATTTGATTTGTTGTGAAATATATGATTATTTTATTATTTACAGCAGTGCACAATTTAGCCATTTTGGATAGATTTGGAGACACTAAGGGACAACAGGGTACACTGCCTACATTTTGCAACATAGATCTTTAGTAGTTCTGCATAGCACCCTCAGATTTTTCACACTTGTGGACAAGGAGTCTATGATCTAGGAAATGTATAGTTTTACATATTGTCCATATGTAGCTCTCAGTATTTTTTTGCAAACTTTCTTTGCATTTGTGGCACTTTATTTTGATCTAAATTATGAAAATAAACTAATTTAAGTTAGTATTGTAAATGGTACAACTGTCTTGTTTCATTTAAGCCATTTTTAAGTTTATGTGATGCTCACACCTGTAATTATAAAGCCTTAAATAGAATACACCCTAAATAGGTGAGAATTCACCAAGTGTGGCATCTGTGCGAAGAGGTTAAGGCCTGGTTATGCAAACTTGACAAATTCCACCATCACTTTCAGACTAGCTGAATCTGGCAACCAATTGAGACTCCTGATACAAAGGTGGGTATGGTACCAACGTCGTAATACTAGTGGCTCAGAAGTTTGTTAGAGCCCGCAACCAAACTCTGACGTCTTAGACAGAGAGAAACACTGCACTCTTAAGGCCCTTAAAACAATTTTTGTAATGATAAATTCAGAATCAATATTTATTTTTAGGGAAAAGCAATACTTTTATTCTGAATCTTTCATCAAGCTCTGTGGATGTATTGTATAAAAAAAAAAGTTTTTGTCTCAATAAAAATGTTATATCTATAGCCTTTAAAACAACTAGGTGGAAATTGCCTCTGGAGGGTCAAAGTTAATACCACGGGTTAAAACCAAAATTTTGGCTGTCAATTTTGTGCCGTTCTAGCACCAATTACCAAGCCACTTGGCAGATCAACTCATCTCAGTAATATCTCACCGTAAAACCGTTTTCACATAGTGAAGTTCATTAACAATTTTGCATTAAGAATCTTTTTCCCCACAAACCTAGCTCAAATTATACAACTGTAATCGCTAAACTAGACAATAATCATGACATGGACTAATTATTTTGATGGGTCACATTTATGTTGATGGTACAGTATTTAAATAGACCTTTCTAATTCTATGATGGCAGAAATTGGCCATTGATTTAACATGGGGAATAAAAATGCTAGCAACATATATAATTCAATGTTCTACCATTAGGGAAGGCGAAGGTGTGTACAAGATAGATAGACTTACATTAAAGTTCCACCGCATATAAAAGTCCAAAATGAGTTTTGAGTTACTGTATAGTTCTACATTTTTCTGAATCACAAGAAAAATGGCAGTGGCACATGACATCAACTCGAGTGAGTGGATATTTTGCCATATCAGTGATCACCAACAGTTCCACACAACTCTGATCAACAGCACTTGTTGGCTGCTTTTCCTTCACTATCCGGTCCAACTCATCCCAAACCATCTCTATTGGGTTTCGGTGGTCAGGTGTTTTTGGTCATTGTCCTGTTGAAAAACAAATGACGGCCCAACTAAGCGCAAACCAGATGTGTCACTGCAGAATGCTGTGGGTAGCCATGCTGGTTAAGTGTGCCTTCAATTCTAAATAAATCGTCCGACTGTGTCACCAGCAAAGCACCCCCACACCATCATAAATTAAATTTCCCTCTGTCTGTCTTTCAGGTACGTGCATGCACTTTGTATACAATCCGGCTCACACACGGCCAATTCAACTGGACGGTGAAGAGGAAATACAAACACTTTCAGGAGCTGCACCGTGACCTGTACAAGCACAGAGTGATGCTCCATTTTCTGCCTCTGGGGAGGTCAGCTGAACACAAATTTTAATTTTATAGGCAGATGCAAAAGACAGAGATATTACATTGGAGAAGCATGTTTCCAAATACAATTTCAAGTTACAAACATATTTCTGCTGCTTTTTAACAAGCATTCCTGCCTTTATGTTTAGTACTGCTACAGATGCTTGTATTGTGGTCACCTCTTGTGTAATTGGTGCTAGCATGCTATGTCTGTCTCCTGTTAATACTATTGATGAAGTTTTCATAATTGCTGCCATCACAGATGTGAGGAAGGACTCTGGCTTTATCCGGTGGGCTCTGCCATCTCTGCTCTCCCCTCCACTCATTCTCTTTTTCTCTCCTGCTCTTCCATCTCTCCTCATGTCTTTGCTGTCTTCCTTCCTTTCGCTCAGGTTTGCTGCACAGAGACAGCAGCTAGCCGCTATGACAGAGGAGATGCCCTCTCTGCACAGTGGAGTCAGGAGAACGTCCAGCAAGCCGGTACCGCACGCTGACATACACGCACGCTCACATACACGCATGCGCAAACGCACACACACGCACACATTGACTCTGACATACTATAGCTTCACAAGCCTACATTTACACTAACTCCCTGATATATTCTGTGGATCGCAAAGTTGTCCCCCATGTTTTTGTCTGTTCGGTATTATAGCAGTGTCTGAATCAGGTGTGGCCAGCCCTGGTCACCCCTGGAGAGCCATTGGGTCTGTAGATTTCCATTGTTAGTCATCACTTAAAGTGGAACGCTAGGTTTTTTCTTAAACTTCTATATCGATTTTATTTGTGTAATGTGAGTCTTGAAACTTAACGCACTAGAACCGTGCCTCCCGGTTCCCTTGTTTCCAGCTTGTTTCCAGACACTCTGCGTCGCGCTGATCTACGTCAGTGGTGGTTAATTCCAGCTGCAGGTCTATACTGTATACTGGAAGATTAAAAATTAATCAGATTCGCTGATAAACAAAAGTCTGAAATTACTAAAGGGATGCCATCCTCATTAGCTTCAGGTTCTTCGAAGTTCGGCGATGTGTAATTTAGCTATGAAAATCGAAAACATTGTATATAATATTGCAGTCAAAAGTTTCCGAAATTGACTGAAAATGCTTCGGAAACTTTTGAGTGCAATATATACAGTGTTTTCAATTTTCATAGCTAAATTACACATTGCCGAACTTCGAAGAACCTGAAGCTAATGAGGATGGCATCCCTTTAGTAATTTCAGACTTTTGTTTATCAGCGAATCTGATTAATTTTGAACCTTCCAGTATACAGTATAGACCTGCAGCTGGAATTAACCACCACTGACGTAGATCAGCGCGACGCAGAGCGTCTGGAAACAAGCTGGAAACAAGGGAACCGGGAGGCACGGTTCTAGTGCGGTAAGCTTCAAGACTCACATTAAACATATAAAATCGATAAAGAAGTTTAAGAAATAACCCGGCATTCCCCTTTAATTTATCAGTTAAAGCAGATGATTACACAGTTAACTCGCCGGCTTCATCTGGTTTCCTGGGCCCAATTTTTTGCTGATTTTAAGGCAAAGATAACCGCCAGCAGAACCTGTGGGTCTCTGCCCTATCTGTATGATTGATGCCCTGCTGTCCTCACCTGTCCTGTGCAGAAATACCTGGAGGAGTACCTGAATGGTCTGCTGGAGAACACCTTCTGTAAAAATTACCATGGCATGGTGAGGGAAAATATGTGCACTGTGCACTTACATTTGCCTACTTTCTTTTTCACTTAAACACACACGCACGCACGCACGCACGCACGCACGCACGCACGCACGCACGCACACACACTGTATAAGCTGTCTTTGTCACTTGTGTTGTCAATCAATATCAGGATATGGGATTACAGTTTCTCATTTGCATGAACATTTGTCCATTGGGAAGTCACTTCGTTGTGATCAGATTCGTTTTCAAAACAGTTAACACACAGTTCTAAACAGAAGCTTGCTGGCCGAAAGAACACATTTTGTTTGCTAAATGCTCCAACACTCACAAAACATTGAAGACATGCCCCACAAGCAAATTCTTTTCTCAATACAACTTGTGATCAAATAAATATATGCTTTCAATTAGGGGTGCAACAGATCACAAAACTCACGATTTGTTCGTTGGCATTCCAATTGAGAAAACATGCCCCCTTCACGTGAACTTTTGTTTTTGCACAATCAAAGCAATATTATTGTGCTATAGCATCTCTCGTCTATCTTTTCACTGCAACTCCACATCGCGATTTAGGGAATTATTTTTAAAGTACCAGCGGCAGTAAAATATGTATTTCAGGGAATTATTAGGCTACTTAAAAAAGTAACAGCGGCAGTAAAATTTGTAATTCACTGATAGTTACATTTTGCAAAGTATTCCGCGGTTCACATACGTGCCGAACCGTGAGGGGTGATCCGTATGGACCACGGATCAACTACGTTCCGTAACACCCCTACTTTCAATCAATGGTTACACAACGGCCAAAAAATACAAACTACAACTATCAATATAAAACTATTCAACCTTTATTTGTGCTGTATGGCTATGCCATTTGCTGTTACTTTACATAGTTCTAGTATGTGCAAAAGGCAAGTAAGCACATGCATGGATTGTATTTCTTTCTCCTATGGGGTTTTACCGTAGAAAAATAACACTGCTGCGCTTTTACTTTGCACTTTGAGATGCCCTTTTGAGATTTTTAAGAAAGTCTTCAGTCATTTTCTCTTGTGTGCAGGTCTCGCTCTTCTCATAAACTGTCTCAGACCTACACACACCTAGGCAAATTGCTATAATTAGGACATGCATTTCAAGGCACGACTATTGTGCTGCATTCTTGTGCTGCACAAAAAACCAGTGAAGAATTCCACCCAAAATCAAAACCTCAGAAACAATATTTATTGGACTGAAGATTTTTCCATGCTGTTCAAATGCAAATGCTGAATGAATAAAAAGCAACAAAAGGAAAATCGTGGCGAGAAAGGTCGAAAAAGCCGACATAAATGCTCAGACCTTGACACATAGGCTGCAGTTACACTAGTCACTTCAATGCAACTTATGAGACTTCTAACATGTGATGACGCTAGGCTGCATTAAGTGACTGGTCTGTATGCGCACATGCATTGGGATCGGATCTGCCAAACCACTTGGCGAAGTGGGCCAGCTCACTTTGTGCTTGGAATTGCGTGTAGTCTCGGCGTAATCAGACAACTCAAAACGTACTCACCGGAAAAACGTCAGTAATCACGCCCATGTTTTACTCGAGTTCTCTCACTCTGTGGCTTATCCTACAAGTTGTGAATGGAGTAGAGAGTATCAGACACCTCATGGACTATATATGTCCCACTGATGCTTTTCACCCCAAACAAATGAGCAAAGGCATGGTAGCAGCAATACAATACACTTGTTTGTGCCCTGTGGCAAACAATCCACTTGTTTGTGCACAGATACGGGCGCACGGAGAGGAGTACGCTGACGGTAAAGACAAGGCTGCAACTGTTCACAGATGTATTTGAAGGTGTGCTTTCGCATACGGAAATTGAGAACCCACTCGGAATCCGTGAAATTATGCACAATATGGTTCCACCAGTGCTGGCTACGTTCGCGGACCCATACCCGCCTCACCCAGAAGTACAATATTCGCATTAATATCATTCCTCCGATGCTACCTCCTCAGCAGTGCACGCCTTGTGCAGGTTCTGCCTTGACTACCCAATCTGAACATAATGAAAAGAAGCACAACCTCACTGAAAAGTTTTGCCGGAATGTTGTTTTATTTAATACTTAAATATTTATTTAATACTTAAATATTGCAGAAGTCTCATGAAGTCACTAATGTAAGCGTAGCCTTAGTCCATTCATTCCTGATGATCAGGCCACATGTTCTCATCAGCAGCACATTGGATGTTTTCCCTTGCAATGCACCAAGAGAAAAACGTCTGTGCATGCTGTATCCATCCCTGGCAGTCCTCTACATGGATCATACACCTTTCATCTCCAGGCAGAGAAGAATTCTTCAATTGGGTTTAAAAAGGGAGAGTAGGCAGGGAGGAACTGCATCATCATACGGGGTTGGGCTGCAAACCATTCGTTCACAAGGCGAGAGCGGTGGAAGGCAACATTGTGAAACATTGTTTGGGCCGATGGTTGATATATGACAAAGGACACCAGCATTGGAAATGGGAGCACACATGGTGATATTGGCACCATTCACCTGGCACTGTAACAGTTGCCCTCTGGCTGATGATGCTTCTCCCGCGTCTCCTCACTTTTTAGAGATTGAAACCAGCCTTCATCCACATAAATGAATATGTGATGTGCTCCTTTTGCTTCCAGCTCCATGATTTTTTAAGTAAAGGGAAAATATATTAAGCAAATTATTTCAGTTGCATATACTGTATGGCACGGCAAGGTATTACAATTACAAATCATTGCCTACACATACTGGAGTCTTGCTTCTTTCACAAGGTCATTGTTTTTTTGGAATAGGACTGTGTAGCTGCTTCATTCTGAAATGGTCGCGTTTCAGGACTCATAGGACTAATCATAGACAAACAAACATTGTTGACATTTCTAAATGTTTCTTGATCTGCAATTACTACTGCCTGGAAATCATGTAATCTGATTGCATTGTTTTCTATGGCCATATCTAAAATGACTGCCTCCTGGTCAACATGTGGTAGTCTGTGAGTTCTGTAGTAAATACAACAAAAAGCATGTGAGAAAACTTGACAGTCACATACAGTGCCCTCCATAATGTTTGGGACAAAGGCATATTTCTTCTTGATTTGGCTCTCTCCTCCACAATGTTAGATTTGTAATCTAACATTGCTCCCGCTCCCGCTCACATACTATGCCACACACACCTTTAACAATCGGATGCACTTCATCGCCCCAGTATGCAGGCCAACTTGCATGCTCCTGAACAATATCCGCCTTATCTTGTCACATGTTCCTCACTGGCTGCATACAGGCGTCCGGGCTGAACTAGGCTTGCCTAGTCTTGTTTCCATACAGTCTCTGTCTAGTCGGAATGGAGCACCGAACCCACTCAGCCTCTTCAGTCATTGCTCACTACTCCCCTCCGTCCTCTTGTCTTTCTTTTCCTTGGTGGCCTTTTGAGGTTTGCCTGCAGTCCTGATATCAAGCCACTCAAACTCCGCGATGGTAACTTTGTAGCTGCAGATCTTATGGACATTCCCGTATTTTATGAATGCGTCTCCACGGTGACGACCATACACAAAATTTGCCCGACTGGATAATTTGATGATATTATTGAAAAGAGCAAAAGGAGCGCCCTGAAAATGTTTAAATGTGCTTCCCTGTCCTATAACAGACTTACCAGCGCATGAAAAAACAAAATATAAAAGCTTGACACAATAAAACATTTAGATTAGCAAATATGAAAATGAGGGACAGCTGGACTACATGTCGCCATTACAGTGCCACATTTTAGAATGAATGATGGCAAACATGCTGCTAAAGCAACATGGGAGTTTTCTAAAGGCAAAAACGGGAAACGTCTTCACTGGTCAAGTCAGTCATCCGATCTGAATCCAATTGAACATGCGTTTCATATGGTGAAGAGAACACTTAAGGCCCCCGAAACAAGCAGGAGCTGAAGATGGCTGCGGTACAGGCCTGGCAGAGCATCGCCAGAGAAGATACTCAGTACCTGGTGATGTCTCTGGGTCATAGACTTCAAGAAGTCATTGCATGCAAAGGATATGTACTAAACATGACATTTCCATCGACATAACATTAATATGTCCCAAACATTATTGTGCTCTGAAATTTTATGTATAAAAAGTCATTTTTACATGGTGAAACCAAAATGTATAAAATACAAATCAAAAATTGTGGAGTACAGAGCCACTGTAAATTACATTGATGAAACAACTGCATTACTGTAGGTACACAATGTATTGCTCTGCCAAGAGTGCCAACATTATGACTTACCTATTCTCATTCTGAAAAATTTGGACAAGACATGCGACAGTGTACCCTTTGCCCAGCCTCTCATGAATAACATGGTCAATGATTGTTGCCCAAATTTGAGCTCTTTTTCCCTCTTGCTGTGTCTGATTCACCAAAACTCCACGCAGGCAGATTCCTCCACCACGCATGAAAACTCCTCTTGCTTGGGTCCTTCTGCCGCAGCCTCTTCCTACAAATACATGCATTTGGCCTCTTTGCAACTTTGCAAATAGCAACTCAGATGTCTTTTATAGATGCATGATAACTGATTGCTGATTGAGCAATTGTGCAAAGGTTTCACACAGGTGCAGAAGAGATTTATACTTATGAGAATCATTTCTATTAGCTTTCACTAAATGTATACATTTTGTTTGACACAATTTATTCAGTAGTTTTGTGTCTTTCTGTGTGATCTGTGTTAACTATTTTGAAAAAGTGTGTAAAAAAATGTGTGAAAGCATTTGCAAAAAAAACAACTTCTGTTGTGATAAGAGGGTGAAGAAGAAGATTAAGTGGACCCCAGTTTCATTAACCGTGTCTTAGCAATTGAGAAAAACTAATTGTCTGTGTTATGTTGCATCAAGATGTTGTTTTATCAATCTCTGTGATATAGCATAAGGACATGGTATAAGCTCTCTTGTGTTGCTTCTGTTCTGATTTCAGTTGGAGTTCCTGGATGTTAGTCCTCTCTCATTCATAAAGGATCTTGGACCCAAAGGCCTGTAAGTTAGCCAGACTGCCTGTGTGCATCGCAGCAGCAGCGACTCATTATGCTTGTGTGTTTTTAAGTTTTGTGTGTGTGTGTGTGTGTGTACCAGAGAGGGCTTCATCTCGAAGAGGTCAGGAGGTCATCGTGTCCAGGGCCTGAACTGCTTTGGTCATCACCAGTTATGCTTCCGCTGGTCGCGCCGCTGGCTGGTGGTCAAGGACTCCTTCCTCCTCTACATGAACAGCGATGCAGGGGTCATTTCATTCGTCTTCCTCTTTGACCCCGAGCTCAAAGTCCAGGTGGGCCGATGCTACACTGACACCAAACATGGCGTCTGCATCCAGAACTTTACTAGGTGAGCAATGAAACAAATGCTTATCATCTTCTGATATGTGAAGATATATAATAAAACAGATGAAATGCTTTTTATGAATTTTAATGATACATACAGGTATTCACATGCACATATAGTTACATATTTACATGGGTACATACTCTACTGATGAAGGTATATACTGATAGATACATATAAATATGTATTTATGTGGATACTGTTATGAACCTTTTCCCCTAGGTTGCCCTTTCCACTGACTCACTGACTTCCTAGCTCTCTATATCCCAAGCCTAACAAACTGGGTGCTAGAGTGAGCCACCAAGAGCTTGCGAGAGTATCCTAACTTAAATAGTGCAGTATTGCATAATGCTGAGAATGTTGAGGGTGCAAAAACCAAAAGAAAAATATGTTAAATAGGGCAAATTCCCCCCTTACCAGCTTTCCTTCTCAGATGCCACAATTTGTATGGTGGGGCCAGCCGATTTGCCAGGTCTCTTGGTCGGCGCAATGTCAGCTTTTGGCTGTAGTTTTCTTGTTAGGTATTTAGCGGAGGGAAAAAATAAATAAGGGGGAAAAAAATGGACAGACAACCTTTACCCCCTTCTATTCCTCACCCCACCCCTTTTTTAAGCCTGCACAAAAAAGTAAAGGAGGAAGTGCCCTGCTGCATTTTACACACTGCAGATTGTGCCAAATTAATGAAACAAAATATAATAAAAGTACAGAAGTTACCCTGGTGCTGGTACTTCTAACAAAACCTAGAAGTGCAGTACATCTAACGTTGTATGTACAGCTGTTGACATACACGAATGATACACTGAAGCTGTCGAAGTTGTTGGCCGATGATGCTGACACACTGAAACACTGACTATATAACGTTTAGTTTATAAGTGATGTAGCGCACAACCATATGTGTTTTTATATGAACCCATATGGACCTGTGTATACACGTGCACTTTTATCTATGTGTGTGTGTCTGTGTGTGTGTGTCTGTGTGTGTGTGTCTGTGTGTCAGGAATCTGATCATTAAGTGCAGCAGTTACAAACAGGCTCAGTGGTGGCGTCATGAGATCAGCAGGCTGGCAGAGCCGAGTGACTTCCTCCAGACACACCGTTTCCAAGGATACGCCCCGCCCCGTGAGGACACGCTCACCAAGTGGTGAGGAGCTGGGGACATGAGCATGGGGCCACAAGGGAAATGGCCCATTGAGGTGGAGACAGGGCACTTTTGGGGCAAATATGGAAGGTAGTGTAGCATACATGTTTGTGAGCGTATGTATGGCCATCTATTGCCAGGTAAAGCATGTGACCATATTTTGGGGTTGAAGCTACATATGTGTTGCTTGATTGCTGATTGTAATTGTGTGTGTGTGCGTGCTTGCACGGTGTGTGCATGTATTTGTGTGTGTGTGCTTTCACCAGAATGAGTGTCCAGTTATATTACTCTGTTTTGTGTCTAATAAAAGTTAATAGTTAATTTATGATAAATGCTAATTGATGCATGCGTGTGTATATTATCAAGGATGTTTCATGGACAGGTATGTCAATGTGTAGTGATTGACAGGTATATGTATATGTATGACTCATCGACATGTGTAGGTGTAATGGCAGACAGTTACATGAATGTGTTATGACTGACAGGTATGTGTATGTTTGCTATGATGGACAGGTACGTGAATGGCAGTGGCTACTTTGCAGACCTGGCTATGGCTCTGGATCAGGCTAAGGAGGAAATCTTCATCACAGACTGGTGGTGAGTGGCAGCAAGTCTGTTTTCAGTGTAAAAGGGTGTATAGTATTCACAGACTACAGTGGGATCCAGATAACATGTCTCCCCCTTTTTTTCTCCCCATGTCTGTCTGCCTATCTTTCTGTCTTTCCTTCTATTTTTTATTTTGCTGTGTGTGTATTATGATCTGCTCTGTCTTCATCCAGGCTCAGCCCTGAAGTTCACTTGAAAAGGCCAGCCACGAGCACATACTGGCGCCTGGACCAGATCCTGAAACGCAAAGCAGTTAGGCCTGCTTACCTCCTATTCTCGTCTCTCTCACTTTTAAATTTTTTACTTCTCACATCCTCCTTTTTGATTTTTAAATAATTTCTCCACCTTTCATTCTTTTCTCTCTCTCTTTCCCATGCTTCTCTCTCTTCCTTTTCCCTCTTGATGTGTTAAAGATGTCTCTTCCCTCCCTTTCCCCCCGCCCCTCCATGGCTCCCTGCCCCCTTCTTGCTTGCACCCCCTACAGGATCAGGGCGTGAAAGTTTGCGTGCTCCTGTACAAAGAAGTGGAGCTGGCACTGGCCATTAATAGTGACTACAGCAAGAGGACCCTGATGAACATGCACCCCAATATCAAGGTACAAATCCCACAAGGTACTTATTTTTTGCAGTAGATTTATACAGAGGCTGTGTCTCAAACCGCATACTTCTATACTCCCAGTGCGCAGAGCGAGCATGCATCCATGTTGGAGTATGAGTCCAAATCGAAGTACGGTAGTACGGAGCACAGATAAGGTACCCTGATGCGGACTCCATTTGTAAAAAATTTGAAGTATGCATCAATACTTGCTCCGACTTGGAAAAATTCCATAATTCCTTTCAAGAAAAAGGTCAAGACCAAAAATCTCCACCGTAATAGCGGATGACTGTGGCGAGATCTAGCTCAATAATTTAGCTAACTTTAGATATCTTATATGTAAATTGCAATGCAATTTGCTAGCAATTAAATGACATAACATCGTAGCAGTCTTTATTAAATATTCACAGTATTAATTAATAATTTATTCTTGCTAGCTAGCTGGATATCAACCCAGTTTGCTAGCGTTGCACTAGCTAATGTTAGATAATTATACTCTCAGTAGCCTACGGCCAGCTGTGTGATCTGGGAACAAATACAGTAATGCAAAATACAGTACTCCAGCATATAAGAATATTGTATTGTCATTTAATGTTAGATGTCATGTCACACCAGTAGGCCTACTGTAGCCTACATTGACTAGTTGCCCAGTTTTTCTTTTGTTGTTACTGAGAAACTTTCTGTAGTCCGTTAATGTCAGGATTCTGTATTTTGTTTGTTTATCTGTGTATTTATATTTCTGGTTATGTTCTTATTTATTTATTTATCATTTTGCATTCAGATTAATTTATGGTTTCACTGTTCTGTGTTTTCATTGCCGTCACTCCCCTGTCTTCGTCACACTTTTCAGGAGCCTTTTATGGTTGCGGTTTTTTTCTGTATTTCCTCTGTCATGCACTTCCTTCTTAACTAATTATCTTATTGTATATAATACTAATTAACTAACTACAACTAACAGCTTAGATTTAGGTTTTGTACTAATTAACTAACTCACTAACGTATTCTTAGTTTCTATCTGCAGCTGTCTCTCTTTCTACCTGTTCTATCGCTGATCATCTTTCTTTGATTATCTCTTTTACTACAGCTGACTCTTGTTTCCTCTGTCTTTTTTCTAATTGTATGCACTTGTCTTTTACTACCCAGTTCATGTTCAAGTCTATGTGTTATGTGTAAGTCCGGTCCACATATTACGTGTTACCTTGTTAGTCAATCTTCAGCTTCCCTCATTGTTTCATTACGCTCACCTGATTGTCATTTCCCTTCCCCTTTTCAACACACCTGATCCCCATTATATCGCATCACTCTCTGTGTATTTAAACCCTGCGTTTCAGTCTGTCTCTTGTCAGAACGTTGATCGCTTTACCTGTGCCTGTTATAGTAAAGCCAGTGATTTGTTGAGATTCCCGAGACACCCTTTTTACGACTTAGATTTCTGCCTGTCGATTCTGTTTTGTTTGCTTTTTCTTTTTGTCTGCTTGTTTTGTGACTTTGCCTGCCGCTCCTGTACCTTCGCCCGTGATTTATCGGTTACTGATTTTTGGACTGTCTCACTATTCTTATTGCCTGTCGATTTGGATAAGTCAACATCTGATTACCTGGCTTTTGATTTTTGACTGGAAATAAACATTCTCTTTTGCTACATCCTGGTCTGCGCTTGGGTCTCTGAATGATCCCTGGCAGTTAAGCATCCAAAACAGGAAGACTGTCAATGTAATGCAGACAAATCTATTTCTTTTGTCATAAATTTGCCTTTTCAAAATGAGTATTATTTATTTTTTAATAATAGCCCATGTTGATTCATTACTGGCTCTGTTTCTACTTGTAGCCAGAATAACTGCATAAAACAGCTGTTAAACCGCACAAACATAATGAAAATACAGACACGATTGTTTACAATGCAATAACAACTTTATTATGGGGTTAATTGTTCACTAAGTTACCCAATGCTGCAATGAATATCTTCATATCATTGCCTTCCACTGACCCTTCTTCTGGCATATGAACGCTAGCATAAAGGAGAATTCAACTGAACTAGCTATACTGGCTAAATGTTGATATTACTGGTTATATCAGAATATTTCAGTAACATATAGCCTACTAGTTCTACAGTACAATGCTAACTAACTACCTAACGTAATTCCAGGTGTACGTACTAATATCATCGGAATTTCTCTTGTAGTTACGGCAAAGGTGAAAGGCTATGGGTCAGATGTCGCCACGGAGTGTGTCCCACTACTAAACAAAACTTTCAGTGCTACAGTACTTCCATGCTCCAGAGTAAATACTCCCAAGCCTTGATTGGAGTGCGTACTCGGGAGCAGGTATTGCGGAGCATGGAAGTATGCGGTTTGAGACGCAGCCAGAGTCTTCTTCCCTGGGGATTGGTGTGTGTGTGTGTGTGTGTGTGTGTGTGTTTTTTTCCATTTCAATAATTTTGGAAATCGGTATCCTTATCACGGCAAAATATTTATGATTAATTTTTTTTTCCCCAAATTAATCTTTTAGGCAAGAAAGAAAAACGTACACTTCCACTGTGTTTGAGCTTCTCTTACTTTGTTTCAGTGAATTTACAGTGATTCTGACTGCTGGAAAACAAACTTCCAAGGGTTACCTTTCAGAAAATATCAGGATTATGCCTGTAGTCAAAGGGGTGTAAGAACAGTAACCATTTTATTTTCAGGCTTGTGTTAAAAAAAAGAAAAAATGTGGTGCTAGAGAAGGGATTAATACCTTGCAAACTGTATGTTGTACTTGCAGTCTTTTTAAAAAATGTTTAGTGTTCATTTATATTTGCACCAGATGTATAGGCCATGGAGAAATCACCCATGATTCTAAAATTAAACTTACCCAAAATTAGCTCCCATCAGCATGTTTTGCCAGGATGATACTCACATGAGCCTGAGTCATGGCCTTTTTTTAAGGCATAACAGATTCACGTGGTTCTTCTGTACTTGCAAGGCTAGTTTGACCTGGGGAAATATGGATTGTGACTTTTTTTTGTTTTTTGTTTTTTGTTTTTTTTAAATTCCACCTGTGCTTGTGAGGTACAGAAAGTCTTTATATATTGTATGTATTCCTGAATAAGGGGGTCAAGGCTAAGTAAGCACATCTCACTCTCGCTATCTCTCTCTGTCTGGCTGTCTTTCTCATGTCTCTTTCTCTCTCTACCACATCTACCTTTTGTCCCTCGGTTTTTCACCTTATCCTCTCTTGCTGTTCATGTCCCAGGTGATGAGACATCCTGACCATGTCTCCTCCATTGTCTTCCTCTGGGCACACCATGAGAAAATGGTGGCCATTGACCAATCAGTGGCATTTTTAGGCGGGATTGACCTGGCCTTTGGGAGGTGGGACAACAGCCTCTACAGGCTGACTGATATGGCAGACTCAGAATTACCCAATCATAATCTGGAGATGGGACCAGAGGTACGGGTCATAAAATTGTGCCACTCACACACATGATTGCTCATCACTGTGTTCTGGAGGGTGGAAGGGTTAGACATACTGGATCATATGAATCTGCTTATCTTGCCCTCTACCTTTTTATTTGTTGCAGGCCGTTGACGAAGGCTTTAATGGGTCAGCATGCGGGCCCCCGACAGCAAAGCCAGAGCCAGTGGATGCAGATGACTTGACAGGCAACAGTCTATTGTGGTTGGGGAAAGACTACAGCAACTTCATCAACAAGGACTGGGTCCAGCTTGATCACCCCTTTGAAGGTGTGGGTTTGTTTGTATTTATGTTAATGAACAAAATGAGCTGCTGTCCTGAGGCTTTCATGTTCGCTTTAGTCTTGGAAACCAGGTGTTTTTCAGTATTTGGGTAAAATTAGATCAATCATATGTAGGGATAGGAGATTTTTACTTCTTTTTTTAAAAATCTTATATGACAATATTTATGGCCCTTTCAGACAATAACAGTGTATCTCACAACACTTTTGTGCTTTTACTGTAAGTTGCCCTTTTGTGGTGAAACTAAATATATCAGCAACCCCAAAACATGATGGCAAAGTATTTGATTTGTTTTCTTTTTTTTCAAACTTGTTGTACATGTTTTATTTTATTTTACACTCTCAGACAACATTGACCGCTCCCAGGTTCCCCGCATGCCATGGCGTGACCTGGGTGCAATGCTTCATGGGAAAGCAGCCAGGGATGTGGCTCGTCATTTCATACAGCGTTGGAACTTCACCAAGGTAACAGGATTTAAGAGTTACTGGACACTGACTTTTAATAAATGGTGCCGGCATTGTATTCTGTGTTGTGTCTTGCATTCTAGGTTTTCAAGAGCAAGTACAAGGACAACTTCTTTCCCTGCCTGCTTCCAAAATCTCATGCGACTGCAGACTCACTGCCATTCACTGTGCCAGGGACCACAAAGGCCTCAGTGCAGGTATACTACACACATACACACAAACAATCACACACAGACGCATAATCACAGACACACACACAAGCATTACTGCTGATAACAACATACTGCACTGACACAGACTCTCCCTATCACACTTTTCTGTCTTGCTCACCCCCAAACCCTCCTTTTTCTCCCCTCTCTTTTATTCCTTCCTCTCTCATCTTTCCCTCTGTCCTATTCCTCCCTCTCTCTGTCTCTCCCACTCAGATTCTGCGCTCCGTGGACCGTTGGTCAGCTGGAACATGTGAGAGCTCCATCCATAATGCCTACATCCACACCATTGAAAATAGCCAGCACTACATCTACATCGAGGTGAGGGTGAACACCATCTGGCCCAAACCCGAAAAAATCACTTTAGTTCTACTTGGCCAGCTATTACACTGGGCAGGATAACAGCATGGCGCTATGGACTGTGTGAGTGCAGAGGCTCACATACTTCAACCTTGGTAAAAATGATGGAGTTAAGGTGGATGATTCCAACATTTTGTACCCAAAATATGCTTTATATACTTTAAAATCTGATGTCTTGTAACTGCTGAATGTTAACATAATTGGTATACATATAACACAATAAATAAAGTCAGTATTGTAGGTTATTTACAAATGAATCTGTATTACTTTGCCATGTACAAAAAATACCCTTCTCCTTTTGCTATAAAAGAGTGAATTCTGAACTCCACATTTTGAGATTAAAATGGATTCCAATTGGTTGAATTGATTTAACTTTTCTCTGTAAAAAAAACATTTTCAAATATGTACATATTTGAATATGTATATATTTAAGCTGAATTTTGTATCACTGGTAAATTTTCAGTGGATCACTGGAGTCAATTATTGTATTTTCTTATGTGTGAAATATGTGGGTACCCTAGAATAGAATGTAGTCAAAATTTGTATCTGTCATTGTAGACAACTGGTTTAGTATACAGTTAACTTAAAAACTATACATGTAACACAAAATGCAACAGGAATCAATTCCTGGTTTATTTGATGAGAGAAGTCTCAAAAAATCCGCTAGTGTGGTCTGACAAATTTGCAGAAGATGGAAAATGGTTGGAGGGTGTGTTCTAAAATAGACAGCATTATCAGGGGCATATTGTTCGGAGTCGCTGAATTTAAAGGGTCAAGAGATAACATAAAAGTGAAGGAAAGGATTGTGAACAACCTTTTCAATAGTCTGTCAACAGCAGGATATGTTGACTGTGACAGTAATCTGAAACTGACTTTTCTGAAGAATTAGCTTCTCTCCCAGCAGCTTGCTCAGTTGGGTAGATCATATTTCACATTGCTGAAATTGCGTTGTATTACTGAGAGACCTGTAAAACTGCATAGTATTTTTCCCATCACCCCCAGCACATTTTACACTGACTGGCACAAATCATACTCATTGATGACTTTATGCAATGGGCTCATCTGGAAAATAGCACTGCATTAGAGAAGCCAGGTGTGGTTTTTGGTAACCCTTTCAGCACTTTGCTTTTGTTAAAACATAATATAATCTGCACTGGAAAACTGGTTCCGACATGTATTTTTCCTGATGATCTAGTGGACTACTCTACACCACTGTTATTCTGTCTTACTCCCCATGTCCCATAAACCAGAGTGCCCTTGATATTCCAGACCTGGTGGCGCCGTTCATCTTACGGTGTGCATTTGTGCAGTTTGACACCAGTCCGATGATAACTCTGTCTCCGTTTCTGTGCAGAATCAGTTCTTCATCAGCTGTGCAGACGGTAGGAGCGTGCACAACGGAATCGGGGATGCTATCGTGAAAAGGATCCTACGGGCTCACAGGTCTGTCTGTCTGCCTTTCTTTATTCATTATTATGGCACAGTTCATACAAATAATTGTAGTGCAGTGTGCTTCACAGATAATAACGTAATAATTATGAGGAACAAGTGAATTTACAACACAGTCAAGACAGAAAGAGCGGTTAACACATGCAATGAGATAAAATAAGAGTTATAATAAAAACTGAGTGAAAATTTGATCAAATCTACAATTCTCTTTTATAGGCCATGTATTATCTGTAGTTGCCAGTTGCTTTATATCCAGGCATGGCATTCTCATATTATTCTGTACTTATTCTGAAATATATGTGGAAGGTTGGATCGAAGGTTAATATGTACCCCCACTGTGCTGGCTTTTTTCTCAAATAACTCCCTTTTCTCTATTTCTTTTCCCCCCTGTCCCTCCCTCTCTCTTCTCCTGCTCCCTTCTCCCCCTTCTCACTTTTCCTCTTCCTTAGTGAGCAGCAGACATACCGCGTGTATGTGATTGTGCCCTTGCTGCCAGGGTTTGAGGGTGACATCAGCAGAGGCGGTGGAAATGCAATTCAGGCCATACTGCACTACACGTACAGGTCAGGGGGCTACACTTGTATGCATGCAGAGGCACTCGGACACACACACAAGCAGAGGCGCACACATACATACATGCACAAACACATGTACGCAGAGATCCACGCAGTCAGATTTTTTTGAGAGACTACATAATTGATATTATGAAATAACTTGTTCATGGTCCAGACAATATTAATTACATTGTGATCATTGCTCTGGTTAACCTGATCATAAAAATTCCCTCTGTCTCTCTCTCCCCCTACATCAAAGGAAATGTCCTCAGGTCCTTAATCTATGGTGTCCCCACTCCGGGAGAGTTTTTCTCCTCTGAGGAGACACAGAACAGAAAGATATTTAGGGCCCAGCATGGCTTAGAAAGCCATAAGGCTCAAGGTTTCCTTTTTGACTTTAAATTTAAATGCCAATGTGACATTCAATTGAAATCATCAATTGAAAGTCATAATGTCTATGTAGATAATGGTTGTTGAGGCCGGCCAGTTTGCAATTTACATTTTTGGAGTCAGCTCCAGCTTCAAGCAGAGGTCAAGATGGTACAACTGGCCTTGTCAGATGGATGTAATATTTTGCTTAAACCATTAATCTTTTGGTAATAATATCATGGTGCTTTCCCTGCTTTCGACAACATAAGGTCACTTTAACAAGTAGATTTGCAGCTGTTTGATAAGCCAGTTATTTTCAAAATGAGCCTGACCTCACTTCCGCACTTTAACTTGGCCATCACCCAATCAGAGCAAACATCCTAAGTTCCTGTTGGGTAAGGTATTTTTGTTGGCTGAAGGAAAATGTCTTCAGTTGGTTTTGGAGAAGAAGGGTTTTCTCTTGTTTTGGAGGTGGTTCCTTAGTTGTGTAAAATCACAACATCTGAGTGCTTCTAGCACTTCTTTTTGTTCCTGTTGTGCTGAAACTGGAAGAAGAGGGTCTCTGGCAAGATCTGGCGTATCGGTCTCTCTCTCTCTACTTACAATTTCAATTTAACGCCTGGTCTAAATCTTAAGACCTGATATAGAGTTTGTTTTGACTTGTTGGTTGATTCCACCTAGTTACTGTTTGAATAACCTATCAATGAATTTGGCAATTTAATTGATTGTCATTTTCAATATTAATTGTTAAATCACATAAAATATATTTTAAATGTAGTGAGGTTGTTTTCGCACGCAATACTGTTTGTGGTGAGCTGAACATGGACCCTCTGGATTCAGAAAATAATCAAATTTTACTCAATGCTCACTTCCCCGACAGCACAGGCACGCAAGCACACTCATACACACGGTCACACTCTTAACTGCGTGCACTTGTGTACAAACACACACACAAAAATACAGACATATGCGCATGTATAAACCTGCGCATGTATAAACCTGCACATACAGACAGCCAGACAGAACACACACACACGCATACATATGTAAACACACAGACAAGACAAATACAATTTAAAATGTGGTTTTACTGGGTCAGTATTATAACTTGTGTGTTTGTGTGTCTTTGCTGTTTTAGGACCATGTGTCGAGGGGATTTCTCCATCCTGGCAAGACTAAAGGAAAACAGTTAGTTTCCTCTCCTCTGCTCCATTTCAGGCCTCCTGTGCATCCCCCACTTACATAAATTGAACATGCTGTACTGTTATATATCATAAACATGAGCTTAAATATAAAATGACAAATATTTTTCACATCATTGTAATATATTGCAATATCTGAAAGCAGCAATCATGTGTATATTTCTTCATATATTGTGAAGTGTTGTGATATCCTGATAATATACTATTTTTAATTTTCAGTAATATTTTCAGTTTTCTATTTTTCTGGGTGTACCGTCCCCTTGTCTGTCTACCTATCTGTCTATTTGTCCACTTACTGTCAGTGTATGTTTCAGTCTCCACTCTAACCTATTGTATGTTCTCTGTTCTTGTATGCTCGTTATTGTCTTGCGTCCAGCCCCCGTAGGTTGTCATTCCTTTCTTGTCAGTAAAGTAGGTCAGCAGGTGTCCTGTATTTGGTGACAGTGTGTCCCTCTCTATCCCAGTGCAAGAACAGTGGACGCAGTACATCTCATTTTGTGGCCTGCGCACTCACTCTGAGCTCTCACGGTCCCTGGTCACCGAGCTCATCTACGTTCACAGCAAGGCGCTCATCGCCGATGACCGCTGCTACATCATAGGTGAGGTCAGAATTTCCATCATGTGCAGCATCCAATCAGTCAGTCATCCATGCAGCTCAACAATCCCAACAACAGCCATCCATCCAATCAGTCAGTCATCCATGCAGCTCAACAATCCCAACAACAGCCATCCATCCAATCAGTCAGTCATCCATGCAGCTCAACAATCCCAACAACAGCCATCCATCCAATCAGTCAGTCATCCGTGCAGCTCAACAATCCCAACAACAGCCATCCATCCAATCAGTCAGTCATCCATGCAGCTCAACAATCCCAACAACAGCCATCCATCCAATCAGTCAGTCATCCATGCAGCTCAACAATCCCAACAACAGCCATCCATCCAATCAGTCAGTCATCCATGCAGCTCAACAATCCCAACAACAGCCATCCATCCAATCAGTCAGTCATCCATGCAGCTCAACAATCCCAACAACAGCCATCCATCCAATCAGTCAGTCATCCATGCAGCTCAACAATCCCAACAACAGCCATCCATCCAATCAGTCAGTCATCCATGCAGCTCAACAATCCCAACAACAGCCATCCATGCAGTCAGCAGTCACAAATATAGTCACGCCCACGGCATAGGCTTTCATGCTGCGCAACAGTTGGTTACTGTCATGTGGGCACAGTGCAGTGTATAAATCATAATTACAGGTGTCCATGCAATGTAAGTCACAATTACTGTCATTCACAATGTGTTATTACTGTAACAACCTTTAAGGCCAGCTCACACCAAAGATTTGCGACGCAACGAGCTGCAACTGGCGATTATTTGCAAAACTCATGGTTTGCAACATTCTAAAGCTGACCGTTCACATCAAAGCGACGAGCCCCAAGTAGCCGAGACAGAAGCAATGTTTTGGAGTGGTAGGCGGCAGCACACATAGCCTCGTTTTGGCTTATAATGATGCGGCCAGCAAACAACAAATCACACACTGTACAAATAGTTACCCATGCCACTACCCTAGGCTACTCATTTTACACAGGCTGTAGGCAATCACACTAATGTTATCTGCAAGATATCAGCAATATTGGTTTCCATTTCAACAGGTACACATGTGGTCACTGCACTGAACTCTCCAAGAAGAATGTCTGTTGTTGTAGGGACGTTGCAAAGGTAAACGTGTAGCATGCATATAAAACAACTTCAGGCTCAACTATGCTTTTTATATATATATATATATATATATATATATATTATTATTTTTTATATATATAAACTAGCTAGCTACTTGTTAAGCTAGACTGAAAAACAAACTATCAAAAAACAAGGGACTATGAAGCTAACTATAAAACAATATACCAAAAATAGGTTACTATAACTTACTAGAATATTCAAAAAAGCTAAACTGTAAGCTAGCTATATATATCGCTTGCACGCGCTCTCTCCTATCTCCTCTCCGTCCACGCAGTTCAACCACCGAACTATATAGAAAACGGTGAGATCAATCGCTGAGATTCGCTTTTATAGCTGGAGCATAGCCTGCCCTCGCTCCAAAACTTCAGGGTGTAGCTGTACAGGTTTCAATTTCGTCACCGGGAGGAACGCATCAGCTGGATGAAGTTTCTGGCCAATGACAGACTGGACGTGCAGTACCTAATGTTTTACCACAAGAAACACATTTGAGCCAGATGCTTTGGGTTTATGCTGTTTTGTGCTGACTGCAGTAAAATGTCAAGATTTGGACCAGGATCAATCAGTAACACTTAGAAAAAAACAAATGTATCAGTTCTCATCTAAAATAAGTTGTTTTAGTGCTTTGCTACCCTTTAATATTTGCCAAGTAGTTTTCCACAAATACCTCATCTGCTGATACAGTTGTATCACGTATGATATGTAGCAATGATGGTATTTATATTTTAAATCGCAGTTTTTTTTTCCATTATTAGTGGTGTAAAGTAATGGATTAATAATGGATTTATGTAGCACTTTTTCCAAGATCTCAGTGAATAGGGAGAAACACATCAACTACCACCTATGTGTAGTATCCACCCGGCTGATGCACGTGTGTGTATTTTGTGGCAGAATGCTCTTTACACATTATCTTATGTGGAGCGGGAGGAAAGTATTGAGCCAAATAAACGGGGGAATGAGTAGGTGACCAGGTTGAGAGCCAGTTTTGGGGAATTTCTCTAGGACACTGGGGAACCCCCCTACCCTTTGCGATAAGTGCCATGGGATCTCTGATATACACAGTGAATCAGGACCTTAAGTTGTTAATGTCACATTAGAAAGACTGCTTTGCCTTCACCAGTCACTGCTTTGGGGTTTGTTTTGGATTAGAGGAAAGCGCACCCCCTACTGGCCCACAAGACTTCCAGCAGCAGCCTAGTTTTCCCAGGAGATCTCCCATATAAGTAGTAAACATGAGCCCATACGTTGACTGCTGTGGATTTGTGGCCTTTGCTTTAATTCTGGAATCCTGTGATTGAAACGCTGTGGAATTTTCTATGGTAGAACTGGCGGTAGGGTGTCTTCGCTGTAGGGCTGTGGCACCACACACCTTCTGTAAAAACACAATGAACAACTCGTAAAAAAACTATGTGTCCTTATCACAATCTCAGATTTTAATTAGTCTATCTCCACTCCAGGGTAATTATTATATTCTACAATGTTGCGAGTCAATTCGGTGTCATTTCAATCAGTTCAAGAAATTGGATTGAAAACATTAATTGAAAAATGCTAATAATATTCAGTGGGATCTAAAAACTATTTTTTTAAATAAATGTGGCACCCAACACGGGGTTGAGCATATACAATTCCCACCTCAATTTGGAATGGACAATCATCTTGAACCGCAGCCATTTACATGCACGACCCCCAGTGCCCACTTCGGTGAATGCAGACATCCACGGTTCACGGTGCATTGCCCTATGGAGCTAGTGGCCACAGTCAGCACTGGCATGGTCTGGATTCCATCCAAAGGTTGTGAGGCTCATCCATGCATGCACCATCCAGCATCCCTGATCAGTGGGATTGATTATAACACATTCATTGAATTGCAATAAATTTTTTGAGTTGATTGAAACTGAAATGGAATTGTTCCCAACCCTGATCTTCTACTACCCCCTATCGCCCCCAATCTTCACCTTGTGCTGTCCTGCTCTGGCTACAATCCTGCATTCCACAAATCTCTCACATTCATCCCTCCCTTCTTTCCATTTCCTGTGACACTGTATGCCCTCCCCCCAGGTTCTGCCAATATAAACGACCGCAGCATGCTAGGCAGTCGGGACAGTGAGCTGGCGGTGTTCGTGGAAGACGAGGAAAGGGTCCCATCCCGCATGGGCGGAAAGGAGTACCAGGCCGGACCCCTTACCCTGGCTCTGCGCATGGAGTGTTTCAGGTCTGGGGTCACAGAGAGATACGTAGCCACGAAAGTCGTTTGCACACATGAACACTCAAAACATACAAACCTATACACGCGTGTGACCGCCCATATTGGAGCCCCTATTGACCTCACACTCTTTTTATTAACTCCCATATTGTCCATGTTATGTGACATTGCTGTAGGAGCGACATTTGAGTGACTAAGTATAAGGAATTACACCTACACTCAGTCACTGTGGGTTTTGGACATTTTGACAAGTGTTCTGTTTGACTAAGAATATTCATTCTCTTTTCCACAAGTAGCACCTTAAAGCTCACCAGACATTATAAAGCACATGTGTTTTATAAGAGCGTACCCACAACCCAAATAGCATAACGTTGATATGGTCCTATTTTTGTCATTGCAAATTATAAGGGTTTTGGAGTATGTATTGGCAGCTGTGCAAGTACGTGTGTTTGTTTCCAAGGGAACCATCTCACGATATCAGTGCTGCACATACGTAAGCTAAGCGTTTCAGTTTTTTTTTTTTTTTTTCATAAATTGGGACATTTTAATGATATAGTGTTTAGGCTCATTTGTACAAAACACATTTCTTCTGTGTGAAAACTCCTTCAGTATTATTTGAATGGTTTAAATACGTAAGCCACGTAAAGCTGGAATCAGCCATCTTAATGCATTCTTATTTTCCCTGTACATTCAAAGTGCTGAATTACTTTTTCCCCAGAGTTCTATTGGGCGTACCAGATTCCAGCGTTGACATTCAGGATCCAATCAGTGATGAGTTTTTTCAAACAGTGTGGAACAAGACCGCACAATCAAATGGCAACATTTATGACATGGTAAGAATTGGGAAGAAAAATAAAATGCAACCAGCTGTAAAAACGCACTGACACCCGACACTTGTTTGTCTTTCACCTACTTCCGCTACCTTTTACATCCCTCTTTTACCCTTTTCCCATCTCTCTCCAACTGCTTCCTCCATTGTCCTTTCCCCCTCCACCTCTCTTGCTTAACCTCCCCACCACCATCCATTCCTCAGGTTTTCCGCTGTCTGCCTTCCGACTCCATCTGCAATCTGCGTGCCTTGAGGGAGCTGTCCTCTGTGAAGCATCTATATGAGACCCACCCAGAGCAAGCCAGGAAGGAGCTGGAAGCTGTCAGGGGCCTGCTGGTGCACTTTCCCCTCAACTTCCTGTCTGAAGAGTATCTCCTCCCCCCAATCAGCAGCAAAGAGAGAATGGTTCCTATGGAAGTCTGGACCTAAGTGGAAACGGCAAGTGAAGCTGGTATAGCGTAGTGGTTGTTATGAGCTATAACTGACACAGTTTTCTTAATAACTTTGTCAAGGTCTTAATTTAGGTGAGACATCTAACACTAGCTCCTCACATCTCATACCATTGAGAATAAGATATTAAAACCCAGCTAACTTGTGATTAATGTCATGAGGGCATTTAGGGTGTAAAACCACTGATATGTGTTGCCATTTTATTATACACTGCTCAAAAAAATTAAGGGAACACTTAATCATCACAGTATAACAACACGTATGGATGTGCCATCCTGGAGGAGCTGGACTACCTGTGTAACCTGAATGGGCTGCAGGTACCGCCTCACGCTACCAGTAGTGACAAGGGCACTAGCAAAATGCAAAACTAGAGAAAAATCAGTCAGGAAGGATAAGGAGAGAGAAATGGTCTTTGGCCACCACCTGCAAAACCATTTACTTTTTGGGGGTTGTCTTGCTGTTGCCTCTCCTGTTCATCTGTTGTCACTTTTATTTGCACCAAAGCAGGTGAAATTGATTCACAATCATTTACGCTTCCTAACTGGACAGATCGATATCCCAGAAGTTTAATTGACTTGGTGTTATACTGTGTTGATTAAGTGTTCCCTTAGTTTTTTTGAGCAGTGTATTTTGACAAATTTAGCAACATTTGTGTATTTTTTTTTTTTTTTTTTTAATCAACAACTATAGTATTATCACAGAAAATGTAGTTGTAACCATGTATATGAATATTAGGAAGTACATCTATACAACATGCCAAATTTATTTGCAATTGGGCTAGTCTCAGACCACCGTGCTCTTTCTGTTCAGAACCAGAAAGGCAATACAGTGAATCTGAGTTAATTTCTCCGGCAGTATGCGGTAGCATCTGTGGAAAAAATCTGATTTAGTCACATTTTCGATAATCTTTTTTTTATGACAGCATTAACTACAGCTGATAATTTACCATATATTAGACTTGCTGTGATCTTACTCGGCATGCAGTTGACACTCCTTTTTTGAACGTGTTAGCCCTGCCTTTGACACATCATGTCAGTCATTACAGTACGCACTTAACTGGGAGCTGTGAGAGAGAGTGGAAGGGAAGGAGGGATCAGAAGTCAAGTGCTTCAGAAATGAGAGGAACATAACGTACCATTACAGTTGCAAGTATGTGGGTGGCTAGCTTGCCTCCTCTCTCTCTCTCTCTCTCTTTCTCTCTCCCTTGGTTCCTCTCAATGCAGTGCCAGCAAAACTGTCAGAACATTTGTGGTTGTTATGGTGACGGATATAAAGAGCTGACTAGATTGTTGCTGAGTGGAATAGAGGAAGAGAGAAAGTGTAAGTGAGAAAGATGGGCAAAGAAAGAGAGTGAAGGAGGATGGACTGAGCGATGAGGGTGGGAGAGAACACGAGGAAAGGAGATGTCAAATGTAGAGGGTGCAGGATGGGAAATTAAGGGAAATATTGGGCTGGGGGAAGGAAAATGGGTGAAAAAAAGGTGGGAGAGAATGAGGGTTTTTTTTTTCATTGGCTGTGCAATGATCGTTGCGTCTTTTTCTACCATCACCATGGCAACCAAGTGAATTATTATTATGTAATACTGTTGTCACTGGTCCAGAACTTTCCATTCTATGTTCATAAGGCCAGGGAGTGGGAGAGGGGTATATGAAAATCTATTTTCAATGAAGGAAAGAGATTGTTGTGGTGAACCAGTTGGTGTGAGGAGAGGTTTGTGAACGTATTAAAGGCAAGAACAGAGACATGGGAAAATTGCTAATACTTACGTTTGATAGATGGACAATGAACAAAAAAAATAGAAACCCAGATGTAAAGTCACTTAATAGGGTGTTAGGGCATTATGGATTGAGAGTATATCCCTGTCTGGAATTCTGCCAGAGGAATACAACACCACTCTTCAACAAAGGTAGTCAATAAATTGACACTGAGTTGACGGAAGTAGAAAACTGTCTCTGCTTTGTTCCAGAATGTAACACAAATGCTAGAATGGGTGACTGTGAAGACAAAATTGATTAAATTACAGTTGCTGCTCAAACCACTAGGCGACAACCTGAGATTTGTGGATGTGGGCATTGTCATATTGAAAGACACCCTTTTGTGTGGTAAAGAAATGCATTAACAAGGTGTGAATATGATCACTCAGTACCATTAAGTAACAATTAATATTTACCTTCTAAAGTTATGAGAGCTCCCAAATCATGCCAGGAAAATGCACTCCGCACCATTACGGACTGCCTGTAGCTTTCAGGATAGGTTTTGAGTGAGAAAAAGAAGTAAATAACCAAACCTCACACCACAACCTCCAATATAGGTTAAAACATATATCAAATACAACCCCAAAAAAAATCATAAAGGACTATAGCACAATATTGACAATGTAGATTATACTTCACTTATACATTAATGTAGTTTGTTGACTCTGGGTACACCTGTTATTTTGGGTGGCCAGGTATACATATTTTATAAATGAGCAGCTTTCAAAATTATTTTCATAGGTCAATGAACCCCAGGTATATACTGCAGTATATATTTGCAGTATCATATAAACCATAACACTTATATTTTTACATTTTATATAATAGATCAATTAAGTTACATAGTATATTAGATATGAAATAGTCAGACATATGCTTTTTGTGTGGACCTGCATGCCGATTGTGTATAGTAGACGTCAGCAGTAGCCTAATTGTATTCTTGAAGCATGGAAAGTGTATTAGGTTATAGTATAGTAATTATTTTATAACATACGCGGATTCATATATGTGTTTGATGTACAGTGCCATATTGTTGGGTACTGTGGCATTACTGTAAGTTTCTTTAATTGTGCGCTGGGCCTGTGATGTGCTTATCAATCACAATGAGTAGAAATAAATTTCACACAATGTGAATACATGAATATTTTCACAAGTTGGGTGCAGCAGGTTGTATGTTAGTTCAGAATGTAATGGTTTATACCCCTCATAAACATTTTGAGGCTTTCATAGGTGGGAATCATTCTGGCACTGTTGTTATATGTAAATAAGTTACTAACATCCTCTTTTCAACACATATTAGAATGCAAAATGTATCGTCATGCGTAAAGACTTCCACCAATTTGTTGAAATTCCTTCAGTATTTTTGTAACACAATAAAGCATATTTGATTAAAATTGGGTATACCTTGCTATTGTGGTGCACGATCTCTTTTTTTATGCAGCTGAAATCCAATCTGAACTGTACATACAGTGATTTATCTAGCTTGCTACTTTATTAACCCTTGTGTTCTGTTCACTTTTTGGACCCTTTGCTACTGTTCTCCGGATCAAATTGACCCGGGACATTCATGAGATTTTAAAGCAATACAGAATTAAACATTCATGTAAAATACTGAATGTATATTGTCTTTAGCTCAATTCCACACAATACAAATATATAATACACATATATGGTTAATGTTAATGTAATTTACCACTGCTAGATCACATTTAACAATGCAAGTGTCATTAGTTTTTGTTTGTGATTTATGTAAAAAATCCACTATAATGATTTTATTTCTACATTATCTTCCTCATATTCCATATCACTATTTGTTTCTCTCTCTAAGTATTAGCTCCAAGGCCCTCTGACCAGAGATTCTTCTGATCATATTGATGGATTGTGGAAGTGTCCCACACACTGAAATGCAAAGCTATTTATCTGTTTTTTCCCTCCACCAATGTGCAGGTGTGAGGGGTACAGTATGAGAAAATGTTGAATGTTTAGATTATTTTGGAATAGCATTGTGCAGGTTCCTGAATAACATTTTCTGCATGAAAAGAGGAGTTTCTGGACCTGTTCAATTTCAGTGAGAATTAGGGTGTATTGGTCATCAAATCAAATCAAATTTATTTATAAAGCACGTTTAAAAACAACCAACATTGACCAAAGTGCTGTACAGTGTGGAAGTGCTGAAAAGGAATAAATAAAACAATGGGACACAAGTCAAAAAAATTAAAATGATAAAAACCTAGGCAAATCAAATAGACTTGAAAGCTAGAGAATAAAAATAAGTTTTAAGACGGGATTTGAAAGACTCAATAGTGGGGGCGGATCTGATAGTAAGGGGGAGGCTGTTCCACAGTCTAGGGGCCGCGACAGCAAAGGATCTCCCTTTTGCTTCAGCCTCGAGCGTGGGACTGTCAGAAGACCCATGTTTGAAGACCTGAGCGTCCTAGTTGTATGGGGGTGTAGGAGATGAGAGGTCGTTTTCTGTGTCGAGATGTGTATTTCCAGAAACTTCTGAACACTACCGGGTCTGTGATTTGGGAATTCTGGACTCTGATACTCCAGATTAATTCATGGCCTCTGCCTACTCTGAAATTTCAGTGTGTCCTGACAGGTGGACAGCCATGTCTGGAAATGTATGCCAAGTGTCTGGACAAGAACACTACACAAAATGATGTTTCTGACATCGACATGCCACACACAGCAGAGATGTGTCTGTTTTCAGATTCCACCCTGTAAACGCACCTTTTGGTGGAGATACTGTGAAGGTTCCCACACTACAGAGGCAGAGATGTAGAGGGTGGGAAAGTGGGAGCAGATGGGTTCTTGCTGCTTGGAATGTAACAATGTTGCAAATTTATGGCAGGTGTGTGTGTGTGTGTGTGTGCGCATGTGATATCCACAGAGAAACAGGTGATTTTAAAAAGAAAAGAAATAGGGAGGGGGGAGAAGAGAGAGAGGTGGAGGTTGGACTAGGCTTTTCTAGGGACATTTTCTTTAGGCAATATTGTCTATAACATGGTGGAGACGGTTGTGTGTTCAATCTGAAATACACTGTGATAAATATGTGTACTCAATGAAAATGTGTTCTTTTACTTGTTCTTCACATAAAATAAGCCGAGACCTTTGAGTTTCAGGTTGAAAAAAATAATTAATTGTATTATTCTTATTTTAGTTTAAAAAAAAGTCGGGCCAATGTGACCTGAACACCACATTAATATAATAATAATAACTTTATTTTATTTGTATAGCACCTTTCTAATGCACGGATACAAGGTGCTTTGACAGGCAAAGGAAAAATGACAAAATATATAACAAACAGAAGAACAATAACAATAAGTATACAGAAATACAAGATAATAAAAAAGAGAGACGAATAAATTAATAAATAAATAAAATAATACTTTTAAGTAAAAGCTAGTTTATAAAGGTGAGTTTTCAGGTTATTTTTGAAAGTGCATACTGAGTTTGCAGTTCTTAAGTTGAGTGGGAGGCTGTTCCAGAGTCTAGGCGCAACCACTGAGAAGGCACAGTCACCCTTCGTCTTTAGCCTAGAATCTGGAACAACCAACAGATTCTGATTAGCAGATCTGACTGTCCGGTTTGGTAAGTAAGGGGTAAGAAGCTCAACTATATAGGCAGGTGCTAAACCATTTAATGCTTTAAAAGTAATTAGTAAAATTTTTAAATCAACTCTAAAAGCAACTGGGAGCCAGTGTAAGGATGCTAGAATAGGGGTAATATGTTCTCTCCTATTTGTCCCAGTTAATAGCCTGGCGGCTGCATTCTGCACCACTTGGAGCCGGACCATAGTTTTGCGTCCCAGGCAACTATACAGCGAGTTGCAATAGTCTATGCGTGATGACACAAACGCATGTACAATTTTCTCTATCTTCAAAAGACAGTATTTTTCTGATTTTGGAGATGTTCCTCAGTTGGTAGAAGCATGTCTGGACTGATTTCTTTATGTGACACTCAAAGTTAAGATGTTGATCAAAAATCAAGAAACTAGAAACAGATTTTACATTTAGTGCAAGAGAGCCTAAATTAGATTGAATTAAATCAGAGACATGCTTCGGGCCTATGATTAAAACCTATGATTAAAATTTTTGAGATAGCCAGCTCTGAACATCATTCAGACAGTCCTGCAATAGAGCTAATTTGTTTAATTCATTTGGTTTGATAGACAAACTAACTAACCCTTAATTAGTAAACCTAGGTAGGCAGCGCTAGCCATGGGCTACATATGGTAAAATAACTACCAAAGTTATGTAGTTTGTCCCTGGTGTAGTACCGTAGCCATTTTCTTGTCAGGAAAACGTTAAAGGAAAAGAAAAGCAAGCTTGCGGGTGAACAACGTCATGATCAACACTAAATTACCCCATAGAGAGAGTAATGGCATTAAACAAAACAAATGACCTACAGGGGAAACTATATTGGGCCGATCTTGACTGGCATCCTTAAGAGAGAAAAAATTGCAAACCAGTGAAACAAATGTAGATGGGCAACACTGCAGAGGTGATATTTACCCAGCAGCAAGAATAGTTTCTCAGTACAGCAGCGAGAAGACGGTCAGTCAGCTAGAATTTTTTTTTAAATTCCAGCGTCGGGGATCACTGTTTTGATTTTCCAGGACAGATGAGAAGCGGAGGCGGTGCTTAGCTTCAGACCATAGATGCGTTCTGCGCGCAGGGAATGAAAGTTTTAGCTTGAAACAAGACTGAGAAATCAATGTAAACATTTCAGCACCTTGATGCCGAATTCGGACCATAGCCCACACATAACCGATTAGATTACGATTCTAGGAGTAAGGCTCAGGAGATAGTTAAGGCTGCAAACCTCAAGTTGGCTAACCAGGAATTTAATTTAATTCTAGCTGACGTTTGCAAGGTAACGTTATGGTTGCAGTTTTGAGGCGTGCGTGGGTAGGTAGTCACATTAGATGCGGACATAGGCGATAGCTTGCTTGCATCCTCGACAGGCTTGTTGTTTTTCCATGTATTTTAGCTAATCTTTAAAATATTTCCAGAAGCTGTACATTGTTATTTCTTTGTATTTAGCTATGCTAAATAGGCGTATGGTATGCAGTTGGGGAAACGCACAGCGTTACCGAAATGAAGGAGAAATGGGAATGCAACATTCAAAACAATATTTGATTTTCGTTGTTTTGCTGCTGCTAGAGTAGTTTCATTGTAGCTAATAGCTAGATCTTTATAGTGATGCCGTTTTAAAAACTAGCATTAACGTTAGCCAATTGTGGATTTCTCCCTGACTTTCTCTAATTTAGCCAGCTAGCTAACGTACGTTAGGTAGCCAACGCACACAATCTCCCTTTCCCACTGTTACGCACTGAAAGTGGGTAGCTAACGTTACAGATGGAAATAAAGTCTATATAGTTAAATGAACTTGGTTAATATACAAGTTATCATTATTAAGCTAACGTTAGATTCGAAACAGACCGAAAGAAAACGATCTGGTTAGCCTTTCCGTTTTCGCAGTTAACGTTAGTTGCTCGCTGGCCAATATTATGCTAGCACTAACTTAACGGTTTAGCGAAAGCGCATCAAGCTGTTTTAGTATTCGCCACTGTTTTCAAATAAACTGGATTAATACCTCCGCAAATTCATCTTGTATAGGTAGCTTTTAGCGTTACTGACCACCTCTAGCGTTCGCTGCTCAAGTTTGGTCGAAAATGTCTGAAAACGCCCCTACTCGAAGCTTGGATGACATAGACCTCGCAGCTTTACGGGTAAGTAACGTTCATTTAATGTTAGCTAATGTCAGCCATTCAGCTGAAACGTTAACAAAATATAAGCCATTCTAATATTATCTATGCGTATCCCTGTGCTCCCTTGCTAATATCTAACTTAAACATACCGTTAGCCTAAGAGCGAACGTGAGATCCACTGCGCCAGAATTTAAATGAAACTAAATTTCTCATGTGGTTGTCTGTGCTTAAGACACATTTACTCTGCTAATAAACTGCGAAGAATCTGCCTTGGTAGCAATTGGGAAATGAAAACTAAAGGCAAGCTAGCTAGGTAACGTTAACTAACCTGCCTGCTGGCGAGCTACACCTGCCATTTTGCTAGCAAACGACGTTATACTGCGTAGTAAGCAGAGCTAGACAATTATTATGTATTATTCTCTCTTGCTAGATCGTTGTAATGCAAAGCTCACGTATATAATTACAAGTTAACAAGACCGAGAACGAGCTAACCGTTTTAAGAGGACAGGGATGTTGGCAAACCAGTTGTGGATAACTGCATGAGGCTGTCCAGCTGATCTCATTATTTTTGTATTAGCGATTGAGTAAAGATGGGTGGGTACCAATGTGTAACAGTTGGCCAGCTAGGTGTTGGCGCTCTGACCAAGTTTGTGATGTAACCTAACGTTAACGTAGAACCAATTTTGGATTATTTCACTGGCTTTATACAAGCTAGCTAACACAAGATGTATGCGAACAATATGTTGGGCCTGTATTGAACGTGCTATTTAGCTAACGTTACTTTTTGTTTTAAATTTTGGTTTACCATAATGCACAATGTAACGTTACCTAGTCATGTGTCTATAATTGAAAGATCATCTGATTTCATGGTTAGTGGTGTTTTCAAGGCAATGGAAGCATTGGTCAAATGAAGGGGTGAACAGCTGAGCTGGTATAGTGTAATTTATCTATGCTCAGACCTATCTCGCGCGCAGAGGTGAATTGCTTCTGATCAGGTATATCTGTCTAGCCAGTATTGCCAGCTACAAAGATTACATTACAGTCATTTAGCAGACGCTTTTATCCAAAGCGACATACAGTAAGTGCATACAGAAACGTCATCGAAATAACTACAGAACAGATAAGAAAGCACATTCTTCCCATAAAGTAGCAGCTATCCCTAGTAATGAACATTGAATGCAGTTCACAGTAAACTGGGTAAATCAGCTCTACTACAATTCTATACTAAATATTATAAACTTGAATACACAGTTCAACAAGAACAAATACCATGAGGTCCTAGATAAGTATCAGTCCAGGTGGAGTCTGAAAAGGTGTGTTTTCAGGCCACGACGGAAAGCAGGCAGGGTTGGTCCCGTCAACAGTTATGGAGAGGTCAAGTAGTGGGGAGGTCTTGTACGGCATGAAGAGTAGCTCTGTCTTGTTGAGGTTGAGCTTCAGGTGATGGGTAGTCATCCGCTCAGAGATGTCGGCCAGACAAGCAGATATCCTCTTCTTCACCTGTTGGGTAGAGGGAGGGAAATAGAGGAAGAGTTGAGTATCGTCAGCATAACTATGGTATGAGAAGCCATATGAATTGATTACTGAACCAAGAAACTTTGTATAAATGGAGAACAGCAGAGGACCCAGTACAGATCCCTGCGTGACTTCTGTAGACAGGGGATGGGGTGCAGAGACAGAACCCTTCCAAGAGACTTGGTAGGATCTATCAGTGAGGTACGATACAATTAGCCTAATGTGTGTGTGTGCGCATAGTGTGTTCATCATGACTGGTTGACGTTTAATGTTGTCTGCATTATGATACGGTGGATGATATTGATTTAAATATACAAATCTGGCCTGTAGGCTAGTCATTTTAAAATAAAATTCCCATATACAATTATAAAGCCACTTCTGATGATTACTCACAATGCAGTCTACAGTGTGGATTATGCAAGCTTGAATTGTACAGTTGTATGTGAAACTTGTTGACAATTCCGTCAACTTGGTAATTTTGGTAAACATACTAAGGCTGACCACAAGAATGAGCCTAACCATCTAGCATTTTTATGTTTAATTGAGGTCTGTTTTTTGTTACATGTGGTAGAGAGAATATGATGTAACATATCCACACATATTTCTAATTAGCGGTCACCAATAAATTTGTTCATGTCAAACCTAAAACTTTGTGTCTCAATAGGCACCTGTCTCTCAGTTTCTCTGTAGGCCTTACTACTTTGGGGAGTGTGGCTGTTTTCTAAAGGGCAAACTTTCCTTCAAATGAAAATACACAGATGGAATAGCTTGCTAAAAGACCAGAGTAACAAGTCCAGCTTAAACACTAGTAATTGTCCGGAATCTAGTAATGTTCTTTAGACTGCCTGATTGTGAACAGGAGCATGCAGCAACTCTATGGTCATTTAGCCCATCTCATGAGTGACTCCGGTCAATCCGCCACCCTCAGCTGTTCTGCATGTTTTTGTGGTACAGTGGGTGGGGGGGAAATAAAAATAATTAAAAATAAAAAGAAATTCAAAAATTGTTTCTGATTGTACATATCCAGCACCAAGCAACATCTTGTTCTTGAATTCCCTGGTGCAAGTGATTATTTTCTTCTTTGCTGTTACGTAAAGTATTTTGTGTGCTTTCAAGCTTGTGTGGCCATTGTCATGAGAATGCAGAGGACAGCAGGCCAAACTATTTTAGTTTGGTCAAGTAGGCCTATGCATAATGCATAAGAAATTGCCTTTTACATTTGGTAACAACAGGTTGACATCCTGATTCCGTTTTCATTTCCATCGTATTTTGGCACACTGTAAAGTAATTGGGATACTGTTATCGTGAATTATGAACAGAACAAATTAAATGTGATGATCATGATGATTTTGTTGTGATGTCCAAAGAAAGAGATGGCGTGAATCAAATCTGAAACAAAATTTGGACTAAGTGTCTGTATTTTGCTCTGTTATAGCTGCTCATTGCTTTTTAATAAAAAAATGAGCACATTGAAACTAGAAATGAGAAACTTTGCTTTCATTTGAAATAGGGAAAGGTTTTTGCAGGGTTCACTATGCTGCCATGGGTGTGCACATGGGGGAAATAATTGGTGAAATTAACTAAAGACCAAGGTCCAATCCATGGGATGATAATTGCACGCTTATTCTAGCTATAGGAGGTCCTATCACTTGCTGCACAAGTCACTCACAACCAAGCTCATTGGCTTCACTGAACTTTCCCTCAACTCCCACCAAAATTCACCACACTCATGAGCGTCTCATTAACCGGGCCACTGGCACCAGTGAAACTTGGTGCATCTGCTGTGGGTTTAGAATCACTGCGAGCAACATAGCTCAGCCCTCATTTCATATTGTGTGCATTTATTGTTTACATTCTCTATAGTTGATATTACACACAGTCTTGTCATCCAGTTGTCTTTATAACCACTAAAATACACGGTATTTTATCCCACTGCTTTTGAATATAGTAAATAAAGAAATTGGCTTATTGCATTTAAAATGTCATGCACTCTTCCAATGTCATACATGTCTGTCTTCATTAGTTGTTATTTTTGTTGTTCGTTTAAAAAACAAAAAAACCAAAAAAAAAAAAAAAAAAAAAAAAAAAAAAAAATTAAAAATTAAAAATTAAAAGCAGTTGCTTTTTTTTTTTTTTTTGAGTAAAAAACCTGTTTTTCCCTCAATAAAACTCCCCTACTAGGGGCCTTCACAGAATCAGTCTTTCTCTCATCCAAAGTGTTTGAAAAAACCCTGAAAAAAAAAAATTTTTTTGAAAGAAAACCTAAAAAAACTGAAAAAAAGAAGGGTAATAAGTTTCTTTTTTTTTTTTTTGTATTTTGTTTTTGTATGTAGACTTACAAGTTATACTGCTCTTATGAATAAATAAAAATAGCCTAGCAGTAACAACCGGAGATGGTATATATATTGATGCTGAGATGAAGGAGAGAGAATATATTCTTCTTTTCCCTTTTTTTTTTTTTTTCTTTTTTTTTTTAAAACAAAAAATTACGATAAAAAGTGACACCTTGGGGGTATACTATGAAGCAGGATTACTTGGTTAGCTGGATAACTGCACTGAATAAAACCCGGAGCAGCTCTTTTTACTTGTTCCAAATTTGGGAGGTTCCAGGTTTTATTCAGTGCAGTTATCCCGCTATCTCCGTAATCTTTTATGCGGACTTTCCGCAAGTCTTCAATCCTGCAGACTTTGCTGAGGGATTTACCCACAGTTCATAGTGTTTGTGACGCTAAAAATGGAAACGTAGCCAGAAGTATTTCACAAAGCAGGGATTACTGAATACACTGAATAAAACCCGGAACCCTCCCAAATCTGGAACATGGACTGAAGTAAAAAGAGCTGTTCCGGATTTTACTCAGTGCATTTATCCATCTAACTCAGTACTCCTGCAATTTTTATTGCCAATGGGTTTATATTTTGAATAAGGTATGTTAGGTTTTAGTTCCAAAATGTTAAACTATTGCAAATGTTGACAGTATGAGTATACATTGAAGCAGCCTATTTTTTGCCACAGAGCAATTATACAGATTGAAATTATACTGTAGTAATCCCCTGATATATGTTTTTTATCTTCTCTTACATATTCATTGTTTAATGAAAATGGCTGTGGTATAGCAAAGGTGGACATGACTGTAGATATTTTGCTGTTTGCTTAAATAGATTCATGTCAGCCCACGTCTTAATTGTATTTCAGTGTTATTTGGTTGTTGTAACCACTCCACTCATTTTTATGTAATTCTCAAAATTATTTATTATTTTTAAAGAGCAACAATGCCTGAAATAGCCTAGCATATGCTTGCACATAGTCTAATAACATAGCATGTCTGTGATATAGCTAGCTCTGAAAATATGACAAGTTGCCTACTTGTGTTTCAGTAGAAAATGGCTGAAGTACCGAGGGATCTGGATTAATAACTGCAGTTGGCATGCTATTAACATTTGAACTAATGAAACTGCTGACTTGATTAATCATTCATTACAGCATATGTCACTTTTCAATTCATTACACTTACACAGACATGGTGTGTGGTCGCGATGAGGCAGATGGATCACTGATCCTGTTTCCAGTTATTATTTTTGTGAGATTGATAACTCAACAGTGTTTCCATTGATGGTTGTAGGGACAGCTCTCATGGGCAAACCCATGCAGGGCCTTCTGGATTGAGCTGAGGGCATGCAATACGTTTTAACTGATTATTTTCCTTTAAATAATTTATTTGTTTGGAAAAAGAATGCAACTGGTCTCTTCCAATAGCACCAACCCATCAGACCCACTGTCCTTATTTAGGTAAATACGAGGTAACTGTATATAGCTTATCTGTGATAAATTGTGCAACATTAATATTAAAATATGTTGGTGCCCTGATACCTAATTTTCTGAGTAGCTGTAACAAAGCTTATGCCAGATAAAATTTAATAAATTGGCACTTAGTAGCAAAACTGTCTGTAATATTTGAACACATTTTGATGATTTAACTGTGAAATGGCAAACAACAATGCTATTTGTTGAATGTGTGAGATCATCATGTTCCATCCACATGAACCATGATTGATGATTCAACACCATTTGTGACAAGGTGTGCATTTTACATTTTGTACACTGGTGATTGCTGAAGTGTCTCTGGTGATAAAAATATAAAATTCTCATCTTAAGTTACAGTTAGCCTGCGCCATAATATGGAATATGGTCCAATGATGATTGTGTTTCAAAATATGCTGGTAAGATCTGTTTATTTAACGTTGACTGTACCAATGACATGCTTACCTCATCACCACCTGAATTTCAACAGCAAACTTGAACAATCTGTGGGCTTTAATATTCTGTGTAATAAAAAATAAAAAAACATGTTCAGTGAGAGTAGATTAATTATTCATTAATCAGGCTATCCCGTTCAGGTCAACATTGCCATTCAAAGGCAGCAGAGGAACCGTTGTTGCGAAACGTCTCGCTATTCATGTCCATGACCGACTAATCTACTTGGTGCCCGTTTTCCATCTGGTGTAGGGTAAACCATGCCACAACTGTACTTTTTATCTGTAACTTTTTTTCCTTCTTATTGAACATTTTTTTTGTACTTACTGATTTTAGCCTACCTACCTGTGGTACTAATGCACACAATCTTTTTTTTAATTTATGTTTTACGTGAGCAGCAACTTGACATTACCATTTGCACACTGGCACAGCAGCATGTTGGGGACACTGGGCCAGCTGATTAAACTTCTCAATGGCCAGCAGGGCCAGTAGGCAGGCCAGTTATGCAAAAATTCAAAACAGTAGAGACAATGTCATATTTCTTTCCTTTTTAAAAAATCCAATCGCCTTGGAAATTACTGCTGAAACAGCCATCACAAACTACTTGTATCAACGGGTAGATAACCAAATTACACCATCTTGGCAATGTGCTTAACATTTTTTATAGACCGTTACACTGGCAAACAAAAAGAATTAGACTGATCCATCACATACAGAAATGCATACCTATGCGTAAATGACAATTGATTAGAAGCCTTAACTGAGATTAGAGTGGGCAGACAGTTTCGTAGGCGTAGGATAACACGATAACGCTACTTGTCACTGTGCTGGCAGTGGGAAGGCATGATATGAAGAGGAATACATTTGAACTATGGGTTGTCCATCACACACACAACTTCAATCTGAGAACCTTTGCGGCCAAAGTGCAACCGAGGTACAAGAGCGGAATCCTGGAACCTGTGAGACAAGTGTACTGCTAATACACAAACACCCTGAAAGCATGGTACTATGTTCAATCTAGTCTCTGTCCGAAGTAAGAGAGATCGGAAAGAGTTTTTATTGGATTTTATTATCACAACATATAAAATGTGGAACAGGAATAATCAAAGAATCTATTTCAGATTGATTCAATTTCTTATTGCTGTTAGGGATTCTAATGGGCAGCGATTAAAATCGTCCTGGTACGATTTGTTGGAGGTAGCTTCTTCTTCGTCTGGTATTACTTCAAGCCTGCCAATTCTGGTAAAGTCATCTTGGCCAACATTCACTAATTATAGCATAAATTCCAAATGTTGAGTTACGTGGACAGACTTGTGTTTAATTGCATAAGAGAGCTGTTTTTTTTCTTCCAGTTGATTATATTCTACTGTTTGCATTTCAGTGATGCTGCTCTGTCTGATTCCCTAGATACATACATTTATTAATTAATACATTGTAATATTTAACTGTGCATGCCATAACAATGGCTCCATAATCATGTTTCCAAAAACGTATTGTCAATTCACATCTGGCAGCATTGTGGAATGAGTGGTAGCTCGGGGTGAGGCAGAATATTTGACTGTGTGAAGCGCAATAGCAGTAAGTGAATACTTTTTTATGAACCAAAAAATGTGTGTAGAAATCGTTTATTTTTTTTATCAACAGAATTCATTAAGGGGAGCCTTAACACCCTGCATAAAAATGGAAAAATAATGTACTTTCATATTTTAATAAATATATGAATTAGGCAATATCAACATATGTGAAATTCACAACCCTGGGAGTGTTTGGATCACTTTGTGCAGTTTGAGGGATTTAGAATCCAGGGGTTTTAAATGCTTTTTTTCAGCTTTGCGAGAATTTATTAGAAAATGATTATGTCAGTATTAGTAATTATGCTATATTTCAGTTTTGGTATGGTAATATGCAAATTTATTTATAGGCTGGATGACAAGACTGATGCAAACAAATGATACTGATAGTGTTGCTCACCTCACTATTGTGTATTATTGTAGATGGTGAAATGGCTCTGTAATCAGTGTTACAGATGATTCGTGTTTTGAGGTTACCTGTCATTAACGAAAGAGACGAGGCAACAGCCTCCGGGAAACCAGCTCTGAAGACAAAAAGGATGAGCCGTACGTACATCCGTGTATGCGTGTGTACTGCCGGGCAGAAACATGCTAATGATGATGTAACCTGTGTGCTCGATGAGAGAATGTGAGATGGTAGGCTATGCCGTACGTACATTCGTGTATGCGTGTGGACTGCCAGGCAGAAACATGGTAATCATGATGTTACCCGTGTGCTCGATGGGAGAATGTGAGATGGTAGGCTATTTCTCTCTCACTCTATTCCCCTCTGATTTGGCACATTGAGTTTGGCCAGACCTCTCCCGGCAAAACTGTTACTTGTTGTTCAGTGAGAGGAAGGGAAAGAAGGAGCGGGAAGGAGAGAGAAGGCTTTGAGGGATGATTCATGCCCGCTTATTATTTGATAGCTGTCCCATCTAACACCCACTCCCTGCCACACACGCACACACATAGCCTACCTGTAAATATGATGCATTTTTCAGTGGTAATGCAATCTAATACTGTTAGATGTGGAAGTACATTTGACTACAAGCCGTTTCTGTACTTTCAAGCATAAATACTATCCGATTATCCTGACTCCTGCATGACTTGCACTGTGGCAAAGTTGTGGTTTCTATATAGTAAGATTACTAAAGAGAGGAGCCACAAGATATAATGGAAAGTTTCTGCCCGACTAATTAATAATGTTGAAATATCTACGTACATAATATCGGATGACGTGCAACTAGTTGTATTAGTGCCAAGTTGCCAACGAAATATTCTACGTTAGTTAAAGGATGCTCAGTTAATCATCCCCTCATAGCTCTATCTGAGTGGTTTCTCATCAGGAGAACCAATAAACGTTACTGTGAACAATTACAGTTCACAGTACAAAACATTTAGAATACATTTTTAAAGGCCTTTTGATTTTATTTTTTTTATTTTTTATTTTCTGTACATTTTGAATTATTTTATTATCCATAATTCTTTTCGTTGTCATTTAAGTAGAAAAAAACCTTTGTTTAGTTGCAGCTGAGCCTCTTGTAAAGACACTGAGCCTGCTCCCGCAGGAGACATTTTGAGCTCATGAAATTCACTTCCATTTTATATTAAGTTTTAGGCATTCAGCAGATGCTGAATTGTCTTGTGCAACTTAGACAGCTTACAATCTTTACTATCCATTCTTTACTATCCATTTATACAGCAGTACATTTACTGAAGCAATTCAAGTCAAGTACCTTGCTCAAGGGTACAACGGCAGTGGCCCATCTAGGAATCAACCTTGGTGTACAGCTTCCTAACCTTCTTTACATTATACTGCTACACAATTATTGTGGCCATTTGAGGTTGTGTTTAAGGCAGTTCTGGAGGCAGAATACATTTAGAAGTGATTGTCATTAGTGTTGCTTTCCACACCCTCCCCCAAATCAGTATCCTCGTAGACTACGGGCATGATCAGTTTGGCTGGTCATTACTTTTACCTTATTATCAAACCTTAAAAATGGTTTTACACAATTGTTATAGCTAACATTACAGTAAAAATGTAATCTACAAGTCCAGGTAAAGCCACAGAATATTTTCCGTTGTTGCATAACACTTAGTTTGTGTAGCGTTAGTCTTAACCAGGCATTATCTGGCTACAGCTGGTATGCATGGTAACTCATAGCCAAGTAGCCGGTGTTGTGTCAAATTCTGTTCCCCCACGAAATCATGTTTCCCCTAGCGTTGCTGCGCAGTTATTTCAGGAAATAGCGTAACTTGCGCGCGACCTGAAGTCAGCTCGCTCCCAGGGAGGAATGCTCGTGCCACTTACGTGAATCTCAGTTTGTATAGGCTACGTTTTAAGCGATTTGTTCTTTTGCGACTAGGAAATCTTAAGATCAGAAGCCGCGATATGCATGTCAGCCTATACGTAAAACAGTGATATACGTTCAGAAAAGCAGCAAGTGTTCTGGTGGCTTTGTCGTCAGTTTGTATGGTGTCAGTGACTTGGTTAGTAAAAACATTCGTTCGCTTAGTCTTGTAACGTGTACGTTACATAACCGACTGTATAAAATATATATGAAGCCCAATGAACATGATCAGACTGTTTATGAGTAAGATATACAATAAACGTCATACTACAGTTATTTTGACCGTGTCTGAGTATATTATTATTAGTAGCCTACTGTCATTATTATTCCTACGAGTAGAAGAGGATGTGGTGGGGTATTAATGATGGTGGTATTACGAATAGTGGTAACGTTAGTGGTAGCTAAAAGATACGTGATGCTACGGTTATTTTCTTTATCTGGCATAAGTATATTTTTGCATTTTATATGTGTGTGTGTATATATATGTATATGGATACATGTATATATGCAGTATATATATATACATACACACACAGTATATATGAGTGTGTGTGTGTGTGTGTGTGTGTGTGTGAAAATCGCTATATATAAAGTGAATTAATTATTAATAGTAAACATTATTGTTATTAGTAGCAGTACATTACATTACATTACAGTTATTTGGCAGACACTTTTATCCAAAGTGATGTACAATAAAGGTTACATTCAACAAACTAATACTGGTAATGCATCACCCAAAATAGTCAATTCACCAAGTTTCACCATTTTACCACCTTATCTGTCCGTTTCCATAGGGGTAACGGGATCTGACGGCTGAATTTAAACCCATCAGATTCCGTGCCCCCTATGATTTTGCAGAAAGGAAGGTCTCACAAACACCAAACTAATAGTGGTACCTCATCTCCCCATATAGAGATAATTCACCCAGTTTCACCATCTTACCACCTTATCTGTCCGTTTCCATAGGGGGAACGGGATCTGACAGCTGAATTTATACCCATCAGATTCCGTGCCCCCTATGATTTTGCAGAAAGGAAGGGCTCACATACACCAAACTAATACTAGTAACTCATCTAACCATATAGAGATAATTCACCAAGTTTCATTTTCTTACCACCTTATCTGTCCGTTTCCATAGGGGGAACGGGATCTGACAGCTGAATTTAAACCCATCAGATTCCGTGCCCCCTATGATTTTGCAGAAAGGAAGGGCTCACAAACACCAAACTAATAGTGGTAACTCATCTCCCCATATAGAGATAATTCACCAAGTTTCACCATCTTGCCACCTTATCTGTCCGTTTCCATAGGGGGAACGGCATCTGACAGCTGAATTTAAACCCATCATATTCCGTGCCCCCTATGATTTTGCAGAAAGGAAGGTCTCACATACACCAAACTAATACTAGTAACTCATCTAACCATATAGAGATAATTCACCAAGTTTCATTATCTTACCACCTTATCTGTCCGTTTCCATAGGGGGAACGGGATCTGACAGCTGAATTTAAACCCATCATATTCCGTGCCCCCTATGATTTTGCAGAAAGGAAGGTCTCACATACACCAAACTAATACTAGTAACCCATCTAACCATATAGAGATAATTCACCAAGTTTCACCATCTTACCACCTTATCTGTCCGTTTCCATAGGGGGAACGGGATCTGACAGCTGAATTTAAACCCATCAGATTCCGTGCCCCCTATGATTTTGCAGAAAGGAAGGGCTCACATACACCAAACTAATAGTGGTAACTCATCTAACCATATAGAGATAATTCACCAAGTTTCACCATTTTACCACCTTATCTGTCCGTTTCCATAGGGGGAACGGGATCTGACAGCTGAATTTAAACCCATCAGATTCCGTGCCCCCTATGATTTTGCAGAAAGGAAGGTCTCACAAACACCAAACTAATAGTGGTAACTCATCTCCCCATATAGAGATAATTCAGCAAGTTTCATTGTCTTACCACCTTATCTGTCCGTTTCCATAGGGGGAACGGGATCTGACAGCTGAATTTAAACCCATCAGATTCCGTGCCCCCGATGATTTTGCAGAAAGGAAGGGCTCACATACACCAAACTAATACTAGTAACTCATCTAACCATATAGAGATAATTCACCAAGTTTCATTATCTTACCACCTTATCTGTCCGTTTCCATAGGGGGAACGGGATCTGACAGCTGAATTCAGGCCTGTCAGATACCGTGCCCCCTATGATTCTGCAGAAAGGAAGGGCTCACATACACCAAACTAATACTAGTAACTCATCTAACCATATAGAGATAATTCACCAAGTTTCATTATCTTACCACCTTATATGTCCGTTTCCATAGGGGGAACGGTATCTGACGGCTGAATTTAACCCCATCAGATACCGTTCCCCCTATGGAAACGGACATATAAGGTGGTAAGATGGTGAAACTTGGTGAATTATCTCTATATGGGGAGATGAGTTACCACTATTAGTTTGGTGTATGTGAGACCTTCCTTTCTGCAGAATCATAGGGGGCACGGAATCTGATGGGTTTAAATTCAGCTGTCAGATCCCGTTCCCCCTATGGAAACGGACAGATAAGGTGGTAAGATGGTGAAACTTGGTGAATTATCTCTATATGGGGAGATGAGTTACCACTATTAGTTTGGTGTATGTGAGACCTTCCTTTCTGCAAAATCATAGGGGGCACGGAATCTGATGGGTTTAAATTCAGCTGTCAGATCCCGTTCCCCCTATGGAAACGGACAGATAAGGTGGTAAGATGGTGAAACTTGGTGAATTATCTCTATATGGGGAGATGAGTTACCACTATTAGTTTGGTGTATGTAAGCCCTTCCTTTCTGCAGAATCATGGGGGGCACGGTATCTGACAGGCCTGAATTCAGCTGTCAGATCCCGTTCCCCCTATGGAAACGGACAGATAAGGTGGTAAGATGGTGAAACTTGGTGAATTGTCTCTATATGGTTAGATGAGTTACCACTATTAGTTTGGTGTATGTGAGACCTTCCTTTCTGCAGAATCATAGGGGGCACGGAATCTGATGGGTTTAAATTCAGCTGTCAGATCCCGTTCCCCCTATGGAAACGGACAGATAAGGTGGTAAGATGGTGAAACTTGGTGAATTATCTCTATATGGGGAGATGAGTTACCACTATTAGTTTGGTGTATGTAAGCCCTTCCTTTCTGCAGAATCATGGGGGGCACGGTATCTGACAGGCCTGAATTCAGCTGTCAGATCCCGTTCCCCCTATGGAAACGGACAGATAAGGTGGTAAGATGGTGAAACTTGGTGAATTGTCTCTATATGGTTAGATGAGTTACCACTATTAGTTTGGTGTATGTGAGACCTTCCTTTCTGCAAAATCATAGGGGGCACGGAATCTGATGGGTTTAAATTCAGCTGTCAGATCCCGTTCCCCCTATGGAAACGGACAGATAAGGTGGTAAGATGGTGAAACTTGGTGAATTATCTCTATATGGTTAGATGAGTTACCACTATTAGTTTGGTGTTTGTGAGACCTTCCTTTCTGCAAAATCATAGGGGGCACGGAATATGATGGGTTTAAATTCAGCTGTCAGATCCCGTTCCCCCTATGGAAACGGACAGATAAGGTGGTAAGATGGTGAAACTTGGTGAATTATCTCTATATGGGGAGATGAGTTACCACTATTAGTTTGGTGTATGTAAGCCCTTCCTTTCTGCAGAATCATGGGGGGCACGGTATCTGACAGGCCTGAATTCAGCTGTCAGATCCCGTTCCCCCTATGGAAACGGACAGATAAGGTGGTAAGATGGTGAAACTTGGTGAATTGTCTCTATATGGTTAGATGAGTTACCACTATTAGTTTGGTGTATGTGAGACCTTCCTTTCTGCAAAATCATAGGGGGCACGGAATCTGATGGGTTTAAATTCAGCTGTCAGATCCCGTTCCCCCTATGGAAACGGACAGATAAGGTGGTAAGATGGTGAAACTTGGTGAATTATCTCTATATGGGGAGATGAGTTACCACTATTAGTTTGGTGTATGTGAGCCCTTCCTTTCTGCAGAATCATGGGGGGCACGGTATCTGACAGGCCTGAATTCAGCTGTCAGATCCCGTTCCCCCTATGGAAACGGACAGATAAGGTGGTAAGATGGTGAAACTTGGTGAATTATCTCTATACGGTTAGATGAGTTACCACTATTAGTTTGGTGTTTGTGAGACCTTCCTTTCTGCAAAATCATAGGGGGCACGGAATATGATGGGTTTAAATTCAGCTGTCAGATCCCGTTCCCCCTATGGAAACGGACAGATAAGGTGGTAAGATGGTGAAACTTGGTGAATTATCTCTATATGGGGAGATGAGTTACCACTATTAGTTTGGTGTATGTAAGCCCTTCCTTTCTGCAGAATCATGGGGGGCTCGGTATCTGACAGGCCTGAATTCAGCTGTCAGATCCCGTTCCCCCTATGGAAACGGACAGATAAGGTGGTAAGATGGTGAAACTTGGTGAATTGTCTCTATATGGTTAGATGAGTTACCACTATTAGTTTGGTGTATGTGAGACCTTCCTTTCTGCAAAATCATAGGGGGCACGGAATCTGATGGGTTTAAATTCAGCTGTCAGATCCCGTTCCCCCTATGGAAACGGACAGATAAGGTGGTAAGATGGTGAAACTTGGTGAATTATCTCTATATGGGGAGATGAGTTACCACTATTAGTTTGGTGTATGTGAGCCCTTCCTTTCTGCAGAATCATGGGGGGCACGGTATCTGACAGGCCTGAATTCAGCTGTCAGATCCCGTTCCCCATATGGAAACGGACAGATAAGGTGGTAAGATGGTGAAACTTGGTGAATTATCTCTATATGGTTAGATGAGTTACCACTATTAGTTTGGTGTTTGTGAGACCTTCCTTTCTGCAAAATCATAGGGGGCACGGAATATGATGGGTTTAAATTCAGCTGTCAGATCCCGTTCCCCCTATGGAAACGGACAGATAAGGTGGTAAGATGGTGAAACTTGGTGAATTATCTCTATATGGGGAGATGAGTTACCACTATTAGTTTGGTGTATGTAAGCCCTTCCTTTCTGCAGAATCATGGGGGGCACGGTATCTGACAGGCCTGAATTCAGCTGTCAGATCCCGTTCCCCCTATGGAAACGGACAGATAAGGTGGTAAGATGGTGAAACTTGGTGAATTGTCTCTATATGGTTAGATGAGTTACCACTATTAGTTTGGTGTATGTGAGACCTTCCTTTCTGCAAAATCATAGGGGGCACGGAATCTGATGGGTTTAAATTCAGCTGTCAGATCCCGTTCCCCCTATGGAAACGGACAGATAAGGTGGTAAGATGGTGAAACTTGGTGAATTATCTCTATATGGGGAGATGAGTTACCACTATTAGTTTGGTGTATGTGAGCCCTTCCTTTCTGCAGAATCATGGGGGGCACGGTATCTGACAGGCCTGAATTCAGCTGTCAGATCCCGTTCCCCCTATGGAAACGGACAGATAAGGTGGTAAGATGGTGAAACTTGGTGAATTGTCTCTATATGGTTAGATGAGTTACCACTATTAGTTTGGTGTATGTGAGACCTTCCTTTCTGCAGAATCATAGGGGGCACGGAATCTGATGGGTTTAAATTCAGCTGTCAGATCCCGTTCCCCCTATGGAAACGGACAGATAAGGTGGTAAGATGGTGAAACTTGGTGAATTATCTCTATATGGGGAGATGTTACCACTATTAGTTTGGTGTATGTGAGCCCTTCCTTTCTGCAGAATCATAGGGGGCACGGTATCTGACAGGCCTGAATTCAGCTGTCAGATCCCGTTCCCCCTATGGAAACGGACAGATAAGGTGGTAAGATGGTGAAACTTGGTGAATTGTCTCTATATGGTTAGATGAGTTACCACTATTAGTTTGGTGTATGTGAGACCTTCCTTTCTGCAAAATCATAGGGGGCACGGAATCTGATGGGTTTAAATTCAGCTGTCAGATCCCGTTCCCCCTATGGAAACGGACAGATAAGGTGGTAAGATGGTGAAACTTGGTGAATTATCTCTATATGGGGAGATGAGTTACCACTATTAGTTTGGTGTATGTGAGCCCTTCCTTTCTGCAGAATCATGGGGGGCACGGTATCTGACAGGCCTGAATTCAGCTGTCAGATCCCGTTCCCCATATGGAAACGGACAGATAAGGTGGTAAGATGGTGAAACTTGGTGAATTATCTCTATATGGTTAGATGAGTTACCACTATTAGTTTGGTGTTTGTGAGACCTTCCTTTCTGCAAAATCATAGGGGGCACGGAATATGATGGGTTTAAATTCAGCTGTCAGATCCCGTTCCCCCTATGGAAACGGACAGATAAGGTGGTAAGATGGTGAAACTTGGTGAATTATCTCTATATGGGGAGATGAGTTACCACTATTAGTTTGGTGTATGTAAGCCCTTCCTTTCTGCAGAATCATGGGGGGCACGGTATCTGACAGGCCTGAATTCAGCTGTCAGATCCCGTTCCCCCTATGGAAACGGACAGATAAGGTGGTAAGATGGTGAAACTTGGTGAATTGTCTCTATATGGTTAGATGAGTTACCACTATTAGTTTGGTGTATGTGAGACCTTCCTTTCTGCAAAATCATAGGGGGCACGGAATCTGATGGGTTTAAATTCAGCTGTCAGATCCCGTTCCCCCTATGGAAACGGACAGATAAGGTGGTAAGATGGTGAAACTTGGTGAATTATCTCTATATGGGGAGATGAGTTACCACTATTAGTTTGGTGTATGTGAGCCCTTCCTTTCTGCAGAATCATGGGGGGCACGGTATCTGACAGGCCTGAATTCAGCTGTCAGATCCCGTTCCCCCTATGGAAACGGACAGATAAGGTGGTAAGATGGTGAAACTTGGTGAATTGTCTCTATATGGTTAGATGAGTTACCACTATTAGTTTGGTGTATGTGAGACCTTCCTTTCTGCAGAATCATAGGGGGCACGGAATCTGATGGGTTTAAATTCAGCTGTCAGATCCCGTTCCCCCTATGGAAACGGACAGATAAGGTGGTAAGATGGTGAAACTTGGTGAATTATCTCTATATGGGGAGATGTTACCACTATTAGTTTGGTGTATGTGAGCCCTTCCTTTCTGCAGAATCATAGGGGGCACGGTATCTGACAGGCCTGAATTCAGCTGTCAGATACCGTTCCCCCTATGGAAACGGACAGATAAGGTGGTAAGATGGTGAAACTTGGTGAATTGTCTCTATATGGTTAGATGAGTTACCACTATTAGTTTGGTGTATGTGAGACCTTCCTTTCTGCAAAATCATAGGGGGCACGGAATCTGATGGGTTTAAATTCAGCTGTCAGATCCCGTTCCCCCTATGGAAACGGACAGATAAGGTGGTAAGATGGTGAAACTTGGTGAATTATCTCTATATGGGGAGATGAGTTACCACTATTAGTTTGGTGTATGTGAGCCCTTCCTTTCTGCAGAATCATGGGGGGCACGGTATCCGACAGGCCTGAATTCAGCTGTCAGATCCCGTTCCCCCAATGGAAACGGACAGATAAGGTGGTAAGATAATGAAACTTGGTGAATTGTCTCTATATGGTTAGATGAGTTACCACTATTAGTTTGGTGTATGTGAGACCTTCCTTTCTGCAAAATCATAGGGGGCACGGAATCTGATGGGTTTAAATTCAGCTGTCAGATCCCGTTCCCCCTATGGAAACGGACAGATAAGGTGGTAAGATCGTGAAACTTGGTGAATTATCTCTATATGGTTAGATGGGTTACTAGTATTAGTTTGGTGTATGTGAGACCTTCCTTTCTGCAAAATCATAGGGGGCACGGAATATGATGGGTTTAAATTCAGCTGTCAGATCCCGTTCCCCCTATGGAAACGGACAGATAAGGTGGTAAGATAATGAAACTTGGTGAATTATCTCTATATGGGGAGATGAGTTACCACTATTAGTTTGGTGTATGTGAGCCCTTCCTTTCTGCAGAATCATGGGGGGCACGGTATCTGACAGGCCTGAATTCAGCTGTCTGATCCCGTTCCCCCTATGGAAACGGACAGATAAGGTGGTAAGATGGTGAAACTTGGTGAATTGTCTCTATATGGTTAGATGAGTTACCACTATTAGTTTGGTGTATGTGAGACCTTCCTTTCTGCAAAATCATAGGTGGCACGGAATCTGATGGGTTTAAATTCAGCTGTCAGATCCCGTTCCCCCTATGGAAACGGACAGATAAGGTGGTAAGATGGTGAAACTTGGTGAATTATCTCTATATGGTTAGATGAGTTACCACTATTAGTTTGGTGTTTGTGAGACCTTCCTTTCTGCAAAATCATAGGGGGCACGGAATATGATGGGTTTAAATTCAGCTGTCAGATCCCGTTCCCCCTATGGAAACGGACAGATAAGGTGGTAAGATGGTGAAACTTGGTGAATTATCTCTATATGGGGAGATGAGTTACCACTATTAGTTTGGTGTATGTGAGCCCTTCCTTTCTGCAGAATCATGGGGGGCACGGTATCTGACAGGCCTGAATTCAGCTGTCAGATCCCGTTCCCCCAATGGAAACGGACAGATAAGGTGGTAAGATAATGAAACTTGGTGAATAATCTCTATATGGGGAGATGAGTTACCACTATTAGTTTGGTGTATGTGAGACCTTCCTTTCTGCAAAATCATAGGGGGCACGGAATCTGATGGGTTTAAATTCAGCTGTCAGATCCCGTTCCCCCTATGGAAACGGACAGATAAGGTGGTAAGATCGTGAAACTTGGTGAATTGTCTCTATATGGTTAGATGGGTTACTAGTATTAGTTTGGTGTATGTGAGACCTTCCTTTCTGCAAAATCATAGGGGGCACGGAATATGATGGGTTTCAATTCAGCTGTCAGATCCCGTTCCCCCAATGGAAACGGACAGATAAGGTGGTAAGATAATGAAACTTGGTGAATTATCTCTATATGGGGAGATGAGTTACCACTATTAGTTTGGTGTATGTGAGACCTTCCTTTCTGCAAAATCATAGGGGGCACGGAATCTGATGGGTTTAAATTCAGCTGTCAGATCCCGTTCCCCCTATGGAAACGGACAGATAAGGTGGTAAGATGGTGAAACTTGGTGAATTATCTCTATATGGTTAGATGAGTTACTAGTATTAGTTTGGTGTATGTGAGACCTTCCTTTCTGCAGAATCATAGGGGGCACGGAATCTGATGGGTTTAAATTCAGCTGTCAGATCCCGTTCCCCCTATGGAAACGGACAGATTAGGTGGTAAGATGGTGAAACTTGGTGAATTATCTCTATATGGTTAGTTGAGTTACCACTATTAGTTTGGTGTATGTGAGCCCTTCCTTTCTGCAGAATCATGGGGGGCACGGTATCTGACAGGCCTGAATTCAGCTGTCAGATCCCGTTCCCCCTATGGAAACGGACAGATAAGGTGGTAAGATGGTGAAACTTGGTGAATTGTCTCTATATGGTTAGATGAGTTACCACTATTAGTTTGGTGTATGTGAGACCTTCCTTTCTGCAAAATCATAGGGGGCACGGAATCTGATGGGTTTAAATTCAGCTGTCAGATCCCGTTCCCCCTATGGAAACGGACAGATAAGGTGGTAAGATGGTGAAACTTGGTGAATTGTCTCTATATGGTTAGATGAGTTACCACTATTAGTTTGGTGTATGTGAGACCTTCCTTTCTGCAAAATCATAGGGGGCACGGAATCTGATGGGTTTAAATTCAGCTGTCAGATCCCGTTCCCCCTATGGAAACGGACAGATAAGGTGGTAAGATGGTGAAACTTGGTGAATTATCTCTATATGGTTAGATGAGTTACCACTATTAGTTTTGTGTATGTGAGCCCTTCCTTTCTGCAGAATCATGGGGGGCACGGTATCTGACAGGCCTGAATTCAGCTGTCAGATCCCGTTCCCCCAATGGAAACGGACAGATAAGGTGGTAAGATAATGAAACTTGGTGAATTATCTCTATATGGGGAGATGAGTTACCACTATTATTTTGGTGTATGTGAGCCCTTCCTTTCTGCAGAATCATGGGGGGCACGGTATCTGACGGGCCTGAATTCAGCTGTCAGATCCCGTTCCCCCAATGGAAACGGACAGATAAGGTGGTAAGATAATGAAACTTGGTGAATTATCTCTACATGGGGAGATGAGTTACCACTATTAGTTTGGTGTATGTGAGACCTTCCTTTCTGCAAAATCATAGGGGGCACGGAATCTGATGGGTTTAAATTCAGCTGTCAGATCCCGTTCCCCCTATGGAAACGGACAGATAAGGTGGTAAGATCGTGAAACTTGGTGAATTATCTCTATATGGTTAGATGAGTTACTAGTATTAGTTTGGTGTATGTGAGACCTTCCTTTCTGCAAAATCATAGGGGGCACGGAATCTGATGGGTTTAAATTCAGCTGTCAGATCCCGTTCCCCCTATGGAAACGGACAGATAAGGTGGTAAGATAATGAAACTTGGTGAATTATCTCTATATGGGGAGATGAGTTACCACTATTAGTTTGGTGTATGTGAGACCTTCCTTTCTGCAAAATCATAGGGGGCACGGAATCTGATGGGTTTAAATTCAGCTGTCAGATCCCGTTCCCCCTATGGAAACGGACAGATAAGGTGGTAAGATCGTGAAACTTGGTGAATTATCTCTATATGGTTAGATGGGTTACTAGTATTAGTTTGGTGTATGTGAGACCTTCCTTTCTGCAAAATCATAGGGGGCACGGAATATGATGGGTTTAAATTCAGCTGTCAGATCCCGTTCCCCCTATGGAAACGGACAGATAAGGTGGTAAGATAATGAAACTTGGTGAATTATCTCTATATGGGGAGATGAGTTACCACTATTATTTTGGTGTATGTGAGCCCTTCCTTTCTGCAGAATCATGGGGGGCACGCTATCTGACAGGCCTGAATTCAGCTGTCAGATCCCGTTCCCCCTATGGAAACGGACAGATAAGGTGGTAAGATGGTGAAACTTGGTGAATTGTCTCTATATGGTTAGATGAGTTACCACTATTAGTTTGGTGTATGTGAGACCTTCCTTTCTGCAAAATCATAGGGGGCACGGAATCTGATGGGTTTAAATTCAGCTGTCAGATCCCGTTCCCCCTATGGAAACGGACAGATAAGGTGGTAAGATGGTGAAACTTGGTGAATTATCTCTATATGGTTAGATGAGTTACCACTATTAGTTTTGTGTATGTGAGCCCTTCCTTTCTGCAGAATCATGGGGGGCACGGTATCTGACAGGCCTGAATTCAGCTGTCAGATCCCGTTCCCCCAATGGAAACGGACAGATAAGGTGGTAAGATAATGAAACTTGGTGAATTATCTCTATATGGGGAGATGAGTTACCACTATTAGTTTGGTGTATGTGAGACCTTCCTTTCTGCAAAATCATAGGGGGCACGGAATCTGATGGGTTTAAATTCAGCTGTCAGATCCCGTTCCCCCTATGGAAACGGACAGATAAGGTGGTAAGATCGTGAAACTTGGTGAATTATCTCTATATGGTTAGATGGGTTACTAGTCTTAGTTTGGTGTATGTGAGACCTTCCTTTCTGCAAAATCATAGGGGGCACGGAATATGATGGGTTTAAATTCAGCTGTCAGATCCCGTTCCCCCTATGGAAACGGACAGATAAGGTGGTAAGATAATGAAACTTGGTGAATTATCTCTATATGGGGAGATGGGTTACTAGTATTAGTTTGGTGTATGTGAGACCTTCCTTTCTGCAAAATCATAGGGGGCACGGAATCTGATGGGTTTAAATTCAGCTGTCAGATCCCGTTCCCCAGAACCTTTATTGTACATCACTTTGGATAAAAGTGTCTGCCAAATAACTGTACTGTAATGTAATGTACTGCTACTAATAACAATAATGTTAATTATTAATAATTAATTCACTTTATATATAGCGTTTTTCACACACACACACACACACACACACACACACACACTCATATATACTGTGTGTGTATGTATATATATATATACTGCATATATACATGTATCCATATACATATATATACACACACATATAAAATGCAAAAATATACTTATGCCAGATAAAGAAAATAACCGTAGCATCACGTATTTTGTAGCTACCACTAACGTTACCACTATTCGTAATACCACCATCATTAATACCCCACCACATCCTCTTCTACTCGTAGGAATAATAATGACAGTAGGCTACTAATAATAATATACTCAGACACGGTCAAAATAACTGTAGTATGACGTTTATTGTATATCTTACTCATAAACAGTCTGATCATGTTCATTGGGCTTCATATATATTTTATACAGTCGGTTATGTAACGTACTCGTTACAAGACTAAGTGAACGAATGTTTTTACTAACCAAGTCACTGACACCATACAAACTGACGACAAAGCCACCAGAACACTTGCTGCTTTTCTGAACGTATTTCACTGTTTTATGTATAGGCTGACCTGCATATCGCGGCTTCTGATCTTAAGATTTCCTCGTCGCAAAAGAACAAATCGCTTAAAACGTAGCCTATACGAACTGAGATTCACGTAAGTGGCACGAGCATTCCTTCCTGGGAGCGAGCTGATCTCAGGTCGCGCGCCCATTACGCTATTTCCTGAAAAAATTGCGCAGCAACGCTAGGGGAAACATGATTTCGTGGGGAAACAGAATTCGACACAACACCTGTTCTAGCTAGCGTGATCTATGCGGCATATAACGCTAGCAAACTATTCCTCCTTCCAAGAAATAGCCACCAAATAAAGTAATGTTATCAAGAATTGCAACCTAGCTACTATTCATTATAATTACAGTTAGCTGGCAAGCAGAAAGTCCAGACAAATTTGTGTTGAAACTTTTGACCTACCTGTCCAGTAGAATATGGGAGCTCCACGTCTGTCTTTAAAGTGGAACGCCGGGTTATTTCTTAAAGTTCTATATCGATTTTATATGTTTAATGTGAGTCTTGAAGCTTACCGCACTAGAACTGTGCCTCCCAGTCCCCTTGTTTCCAGACGCGCTGTGTCGCGCTGATCAGTGTTGGTTAATTCCAGCTGCAAGTCTATACTGGACGGTTTGAAATTGATCAGATTCGCTGATACAAGTCTGATATGACTAAAGGGATGCCATTCTTGTAAGAATATATAAGGAAGATATATACAGTGCTGCTCGAAAGTTTGTGAAACCTTTAGAATTTTCTGTATATCTGCATAAATTCAATCTAAAATGTGATCACATTTTCATCGAAGTCCTAAAACTGTGAACCCAGCTCAACAAAAAAGTATTATTTTATAATTTATTTATTGAGCAAAATGATCCAACATTAAATGCTTTGTTGGCAAAAGTATGTGAACCCTTGGATCATACATATTTTTAAAGTATCATATTTAATATTTGGTCGCATATCCTTTGCATGCTGTTACTTCCTGAAGTCTGTGACCCATCAATATCAAAAGACTCAATAGCTTATTTTCAATTTACAAGCGATACTATAACCTCTCTGCATTTGAATGGATCTCTATGGGAATTGGGGGGTGAGACTAGATTCAGCTGTAAATTACACGGGTACAGTATGGACACATGACTGGCTAAATGGGTGTAAGTCATCCAGGGTCTATGGTATCAAACGAGCCCAAACCCATCACTCTGCAGCCAGATATGGAGTAGATGTGGATGGATCACTGCAAGGGTTATTTCTCTTACATCCTCATTATCTTCAGGTTATTCCGAGTTCGGCGATGTATAATTTAGCTATGAAAGTCGAAAACATTGTATACAATATTGCAGTTAAACGTTTCCGAAATTGAAAATGCTTCAGAAACGTTTGACTGCAATATTATGTACAATGTTTTTGAATCAATTCACGCCCGAACATCTTGCTAAAATGTGCACCTTGGTTTAGTCCAGTTTTCGAGCAAGCTTTATCCAATTTCCTTTTTTTTTTCTTTGTGTGAAATAGTGCCTGTATAACGGGTCGCTGTGAAATGTATAGCTGTTAAACTGGCATGGTCAATCTCACTGTTGGTTTGCCTATCTCTTCGATTGGTTCTACGGTCTATGTTCATAAGCCACTTTGTTTTGAAAACAAAATTCAGGCCGAATTGCTGGTTTTAGAATGCAGAATTTGAGGGTATAAACACAGTGTATGGTCCTGGATTTCTCTCAGAACCGTTCTTTCTATGATTGTTGCCAATTAAGCATAACTGTTTACTGATATTTTTCTAAGAAAAAAAGTTGTGTACTCAAGCTTTAATATTGTGGGCATGGGTATATCTGGTCTGATACAGAAAATGTCTGCAAAAAACCTTACTGTAGTAGTGATGAAAGGTGGTTTCTCATCCAATTATATTTTAAATTGAAAGCGTCTATTCCTCTGAATATTGTATAACTTCTAAATGGGAACAGTTTTGAAAGTGATTTTTTTATTAATTGAAAAGACAATGGGCTCTATCTTACACTTGGCACAACCCAAACGCAAGTGTTTTTCTAGTTTCAGACCGATGCAGTTACCATCTAGCGCACACGTTGTTAACTTGCTCTGAACTGGGCGGGATGGTCTTAAGATGAAGTGTGGTCTGGCAAATATTTGGCATATTTCTGAGAATTTGAATGCCATATATTCTCTGCATGCACACTTTAACTGCATGAGCAGGTCTGTTTCACCAGCTGTAAATCTCATATTAGCAATCTGCCAAGGTGCAAACGCAGGTGGCTTTTAAAGGGAATGGGAGATGACCCTCTGATTGGTTTATTGTGTTATGCCCAAGATGCATCTATAGTTAATGAAGTGACTAAGTTCAGCCCATTTGAGCCTTACACCTTACTTTGCGCTCAAATTATACGCCTTCTAAATAGCAAAAGGGGAGTTGGACATGCCCTAAATGCATTTAGCTTTTAGACCATGCGCGTCAAGATAGAACCCCAATGTGTTTTTTATGCCTTTGACTAAAACAGCCACCATACAATCATAATGATAAAGACTGAAAAGAAATAAGACCTTTGTGAGCATTGGAATGACATGGTGAAAATATGAAAGCCCTCCATTTTATTTTGTATTTGAAGTAGGGTAATATCACTTATATTTGTAATTCACTATGATATTCATTGCAGCAGGATGCCATTATGGAAAAGCTAGGAACTGGGTAAACCGCAGCCAGTTTTTTAAAGCTTGTATAGTTGGCTGTGATGACTGAACTAAAACATTTCTTGAGTGAAATTTTGATATTTCCCAGAACCTTTTGCTGAAGCCAAATGTATGCCATCTCATTTCCTGTCCGTCTCCATTCCCCGGAGTGAACAATGATTGAAGCTGGTTGCTTCTTTTCGGGTTAACATATTGCTAGCATACTGGCATACAAACCATATAGTATATGGTACGTGCAGATTCACAATGTAATTTGCTTATATTTACAGGAGAGGTGCTGCTATGTTTGTTTATATTTTAATGAGGATTATATTAGCCTGAAGTTAGAAACATGAAAGGATTTAATTTGTTCGTTTTCAGTTATGCAATGAAGAGCTTTACAACATAGATAATTACTATAGAAAAGGAACCGCATAAGTGTTGTACATTTACAATGAAGTTAAAAATAAAATTCAGCTGTAGTTGTGCAAGTGTTTTATTGAAGTAGTCTGCTCCCTGAGCTTAACTGAAGGTCTGTTTTTCTGTCATAACATTTTGTTTAAGAAGAGTTCTGGTGTGCGTGTGTGCGTTGCCTGAGTGTGCTTCTTTTTAAAGGCTGGTGTAATTTTATATTTTTCTTATTGTCAGCATATCCTATCAAAGACCAAAAAGCCGGGAAATCATTCAAGCAAACTGTGCACTAAAATCATTAAATTTGTTTGAAAATGCAACCTATTATCACAAAAAACATGGCCAGTGCAGTTTTTATCAAATTTACTTCAAAACCGAGCAAATTGTTCATTTCGATGGAGACTATTTTCAGTATTTCGGTGCCATGCTTTTGAAAACATTTGATGCGGTTGTGAATCAGCAAAAATATTGGAAAAGCAATCGCTGTCACTTCATAAAGTTGTTTCAGTAAAAAGTACAAAGGCCAGATTCATCATAATGATGAATTATGCAGACCAAAGTATGTCTCTGACTTGTTTTTATAGTTTTTTGGACAACAATGGAGTTATATGCAGAGGTGTAAAATCCAGGGTTCAGAAAGTAAAAGTCTGCTTTCTTCCACCCATCAACTCAGCCAGCTGATTTCACTAATTAGTTCAACCTCCTGTCTAAATAAAAACTACTAATTAGCAAATCCAGGGGATTATAACTAAATACTGGAGGGGAGTTTTACTTTCTGAACCTGGATTTTACACCTCTGGTTCTATGACTACCGGGATATTGGCTATATATTGGGGTTGGCTAGATGGTAAATACTTGTTGGTACCATAAATTAATTGTAGGTTTTGGTATTATCATAGGATTATGTTGATCGTAAGAAAAATATAAAATTACGCTGGCCTTATCCTTTAAGTACTCACATGCTTTACAGAGATAATTATTAATTATCTGAACTCATTGCATTTTTTTTCATTCCAGCGAGAGCTTTGTTTCTTTGCCTGCTGGAAAGAAGAGAGGAATAGCATTTTATTTTCTAGTAATTAAGGGCAGTGTAGTAAAACTATGGCTCTTGTTCCATCTGTGTTTTTAGTTTTGGTCTCAGTAGGTGGTGTTTTTTCACCATTGCTCATTAATGATTGCATAACTTTTATTCATTAAATTGCTGGTATTATTTTTGATTAAAAAATTGTGATTTTGGTGTATGGGTTTACAAAAGCCAAACGGAACAAACTCTTAATTTAGTGAACTTTTCCGCTTTGAGTTGGATCAAAATGAGAATTATTTTACATCCATCATAGATTACTTTTATCCTTGTAACATTGATTTATGTACACAAAAACCCAGTAGCTTTCAGAATGAATGTACAGAAATGGGCATTGACACTTGTACTGTTTGTTTGAGATGTGGTAGAACATGTTGCTCTAAGCTGGGGCTTTATCAGTTTGAAAACAATGAAACGCAAATGATTAGCTGAATTCAGCCATTGGGAATTGTGTGTGCATGTGTGTGTATTTGGTTATTGACAGTTAAAGACAAAAATAAAAATTGCAGCCCTCAATCTCTCTATGGCTGGAAAGGGAAATATCACGTGTTTCTCCCCTTTTGTTGCCTTTCAAAGTGTGTAATGCTGTCACCTTTACTTTATCCATAAGCACAGACTGCTATTGTTCCTGTCTTTTTAAAAGCTTCCAAATGGCTTCAGTTTCACATATCAGTCAAATAGTGTTCTAAAAATAAGAATAAGAACTTATTTCATACAGTACTAGAAAAGAAACACAATTTACTTCTGTCTTGCACAGTCCTGATAATTGGTTGTGTTCTGGATAATATCCTCTAAATTTTGAAGGATAGATTAAAAAGTGGCCCCTTGAGTCGTTTTCAATTTATTATTGTTTCAGCTTTCCTTTTTGTTACATTTGTCTGTGCCATTATTGATCTGTGTGTTTCTCTGATAACCTGTCTCTCTCTCTGGCAGGATCCAGCTGGGATCTTCGAGCTGGTTGAAGTTGTGGGCAATGGAACTTATGGACAGGTGTACAAGGTGAGAGACAATCAAACCGATTCCAGTAATCTGCCTGTCTTCTTATAAGTCTATAATTAGTGTGTCTGATTTCTACTAATATTGTTTGCTTAGTTGACCGTAAATATTCTCCTGACTTGTTAGGTCTCAGAGAGGCAGATTGTATGGGAGAATGAAGGCTTAATTGACAGGTGATTAGATCAATGGGGCAGTATAGAACAAAGCATTACAATAAGGGACTGGAGACTGGTGTTGAGCTGGAGACAGGAAGAGGAGTAGACTACAGCTTTTATCCACATCGAATCGCATTCACCAACAAAATACTCTGTATTTGTGACAAAGGCCTTATTTGTTCTTTCACCAGGTAAAAGAGGTTTATGTTCACATCAGCATGGTTAATTCTTCACAGTTGTTTTTCAGAATGGTTAGTAATGGTCTTTTTTACGAAAAGCGGGTAAAGCAAATCCTCATGTACTTGACTTCGCCATTCCTCTCCTCTCCCACTCTTCCTCTCACACTGTCCTTCTCACCTCCCTCTGCTTTCCTTCCTCTCGCGCTGTCCTTCTCACCCCCATCTCCTTCCCTTCCTCCCAGGGTCGGCATGTTAAGACCGGCCAGCTCGCCGCCATCAAGGTGATGGATGTGACAGAGGAAGAGGAGGAGGAGATCAAGGCAGAGATCAACATGCTGAAGAAGTACAGCCACCACCGCAACATCGCCACCTACTACGGGGCCTTCGTCAAGAAGAGCCCACCCGGGCACGATGACCAGCTCTGGGTCTGTGGCCACGTCTGTGTGTCTGTCTGTCCTGTTCTTGAGCCATACTGAGTTTGGGAATACTCCACTCTGTCAGAGGGACATTGTGTTTTGAATGAGTGAGTATGTGAATGTGTGAGTGAATGAGTCGTGAGCGAGTGGGAGTAAATGTGAACTGTTGCATACATCTTGGTGCTGGGCAGCAATGCATTTTAGCATTTCAGGTGCTGGTACTGGTGCATGCTATGGGCTTGAGTATCAGAGGTCACTGGCTCTTGTTGGTCCTTACACAGACATTCCAGGGCCACAAGGAGGTGTTGAGACATGTTAAATCACAGTGATGCATATAAGCATAACGGAAGTACAAGAAAACAGAGACATGAACAAATCTATTGTGTAATACAACAGCTTTGAACAAACATCCAATAAACCAGGTCCTAGCGATTCTTCAGTGCAAAATACATGTGGGGTTTGATTCTTGACCATGGCCGTTATCTGGGGTTTGATTCTTGGCCATGGCAGTTATATAGGGTTTGATTATTGGCCATGGCAGTTATCTGGGGTTTGATTATTGGCCATGGCAGTTTTCTGGGGTTTGATTAGCGGCCGTGGTAGTTATCTGGGGTTTGATTCTTGGCCATGGCAGTTATATGGGGGTTGATTCTTGGCCATGGCAGTTATCTGGGGTTTGATTCTTGGCCATGGCAGTTATCTGGGGTTTGATTCTTGGCCGTGGCAGTTTCTGTACTGCGATCTCATTTATATCTGAAACCCCTCTGCTTTTCCCCCTGTGTGAAAGAAGTAAAAAAGGGAAGTAAAAAAGAGCCTACCTGTGCGACTCCGTGAGGAGACTGTGGCTGCCAGGAGATTGTTAAGCAGCTCTCCTCTAATGTGTCTCAACGAACCTCCCCCATCCTTCCAATTGCCTATGGAAGGTCTGACCAGAACAGCGACAGCACCTTGCCACCATGATTTCTTTTTGTAGTTATCTCCTCCGCCACGCACAGGAGAGCTGAACAGTTGACTGAATAAGGACCTAACTTATACACACACAAACATACACACACATATATACATACTGTGTGTGTGTATATATGTGTGTGTGTATGTATATATATATATATATATATATATACACACATGGGTATGCATGTGGGCATGCATGATTGTGAGACTTAAGCATATCTTGTCCAGGCAGGTATTTGGCCAGAGGGTAAAAGCCTGTCTGCGCACAGTAAGGAACGAGATTTTGGACTGAGGGTCACTGAGTGTGGAATTTGCAGACCAGTGCTTTCATCCACTACTGTAGACTTTGTTGAAACACCAGCTCTGGTTTATGGCCTCTGCACTTTGGGAAGCCAGAGTTTTAGTGTGCGGTTGAGTTTTATGGGTTAGAGACCTGTGGACAGAGAAGTGTAGTTTAGTCTGGTGAACAGGGAATTTTACCTTATGAGCGATGGTGAATGCGAGAGTGAGTGAGTAATGGTGAATGCGAGAGTGAGTGAGCGATGGTGAATGCGAGAGTGAGTGAGTGATGGTGATTGCGAGAGTGAGTGAGTGATGGTGATTTTGAGAGAGTAATAGTGACTTAGTGAGAGAGTGGTGGTGAATGCGAGTGTCCGTAAGTGTAAATGAGAGAGTGAGTGTTGCGTGAGAGTGAGAGTTGTAGATGCGTGCATAGAGTTTTAGTCATCCTTTAGCCACCTCCTTTCTCTTTTCAGTGGGGTGGAAATGTCTGCTTTAATGTGCTTCTCGTAACCCTGATTCTCTAAAGGTGCTTGAGGGTGTGGGATTGGCTGTGTGTGGGTGTGTACGTGTGAGTCACAGGTGTTTGTAGCTGTGGTTTCTCTCCTAGCTGGTGATGGAGTTCTGTGGGGCAGGCTCTGTCACAGACCTGGTGAAGAACACTAAGGGGAACTCTCTGAAGGAGGACTGGATCGCCTACGTCTGCAGAGAGATCCTGAGGGTGAGGCAGCTCACATAAATCCTGCCCTTCTGCAGGGGCCACCACTTCAGCCATGGAAATCAGCGCATTAACTCCATATTATTTGGAATTACTGGAAATGCAAATGCCAATCTGTCTCCCTCTTGAAATTATGGTTAGAATAACCCCCCCCCCCCACCCTGACTCCCTCTGTGTCTCTTTCCCTCTCCCTCTCCCTCACTCTCTCTTTCTCACTCCCCCTCCCTCTGTCTTTCCCACTCCCCCTCCCTCTCTTTCTCACTTCCCCTCCCTCTGTCTTTCTCTCTCCTTCCCTTTCTCTTTCCCTCTCCGTCGCTCTCTCTCTCGGTCTCTTTCTCTCTGTACAGGGCCTAGCTCACCTCCACGCCCACAAGGTCATTCACCGGGACATTAAGGGTCAGAATGTGCTGCTTTCTGAAAATGCAGAGGTCAAACTGGGTGAGTGTGTGACCACTTTGCCGTCTGCCTGAGTGTGTCAGCTTTGGCCTTCCTCAATTTATCAACCCCTGACTTTGGGGTGCAGTGGTTCTTGACCTTCATTTCCCAACATACATTGACGTAGCCTTGCAGATTTACTGATTTGAAAACTGTATTTATAGTTATTCTGTACCAACCCAACACCTGTTCTCCTCAGTGGACATTAAGATGATTGTAACTATATAAAAGTTTTAATAAGAGAAGAGATATACTATATTAATATGTTAAACCATACAGCCCAAAACACAATTACAAACCGCAAGCAAGAAATATAATGAGAGTAAGTACGTATATGAAATTAATACAGAAAGTTTTGCTTTGTAAAGGGCAGGTCAGGAGTTCCATGACAGTGATGTCAGTGTGTTTCTCCTGTTCCTTAGTGGATTTCGGGGTGAGCGCACAGTTGGACAGGACCGTGGGGCGCAGGAACACCTTCATCGGCACGCCCTACTGGATGGCTCCTGAGGTCATAGCCTGCGACGAGAACCCCGACTCCACCTACGACTTCAGGGTAACGCATTGTACACACTCTGTCTGTGTATGTGTGTGAGAGAGACTGTGTGTGAAAGACCATGTGGCAGAGAGACCGTGTGGGAAAGTTGTCAGACTGAATAACCTATTTCTGTCTCCCTGTAGAGTGATATCTGGTCTCTGGGGATCACGGCGATAGAGATGGCAGAGGGAGCTCCACGTGAGTAACACACACACACACACATGCACAAAAACCCCCAAAAATGAACACAACACACGCTCTTACATTTCACCCTCTCCCTTGAGGAGTTTGGAGTTTGCTTCCTCTAGAAGTATACATTGATACATTGGAGGGAGCTCTTTTCTCTCATTAAGATAATCTATTTTTCTTTTTATTGTGCATTTAATGTAAGAAAACACCAGATTTAAACATCAAAACATCCATGTGAAACTAAGAAGACTAATAAAGTTAATTGACCACAAACTGATTGAAGGTAGCACTTGAAGAAGAAATTGTATTTTTAAGAACTTTTGGGAGGGGGGAGGGGGGGTGATCACTGGGGGGGGGGGGTGATCACTGGTGGTGTGGTGAGAGAAAATATTTCACTGGTTTGTGTCATAAATCATGAAATAAAAACTTTCTGGACTGTGAAACTACTCGTAATAATTTGGTAAACCACAGGAGAGTTGGGTATGCTTTAGTGTATTAGTTTCGTCTTCATACTGATTTTTGCAGGATTATTTAAAAAAACTAAATAAAACACTTGCATTTATTGTACTTGTTAATAGACATTGTTAAAGGAGAAGTTCAGTATTTAGCATTATAAGCCCTGTTAAAAGATTATTTACGATCATATACAACGGTCCATATCAACATTTTGACAAACTGTGTAGTCTTGAGATATATTGCTTATTGCTCATGTCACAGCTAACTTACACAATGGATCTGGATGGGCATGTAGAAAATTCTTCAAAAAACACCATAAACTCTCGTTTTCAAAGACGGGAAACTCACCGAATGGTCACTGCTGTCCGTTGATGTTCTGACACAAAAATCGTTGCAAAGTATGCTTCGTATCGAGTTTTATTTATAATTTTATTAAATCCATTGACTTGTATCGACACCAAAAGAGGTTTAGATAGCTAAATCAGTAGCCGGAAACTGAGCGAACCACAAATTTTGACACAATTAACAATGGCACAAATGCGTCCCATATTTGTTGGGATCCACGAACACCTCTACCTAACACTAACAATGAAAGATTAGCTGCAAAGCAAACCCCGACCTGGTGACTTCTTCTTCTACGGTAGCCTTCAAACTCAGCCAAGAACTCCCAGAATTTCAAGAAATGTATGGCTGTACGGCGACTGAAAATAGTTACATAAATCTTTAAACGGTTATTTATAACATGTTTTAATAGAATACAATAGAATAGAATAACTTATTTCCCTTTAGGGAACTTCAGTTGTAGCCCCAGCAACAACAAAAAAGACATAGACAGTGGGGCAGACCCACAACACACAAACAAACATATCAAATAAAGACATTCAATTGAATCATTGCATTAATCAAGTTAATTAAAGTGGAATACAGCCATGGTTAAAAATAGCCCCTGCTGCCCCGAGATGTCCAGTGACATAAGCAGTTCAACACACAAACTCCGCCTCCACGACTTTCCTCCATACACGCAGTGTTGCGGTCTCTGTCCACTGTCGAAACGGAGCTCAGCCTTCCCAGTCGCCGCCTCACTCCTCCGCATTATCTTCTCCTTCCCTGAAGATTGTCCGCAGTCTCGGATCAGTCCCAACATCTTCAACTCAAGTAAAGAGCGATGGGAAACTCTGTGGCTGCAGATCCAACGGACATTCCCGAGCATAATGCGAATGCATCTCCATGGTGACGACCACAAACAAAATCATCCCGGCTAGACAATTCGTCAATATTATAAAAACGAGCAACAGGAGTGCCCAGAAAAATCTCCACCCGCTTCCACGTACCACAACAGACACACAGCGCATGAAAAAAACAAAAGACAAAAGCCCGACACAACAAAACACATTCAAATGAACAAACATGAACACGAGAGACAGCTGGACTACATGTCACCATTACAGCGCCACGTGACGTAAACGTAAATTACAAGAAGACACCAGTGACCACTCGGTGAGTTTCCCGTCTTTGAAAACGAGAGTTTATGGTGTTTTTTTTGAAGGATTTTCTATATGCCCATCCAGATCCATTGTGTAGGTTAGCTGTGACATGAGCAATAAGCAATATATCTCAAGACTGCACAGTTCGTCAAAATGTTGATATGAACCGTTGTATATGATCGTAAATAACCTTTTAACAGGGCTTATAATGCTAAATACTGAACTTCTCTTTTAATGTGCACATACAGTACACACAGATTTTTGTGTGTGCTTGGTGGATCTAACCTAACCTATTCCCATGTACTACAATCTACAATCAGCCATGAGGAACTCAAGGGATGTGTTAATTAATTAATAATGTGATTCAGTATACACTTTTGATTGTGTGTACTCTCTTTCCAATCCTCTCTCTTTCTCGCTCTCAGCATTGTGCGACATGCACCCAATGAGAGCTCTCTTCCTCATTCCACGGAACCCGCCTCCTAAACTTAAATCCAAGAAATGGTATTCAGATGTTTTTTTGTTTTTTGTCTGTCCTCGCGTCTTTTATTCTGTGACTTCAGGTTTATTCTCTTTCCATCTGCTTCTCTGTCCAGTATTTGTTTTTCTTCTTCTCCTCTTCCTTCCTGTCATTCTCCCTATCCTCCATGGACTCTCCCATAGCCAGACAGCTGCTCAGCTTTTCTTGCCATGGCCAAGATTCCTAAATCCCCCTCTCAATGTCTTCTCCTTTCTCCAACCATCCTAATGGCATCATCCCCATTACTTCCTGCCCATCTCCCACGTGGCAACTGTGCCCCCCTCACCTTCACACAGAGCCATATGTGTCCTCTCCTCTCTCCCTTCCCCTGTATGTTTGGTTTCTCGTCTTGTCCTGCATGCTCTTTCCCTTTGTCTCGCTGTGAAAATGTTCATCTGTAATCTTTTTCTGCTGTGTGATGTCCCTCCTCCAGGTCTAAGAAGTTCATAGACTTCATAGAGGCGTGCCTGGTGAAGACGTACCTCAGCCGGCCCTCCACAGAGCAGCTGCTCAAGCACTCGTTCATCCGGGACCAGCCCACCGAGAGGCAGGTCCGCATCCAGCTCAAGGACCATATCGACCGCACCCGCAAGAAGAGAGGGGAGAAGGGTGAGGCCCAACATGTGTGTGTGAGAAGCCATGCACTGGTATTAGCCTGCATGTGTCTGTTTATGTAGAGGTTTATAAGTGTTGACTTGACTGCTTGCAGCAGTAGCGTAGCCAGAAATGTGCTGGTGGGTGGGCATATATGAAACTAGGTGGGCAAAAATTAAGTTTCTCTAATAGGCCTATGTGTATGTATAGCCAACATAATAACTACAATGTAATCTTTATGCAGGTAACATATTGTCACATATTGTTACATATTACCACATGTTTGTAATAACACAAGCCATTACTACATGAATTATATATGTATTATACATACATACCATAGTTACAATAGCATTACAAGAAAGAACAAGGAGAAATATAAAAACAAGAAGATTTTATTGCCTACCATTGTTGTCAAAATCAAAGCACAAGACGGCGGGGCTTGGTGTTGAACAGTGAAATTATTTAATCAGAATCCAATGATTCAGTAAAGTTCTCTTTCGAATGAGAGCAGTGACACGGTGTCACTTTCTGAGAAGGAGCGACGCGGCCGTTTCCAGCCGTTCGTTCTGGATGTCCGGGCTCAGGAGAGTCGCATTTTTTGGGAGCTCGTCTAGTCGCTTTTTAATCTCGGGATCATAATGGCATATGAATCAAGCATTTTCAACAAAGTTGCCCTTGTTAAGAGTCTCCTCATTCTCGCGAGTGCAGCGGTGGCACCTGTGTCGGTTAAATCCGGTGCCGGGGCTGAGGCCAGGGCCATGACTGCAGGTGGTGGACTTGCAGGAATGTTTATTTGTGGTTGCATGTGTGAGACACCATCACAAAGGTTAAGAAAGGAGATGAGGTAATGTGTGTATTGCATACATACTTCGCATGTTCACAATCTATATGTTTTGGCCTGTGTGTATGTTTTAGTACACGTAGGCCAAAGTACCTTTTTGGTTGTAACCCTGAATCTCCTCTCTCTTCAGAGGAGACTGAGTATGAGTACAGTGGCAGTGAGGAAGAGGATGAGAACAGAGGGGATGAGAGAGAGTCAAGGTAACGGCTATCTTTACGCTTACTTTATACCTGTGAGGAAAGAGTGAAAATGCCACATTCTGACACTGGCTCCTCTCGCTCTATCTCCCTCCCTTTCTTTCTCTTTCCCCCTCTCTCCCTCTATGTAGCTCCATCCTGAACGTGCCGGGTGAGTCGACGCTGAGGAGGGACTTCCTGCGTTTGCAGCAGGAGAACAAGGAGCGATCGGAGGCCCTGAGGAGACAGCAGGCCCAGCTGGCGGCTCAACGCCGCGACCCCGAGGAGCACAAGAGGCAGCTGCTGCACGACCGCCAGAAACGCATTGAGGAGCAGAAGGAGCAGAGGCGCCGCCTGGAGGAGGTACCACAGTACTGCATGTATATGCTGCTGCACCCAGCACCGTTTACTGCAGTTTACCGTGGTACACTGTGCAGTGTTGTCACTAAGCTGCAGAGGAAGGGTCTGGAAGATGTACCACCGCACTGCTGAAACATTACTGTTATTTTACCCCACACCGTTTACTGCATTTTGTTAAGGTATACTGTCACACTGAGCCACAGCAAGAGAGATTAGATGGGCACCACACAGTATAATGTGCTTCACTGGGTTTTTACACAGCAGTATTTTGCATTATGCAGTTTGTGTGTTGTGTGCAGTAGCTGAGCTCTTCCAAATGTTGTCCGAGTGCAGTCATTGGGACTGTCACAATATTACTAGAAAAAAAGGCAATGGCTCAGTAAGTAGAGGTACTCACCACAAATGCAGTGGGCCCTGTATCCTACAGGTTAAAGCCTAAGCTGTACCGTTAGCCAACTGTGAGCAACGGGACACATTTGGCTTTGTTTTTCCGACGGGTAGGTTGCGGTTAAGTCAAGCAGCGTTGCTTGGGCTTCCGCTTTATTCGCTCTGACCAGCAGTGTGCCAAGTGTCCACAAGCTGCCAGCTGGCATCAGTGAGAGGTTAGATCAGAGCTAGCGCTCCTGTAGCAGTGTGTGGCCTGTATTGTGGTAAATAGTCACTGGTTTGTGTGTGAGCTTATTGGAGGAGTGCAGATATTTCCACCATGTGTGATGAGTCAAGAGGCACAGTTGGGGATTTATAATCGAAAAGAACAACATTTAATAAAAAAATTAATAAAAGTTGTAGTTGTCACCGTTATACTGTTTTTATTTTTTTTAAATTTAGACATTCTCTTTGTCATTTGGGGACTTCCATGCCCCTAATGACAATCTGAATATTTAATTCAGCGATTTTATAAAATTTATGGATCACAGTGACTGTTTTTTCTGTTATTATCGAAAAAACAAACCGTTAAGTGTCAATGAAAATTATCTTTCTTTGAACAATTCACAAGAAGCAGGTGCTTGAAAATGACAGGCCTTCAGTATCTACTGAGCATGGTGATGAAAGTACCTTTTATTTATACCACAATCAAGACCAGTGAACGCTGTCAAAATTGACTGCAACTGTAAATGCATGTAAAGAAATGTCTCTACTTAGCAAAATCTCTTGAGAATGACTTGAAATGGCCTGTTTATTTTGCATGGAGTGTTTGTGTGTGGCTTAAATAAAATAATAATAATAATAAATTATTTTTCATATAGAATGTCAGGGGCATGTTCATTTTCTTTACAGTATGTCTGTAGCACATTGAATGGCTAAGCACCATCGTCAAATAATGGTTGTGAATATTACGGACTGTAGCGTAGCGACTCTCGGCTCATCTACACTCTCAGACATTCAGTATCAGAGAGTGTACAAGATGGTGTGGTCAGGAGGGGGATTAGGTTTGTCGCGGCCTCCGTTTGTGACACACTTTTCCTCTCATTTCCCCCCTCACACACTCACTCACTCGCTCAGCAACAGAGGAAAGAGCGCGAGATGGTGAGACAGCAGGAGAAAGGCCCCCACCGCAGACTGGATGAACTCAGGAGGGAGGAGGACCGGAGGCTGGCTGAGAGGGAGCAGGTAGCCAATCACAAACCGCTCTAGTTCGCAGCCAGCCAAATAGAGCAGAGGTGTGGTTTACTGATTGGATGTTCCGAGCTGTCACTAACGTCATCGCAAGCCCAGTCAGGAATACAGGTTTTTTTCTTTTCGAGTTGTTGCCATAGCAGCAGAATGGCAGCATGGCTGTGCTTTGTGAAGATTGGTTCTATTTTTTCACCTCTTGGTTTATGTAATGTTTTCTCTTCCTTTAGCACCATGGTGTCAAACGTTCCACAAAGACAGTGTGATATTGTGCAGCATAAAGATGCAAATATTCTGTATGGTCCAACAAAGAGCAAATAGACACTATTTGCAAATTAACTGTGAAAATGTGTGACACCTGGCTTATCCCAATACATTACATAAATTTAGTAGATGCTCGAGAGACTTCTAAAAAAAGAGAACTTATGTGAGCAATGTCATGAGTTATTTTATGCAACATTAAGTATTAAATGTACACATGCACATACAGATTGGGAAATATACTATTTCACTGTTGAAATAACTGAATGATATTTCATGGTAATTATGTTCTGTATCTAGTCCATGTATCTTTTTTTATTATTTATTTTTCTCCTTATGCTCTCTCTCCCTCCCTCCCTTCCTCCATCTCTCTCTCCCCATCCCTCCTTCTCTCTCTCTCTCTCTCTCTCTCTCTCTCTCCCTTCCTCTCTCTTTCTCTCTCTGTAGGAGTTCATCAGACATAAGTTAGAGGAAGAACAGCGGCAGTTAGAAATTCTCCAGCAGCAGCTGCTTCAGGAACAAGCCCTGCTCATGGTAACACATGATCCACAATATGCCCCATTACCCCCCTCCATAGTGGCCCACGCCCTATTTTTCTACAGTCTATGCCCACGCCTCATTCCCAAATGACCATCCCGTGTGAGGATGGCTCATCCTGCAGGGACGGCTGTTTAAAGATAGCTTATTTTAAGGGGGGGGGGGGGGGGATCTTGATCTGGCTCCTCTTCCCTCTTACCCATGATGGTCACACGTTTATTGGCATATCTGCAGTCATTTACCATGTATCCTGGACGTGGTAGCCTACGACATTTAAATGCTCCTGAAGAATGTTTAGTGGTGCAAATGTTTCCACCTGTGAAGGTCTTTGTCAGATATACCTGTCACTACCTCTGGGAGAATTTAATAGAGCACACTACAATATGCTTTTCCTTATGCTCCTGGCACCTGTGAAATGTATTTGCATGTACAAATGCTACCATTGTCTTACAAACGTGAGGCTGAGATGAACAGTGCTGAGCTTGTCCTTTCCCACGCCGCTCCCAGGAGTACAAGCGCAAACAGCTGGAGGAACAGCGGCAGTCGGAGAGACTGCAGAGGCAGCTGCAGCAGGAGCATGCGTACCTGGTCTCCCTGCAGCAGCAGCAGCAGCAGGACAAGAAGCCGCAGCTCTACCACTATGGCAAGAACCTGGAGCCCAACAACAAGCCTGCCTGGGCCAGAGAGGTGCACGAACTGGGCTACCTGTGTTAGATACTGGCTACATTCAGTAGTTACATAGACATTTCAGGAAGTAGGGAAGTACCAAAGGAATGCCAAAGTACAATAGACTAGCAAAATGGCATTTTCTCTCATATACACAACTTCTGGTTTAAGCCACGCCCACTTTCATATGTAAATACAGATGAACAGATACAGCTAGACATGACTGCACGCCCCAAGCAGATATACTATGCCACCCCTTTTCTTCCTCCCCTCATCGAATCTACTTCCCTCTCTTTTTCTCTGTCTCTGCCAGGTGGAGGAACGCACTAAGCTCAACAGACAGGGTTCCCCCAAGATTTGCACCACCGTTTCAGACACTGCCATCCAATCACGCTCTGATTCTATCTGCCAATCAGGCATCGGGCAAGCCGCCCAGACCCCGCCCATGCAGAGGCCCGTGGAGCCACAGGGTGGACAGGGCAAGGTGGGTGTGGCTTAGGAAGTGTGAATGAGTGAAATATGTCACGTGCTGTCAGGATAAGGAACTAAAACAGAAATACCATAATATTAAAAGATTTTTCATCAGTTAAAAAAGTAATTTATTAATTTGTCTAGGCAAATGTTTCAGCTAATCTTTAGTAAGAGAGCCCACGAATTATCTTCTGTGATTTAGCTAACTAAATCATGTCCTGACAGTGCTATAATGAAATAAAATAGATATATTTTAGATTATTTTCATGTTGAACTAGAATAGGATTTAGGAATATTCATCTGGGAAGGGTAAAATTGAACTCAAAAGATGTTCTCCTGTTGTACTTAACAGATCTACTTCAGGAAAGATTCACATGTATAAAGTTATGTCAACACTGTATACTACATGTGCCACCCTGTGTGTGAGTTTTTAGAGTTGCTTTAAACTTAAGGTCAGGCTTAGGTAATGATGCGTTTACATGTGTGTTTGCCTGTATGTGTCTGTCATTGTGACTGGGTGTGCTTACCCTATGCTTTGTTATTATTGGGACAGTATGTATCCCTGCGTGTCGCATTGTGCGCCTGTCCCATGTTCTCCCTGCTATGAATTCCTCCCGCCACCCAGAAGAAAGCACTTCCTGGCTACCTGCACCTTTATTTACTTCCTTTTCCCTTTTTTCTCCTTACATCCTCCTTTCATTCTAATATTCATCCATAACGTTCCTCCTGGTCTCTGCTTGTAACATCGGAAACATTACTCAATCTCCTTGTTAACATGGCCAATGTTCCTGCTCTCTCCTTTTAACACGGACGATAACCCTGTCCTCACCTTGTGTATCGGCTGATTGAACCTTTATTTTGCTCTGCCTTTCCACATAAACAATCCCAACCAACCCTCCCCCCCCCCAATCTCCACGCACTCGGTTCCCCTCTCTCCCTCCTGGTCTCTTTGCTTACGCCTGCACCTTCCCGCTCCTGTTCCCCCGTTCCGCAGTTCCAGATGGCCCACCTGGTCCCCCTGAAGCCCTACGCCGCCCCTGTCCCCCGCTCCCAGTCCCTGTGCGACCAGCCCACTAAGAACATGTCTGCATTCCCCACCCAGGACCCCACCCCCACCCCCCGCTCCATCCCCTCTAGGGAACTCGTCCGCCAGAACTCTGACCCCACCTCCGAGAGCCCCGCCCCCCAGCCCTGGCCAATCAAGGAGGACCGCGGGCCTTGGATCCGCCTGCAGGAGCTGGAGCAGCCACCCAAGGTGAGATGCTGTGTTGATTACTGTCCACGCCCCTTCTACATGACGTGCATCGTTTGGTTTCACGCGATGCTACTCCTCAGCAACAGCAACCGATCCTGGTCTTACTCATGTGCGCGTCATAAACTGGTGTATCTGCCTTGTGTGCTAGCGGAGCACTGTCCTTTTGTTGCTCTCAGGTGCCACAGAGGACGACCTCCATTGCTACAGCGCTTAACACCAACCTGTCATGTGGCATCAGGCACCCAGTGAGAGCCAGGTGGGTGTGCAGTGGAGCCCTGAGTGGAGTGGGTGTGTGTGTGAACAGTGGGGCTTTTCCTTAAATCAGGGAACTTCTGTCATCTTAAGTTGTTTTGCTGTCATTTCAGATCAGACAAGTGCTAAATGTGACCGATAATATATGGGCAGCGTGGTTAGGGGTACTGGTTTAATGGTGAGGAAAATGGGCACATTGCTTGCAGGTTCAATTCCCAAGTAAGGCACTGCCATTGTTTCATTGAGCAAGGTGCTTTATCTGAATTGCTTGAATAAATATCCATGCGTATGTAAGGATCGTATGTAAAATACTGAAGCTATATCTTAGCAATTAGTAATTGTAAGTTAACATTTTTGAGGTGCATTTAGGGCACTGAATGATTGTTCATGAGTTCAAAACTGGGTTGTAGTCCGTTTCTGCTGTTCTATTACAAATGAATATGCTGTGAAAGAATATCGCTTGAGTTGTGGTCTTTGTGCGGTGTTCGATGGGTGAATTGTCTTTTTCCGTGTCAGTAACCCTGATCTCAGCCGCAATGACCGCTGGGAGAGAGGGGACAGTCTGAGCGTGGTGGCCAACCTGCCTCAGACCGGGTCCCTGGAGAGGCACCGGATACTCAGTGAGTACTCTGTCTGTCTGTCTGTCTGTCTGTCTGTCCACCTGCCTGTGTGCATCCTGGAGGTGTGAGGGCTTTCCAGTCTGTCTGTCTTTCTGATGTGATTTGAGTGTATCTCTCTTGGGTGAGTCTGCTGTATGAAGTTGTAGAAAATTCCACTAGGTCCATTTTATCCAGTAATGATTAGCCTACCATGGCTTTAGTTTTATATGAAATCGCAAATCTCGTCTCAGGCTTTGGAAAAAAAATAAAAAATCTTCTCCAAATCATAAATAAAACATTTTATTTTAGAAAATACCATGTGAGGTTGTGTAGAAATGCAGGAACTGAGTTTTAAAAGGCTCAAAATTTTGTTCCCTTCTTGTGCCCACCAACATCTCTTCATGCCCCCCCCAATCAAAACAGTCTACAACCGGGCCTTTGTAGTGCCTTGCGTTTGTTGAAGGACACTTCAACAACTTTTAGTTTAACTCCTGTAAAGAAGATGCATATCCGCTGTTGGATCTGTTTTTGGAATAAAGAGATTGTTGATTTTTATCTACTGCCACAGCTAAAGCTAATTATACGGTCAGCCCCCACATAGATGTAAGACTACTAAAAGATATATTGACTTTAAATTCAGGACTAAGTGTGAGACGCACACAAATGATCTAGATCGCACGCTCTCACACCTTTTATGGAAAAATAATATACTGCAGTATATTGTAAATATATCAAAATTATCTTCACAATATATTTTAAATATACTGCAGTACATTACATTTCTATAAGGGATTTTTCACACATTTATTGAAATATTTTTGTATCCACATGTCCACAGCAACACATTCTTTTTGAATGAATAAATAAGAGAAATTCCACTCAATTCAAATGTAGCCTAATGTATAAATGCAGCTATCAGCTAGGAATGCTGGTAGCTAATTATTGCTAGTATTGTAAGTCCAATCGTAAAGTTGCAGTGGGTAACTATTTTTTATGCACATTTCACTTTGTTCATTGCTCGTCTGTTTTTGGGGAAGCAACGGACAGAAAACGGCAATACCTAAGCTATGTTTTAACATTGACTTTCTACTTGTATGCACAGTTTTGAACCATAATACAATGACAATATTATATATAAAGCTTCATTGAATCTATGAAGGTCGTTTTTGATTAGAGGTGCACGTTACATGCCGTAGCATGTCGTATTTAATGACAGCTCGCGTTTCGCCGCTTTATGTGGTAGCTTACATTTATATGTGAACATTTTTCCAAATATGGAAGTAGCCTAATGCTCTACCGGTAGAAACTGTCAAATCCATATCATGGCCCGGATTTCTGCTACCTTTATATCGCTCACCTCTACTATTCGTTTGTGGTCATGCTAATTGAGCATGTTTGAATTGATAAAATGAGCATAAAAAGTAGGACTGATACTTAAATGATACTGACTGTATAACGTATTTGTGTATGTGAGCGTTTAAAAGTAGTACTGATACTTAAATGATACTGACTGTATAACGTATTTGTGTATGTGAGCGTTTAAAAGTAGTACTGATACTTAAATGATACTGACTGTATAATGTATTTGTGTATGTGAGCGTATAAAAGTAGTACTGATACTTAAATGATACTGACTGTATAACGTATTTGTGTATGTGAGCGTTTAAAAGTAGTACTGATACCTAAATGATACTGACTGTTTAACGTATTTGTGTATGTGAGCGTTTAAAAGTAGTACTGATACTTAAATGATACTGACTGTATGACGTATTTGTGTATGTGAGCGTTTAAAAGTAGTACTGATACCTAAATGATACTGACTGTTTAACGTATTTGTGTATGTGAGCGTTTAAAAGTAGTACTGATACTTAAATGATACTGATTGTATAACGTATTTGTGTATGGGAGCGTTTGGTAAGAGTGTGTTTGCATTTGTGTGCATAACATAACAATAACAGTAATGTGTGTGTCACAGGCTCATCGAAAATGGACTCCCCTCCCATCCTGCACCAGGATGGCCGGCACAAAGCAGGGGACTGCCGCACTTCCAGCCGGCCCAGCCGCCCCGCGGTGATCATCACCCCGTTTTTTAATACCGCACACATATGCCATTTTCTCTCACCGGACTGCATGGGTCCTGTGCGGCCAGCTGTAAAACAGATCAAGTGTTAAAGGAGGCGGGCAACCCGTGTGAGGTGAAACGAAAATGACGACTGTTTAATCCAGGGCCGCACTATGCATAACATTACTGAATAATAACGCTCTACACAGGCGGACAAAGAACGAACAACGGTGGCCATTACCACTTTGTCAATTTGCAGAGGTGAATTTCAACCAATCACCTCACCCGGGAGACTCGGCTTAATACACAGATCACGTGCATCTTATTACGTGGTCTGTACATTTGTGGCTCTTTGCAAAACAACCCACAACTCCATTGTTTTGATTGTACGATTGAGGTATGAACGGGGCCCACCTGCCTCTCTCTGACTGCCGTTTTGTGCTCCTCTTGCTTCACACAGGGTCCCTACATGTTTAGAAGTTCAGGATGCTTTATGTGATATTACATGTGAAATAGAGCCATTTTTATTAATTAGTTCTTAGAGTACCTCTTTGCTGACTCTTAAACTTCCTTCTCTTTTGAGACAGGCGCTAACTTAACTTAATCTTTCTTCCCCTGTCTTTCCTGGCTACCTCTGCTGGGCCCATCATTTCATTATCCCCTGTGTTCCCTTTACCCTCTAACTGTCCCACCTCTTTTCTCTCCATCACTGCCCTGCGTATGCCCTCTCCTCCTCCTCTCATCTTTCTATCACTGCCCTGTATATGCCCACCCCTCCTCCTCTTTCATCCCTCCTTCACTGCCCTGTGTATGCCCTCTCTTCCTCTTCCATCCCTCCATCACTGCTCTGCGTATACTCCTCCTTTTTCATCCCTCCATCACTGCTCTGCGTATACACTCCTCCTTTTTCATCCCTGCCCTGCGTATGCCCTCTCCTCCTCTTTCACCCCTCCATCACTGCCCTGCGTATGCCCTCTCCTCTTGCATCACTCCATCGCTGCCCTGGTGCAGAGTTATAAGAGAGCTATAGGAGAGGTCAGTATTACTGTCTGCGCGTGTGTGTGTGCACACGTGTGTGCACGTGCGTGGCTGTTTGTGTATATGTGTGTGTGTGCGCATGTGTGTGTGTGTGTGTGCACGTGCGAGGCTGTTTGTGTATGTGTGTGTGTGCACGTGCGCATGCGTGCGCGTGTGCACGTGCGTGGCTGTTTGTGTATGTGTGTGTGTGCACATGTGGGCGTGTTTGTGTGTGCGCGTGTTTGTGTGTGTGTCCGTGCGTGTGTGTGTGTGTGTGTGGGAGATGCCTGTGAGTGTGCTGAGTCTGAATCGCTGTATTACAAACACAGATCCGTTTTGTCTTTATATTGGCCATGAAATTTATGCTTCTCTGAAGGGTTGTGCTCATTAATTGTTCCTTCTTCATCTTAAGCGCAAAACCTGCATGCCTCTCTCTATTTGTTCCACTGTGTAAGCATACAACATTGGCCTTTGATTTGTCTTATCTCTTTCTCACTCTCTAGGATCATGGTCTTTACTCTAAAGAGCGTCCAGAGGAGCCCCCGAGACCCCCAGCCAAAGCCAATGACTACTCCTCCTCCTCTGACAGCAGCGAGAGCAGTGATGAGAGCGAGAGTGGAGAGGGAGCCGAGGAGGACCAGAGCCCCTCTGACCGGTGAGAGAGGGTCAGGGGTAATACAGCCCCTCTGACCAGTGAGAGAGAGGGTCAGGGGTAATACAGCCCCTCTGACCGGTGAGAGAGAGGGTCAGGGGTAATACAGCCCCTCTGACTGGTGAGAGAGAGGGTCAGGGGTAACACAGCCCCTCTGACCGGTGAGAGAGAGGGTCAGGGGTAATACAGCCCCTCTGACCGGTGAGAGAGAGGGTCAGGGGTAATACAGCCCCTCTGACCGGTGAGAGAGGGTCAGGGGTAATACAGCCCCTCTGACCGGTGAGAGAGAGGGTCAGGGGTAATACAGCCCCTCTGACCGGTGAGAGAGAGGGTCAGGGGTAATACAGCCCCTCTGACCGGTGAGAGAGAGGGTCAGGGGTAATACAGCCCCTCTGACCGGTGAGAGAGAGGGTCCATCTGTCTCTCCCTCTTTTTCTGTCATTCTCACTCTTTCCCTCTCTCTCACTCCCTCCCTTTCTCTCGCCCTCTCATTTTTCTTCACTCCTTCCCTCTCTCCCCCTCCCTCCCTCTCTATCCCTCCCACGCAGTCCTCGGGAAGCAGACACAGACTCTGTGAACACCATGGTGGTTCATGAGGAGGAGGGAGAGGGTGGAGAGGAGCAGCAGGCTGGGGGCTACGGGGACCAAACCATGCTGGTGCAGAGGGTGAGTTACGGACTGTACCACTGCATGGGGGGGGGGAGAATATGCCCATTATCAGTCGTGTCAGTATCAGCTTAAAACAAACATGTCATATAGGCCTGATGCTAAGATTAGGGCTAATAGGATGGAAAAACCTGCGTAATGCATGCACTGCTGATGCTGAAAATTAAGTGAAAATTCTCCAAAAGTAGCCTGGTCATAGGCATCTGAATTTTTATCAGCCAGGCTCACAAGCAAAGCTGTATATAGACTCGTGCCCTCTGATAACTCTAATAACAATAGTAATAAAAATTTGTCCGTCAAAATGGACAAAAATCCGTGCAGAAAGAGGAAAGGCGGCGCTTTAAAGGCTAGAGATAAAAAAAATTAAGTCACTTCAAGGTGATGCTACAACATGCATGAAGATAAATTATATGTTTCATATTGCGAGCACTAACAGCAGCAGCACTGCCAGCATTAACGACAATGTTGCTGAGACCCAGGGTGAGGGTGACGGTACTAGTAGTTAGCCAGGAGGACCAGGCTCCAAGCACAACGCCAGCGGTAAGAATGGGACAGTTTACTAGCTCTGTAGGCTAGCTCATGATAACACATAGCTACAATACAAATTCCAATTCTGTAGTAACGTTAGGCCTATGCATGGGGCAAGGGTGGGTTATAGCCCTGTCACAAATTTGCTTAGCCCACCCCAGGCATTTTAATACAATTTTGTAATAAGGAAATATATAAAAGTAAATCAACAATTCTAATCCCTTTCTGATATTCATCATGGCTACGCAGCGTGTGTAGCCTACGCTATGACGTACAGGTGTGGGGGTGTGTGTAGCTCATGCAAATGACAAAATTACGTAAACTGATTTCTAACGTTAGCAAACCAGTGTTTCCCATAGCCTTTTTGTTTTAAAGTACTCGTATTGATTAAGCCAAATTACATTTGTAATGCCATTTCAATTTACAGAATTATACAATTCTGACTGTTGTATGGATGCTCTGCCACTTGTGCAGGCAGTGGAGAGAGGCAGGGCAGAAAGGAGTTTTATTGAGGTGCCTAGTGTGTATACTGTAGCGGTTGTGTGTGTCAGTGCTGACTGCACAATATAGTAGCCTGCATCTATCATGGTATCCTCACAGTGGTGGCCTGGCTGCTGGCGACAAAAATTTAACTTGCTCTTAAAATAGCTCTGTAAGCTATTAGTGTTACAGTAGCCTACAGTATCCATCCATTATGCTTATAAGTGGTCGTATTAAGGGCTGGTGTGTTTGTATGTGCGTCGATGGGACGGGGGTGGTGGAGTATCCGCGTGCTGGTTGGGGTGGGCTGGTCTGGGTAAAAAAAGTCCAGGGCCATTTTTTAGTCCCAGTCCGTCCCTGCCTACAGGGGTCTTAAAATTATGTTTTTTAAAAGAACATTGTTGTGCATAGACAAACGAAGAGATATTTTTAAAAAACACTGTTTGTTCAATTATAGGCTACCAATCGTATTATTTGGGAAATCTTAACACAGCAATAATTAACTTAATAACAAGTGGTGGTCAATAACAGGATGTATTTAGGAGATGAGTGTTTTAGAAAGGCACAGTCATCACAGATGAACGACCGCATTGATAAGGCAACAAAAGGTAGCCTAACTTTTTATTCACCTCTAATGATAAAGAAAACTTGATCTCCCTCTTTCCTGTCTGCTATCGCAATTTCTCTCCCCTCGATCCACGATCGCAATTTAAATTACCGTCAATGGAGTGTAATGACTAATGTTAGACTACTGTTACCCCCAACGTCTATAAATTATAGCCTACAACATATCATGTCACCACCGCAGATAACTTCCATGTAAACAATGGGGAATGGAAATTAATGAAATGAAAAAAACTAAAACACACAATGCACATGGTCTAACTTTAGCTATGATTGAGCAACAGTATCCACAATAACGTAGCAATTTAAGTATTTTGCCTGATATGAAGTGTGCACACCTGGGTATTTTCAATATAAATCTGACCGGTGAATTGCTTGAATCCGGAGATGCTGAAGGTAGCTATACTGTAAAATCTAAGGTTTCCCTTCTTTCGTCTTATTGTTTTGGAACCCAATGACGCAACGGAATGATGTAATTTAGCAGCCTTTTTACTGGTTTACACAGAGCATGATTATCTATTATTGCAAGCTAACTTTACTGAATTTATTGTTAGGTTGCAAACCTTAGATAAAACGTTGACTGTTTCGATAACCGACTTGTAACATAACAAGGGCAATTCGAGGTAGGCTAACGTTGGCCAGCTATTGATAGTGAAGCACTTTCTATGTTATATGGGAAACGATTTGATAACGTTAACGTAACAAAATCAAAGTTATCTAGAGTCGGTGTGTCGACACATAGCTAGGCTAGTGCTGGCTTTTTTTTTTCACTTTAAAATCAGCACCCCATTCAGACCCAAGTAGCCAGAGGTGAAGTGAGTTAACAATGTAATAAACCGCTCTAATTGGAGTACGCAACTTTTCTTTTTGAAAAATATCGGAGAACGGTCATGCTCACTTGGTTGCAATCATAGAAATAACTGTCCAGCACTATACACTGTGTTTATACCACGGGGCCAAAACCGGACTTTGTTTTTGAAACCCACTTTCTGGTTTGGCAGAGAGCGGCTTAGAGACGTTGCTCACTAGCGCCAGTGCGGTTGGCTCCAGTATAGGTCTTTCAGGCCCCTTTTTAAATGCGGTCAAAATATTAATACTGGCTCCAATTTTTGTACAACATGGCAGCACTTCCACTGTTTCAAAATGCTTTTCACAAGGCCATGGAAAGTCAGGTGGTGATGTCACTGTCACTTTGTCCATATATGGTTTATACCCTCAAATTCTGCATTCTAAAACCAACAAATATTTTTTTTACGAAACGAAATGGCTCATGACGCAAACCAATCAAAGTGATAGGCCGGTTGCACGTTCACAACGAGGTCTGCGGAAGCAGTGGGGTGGGGGCGTGTCTCTTTCTCAGTGGGCAGGGCCAAGGGTTGTTATGACTTTGAAATGTTTTGACAACAAATGCAACCATTGAAAAAGTTGCGTACTCCAGCTTTAATTAATTGCAGAGTAAAAACTGAATCCAGCATAGCCTGTGGCTCTCCGTGACCAAGGTTGCAGTACCCTGGGGCTTGTGATCATGCAGTAATACATAGAGGGTGTTGAAGAGTAAGAGGAATGTGGATAAAGGCCACAGGTTACCCTTGGGGAGGCATTCTGCATCTATTACTTTTGTTTTGAGTGGATGAATAGAGTGGTGCTCTGGGCTGCAATACTAACTCTGTAGGGATTCACTAACCTGATTGAGTGCCAGGAGACTGTGGAGGAGGGTAAAGCTGAGAATATAATATAGTTGAGGATATAATGCTGAGAGCTGCCATTGATCCTATGTGTGTGTGTGTGTGTGTGTGTGTGTGTGTGTGTGTGATTGGTTGTGTGTGTTTTTGTGTAGAACCCAGTGCAGAGTAGTACAGGTTATTATGTGGAGTGCCATTGCTCCAGTGTGGTTGTGACTGTTGTTTTTTGCTTCTTTTATTTTTTTAATAGACCCCAGAGAAGCGTAGCCACAGCAGTTACACAAACTTGCCGGACGTGGTGCAGCCGTCCCACTCTCCAACCGACACCAGCTCTCACTCCTCCCCCGGGAAGGAAGGCGCCTGCGACGTGAGCCCTTCTGTCTGTCTGTCCATGAACGTCTGACCTCTTTCACTCAAGCACAGCTACATTTGCCTACATAGAGGCTTTTCTGGCACAGCCATCTTAGACCCCTCTCCAAAACCAACCCTGGGGAAATGTGTGTTTTGTGTACCACTGAATATCCAGCCATCTGCATTTCAGCATGATTTCAAAGAAGCCCTGTCTATGACAGCAGTTTTTAGCTACATTTTTTTAGTTGTGCTTGGTTTCCATGATATGAACTGACTCATAAGAGTTCTGTTTTTTGTCCTCTTCTCTGCTTGAGCACTGACCTCACACACTTTCTTCCAGTATCAGTCTCGGGGATTGGTCAAAGCTTCTGGTAAATCTTCCTTCACCACCTTTGTTGATCTTGGGATGTACCAAACACCAGGGGCTCCAGGAGAGCCTATCTCTGCAGCAGGTGGGTGAACATTGATGTGCATCATTTTTTCTGCTTTTCATTGTACTTTGTATATCTTTTATCAGGTATGAAATGCATACACACACAGACAGACACGGCGTAGTATGGGCCGATATCACAATATTTTGTGTTAATATCGTTAATAGACAAAGTAGTCATGATGACATGATTAATAAACAAAGATTTTTATAACACATAAAGCTCGAATAACTAACATTAACATAGTTCTTCATAATCAGGAAACATTGGGGATGTGATTTTAAAGAGAGATTTTTGAGGGTATATCCAGGCTAGTATTGATTATTTATATTGATTTATATTGGTTACCATGTAATTTTTCAGGACGTTATTATCATAATCACAAACCCATGGTGTGACATACCTATAGGCAGCAAATAGGCAGCAAAAAAACTATGTAGGCAAATGCTATTCAGTTTTAATGCAGTTCTGCATTCACTGAATATCACTCCAGCAAATTGAAGCTTTTCAAAACAAGCAATACTAGTTAGTCCTACGCAGAGCTTTTCAGAAAATTGATTTGTTGCTGAAATTACCAACCCATTCTCTCTCTCTCACGTATGCTTGTGCGTGCACACACACTTATATAACTAGTAGACCCACTCGGATCAGTGCACCCTGTGAAAATGCTCTCCATTGAGAAACCCTCTTATGTAATGTCACCTTTGATAAGACTCCTTTAGACTAACTCTTCACAGTGATAGGCAACACAAGGACTCTGATGGATCTGGATCAGTCTACATCAGTCTGTTGCAGGATAACATAATGTATGTCTATTATCTACAGACGGTAGATACCTGAGAGCCTCTTTCTCTGTCCTCTGCCTGGTCTCCTCAGGCTTGGGCTCCAGGTTCGAGCAGCTGAAGCTGGAGGTGAGGAAAGGCTCGATGGTGAATGTCAACCCCACCAACACCCGCCCCCACAGCGACACCCCCGAGATCCGCAAATACAAGAAGAGGTTTAACTCTGAGATTCTGTGCGCTGCACTGTGGGGTGAGCAGGAATGGAGGGAGAGGAGCGAAGAGATGTTTGGATGGGTGGGGTTATGAATGTAGTAGCCAGACGGAGTGGGGTTATAGTAGTTATAGTGTAGGAGACAGTGGAGGAGTGAGGTTAAGAGTAGTAGACAAGTTTGTGGGTGGGTTTAGGGAGTTGAAATATGGGTTGCATGGCAATAGGTTAGTTATAAGGGTGCAACGGATCACAAAACTCACAGTTCGGATCGTATCACGGTTTTGGGTCACAGATCGAATCGTTTTTCGCATCAGCAAAAAAAAAAAGGGAGACAAATATAACCTTGCTTTCCATTTATTTAGCAAAACGCTTAACAATGAACTTTTGAATTAATTTAAAATGAAAAACATACATGTGATTTAAACGATGCAGGAGGCTTTTCAAGGTCTTCCGCTCCTCCGCTAGCCATGACTGTTTTTGCAACCCACACAGGCAATGCGACCATCTCTGATTGATTTGTTCGTTGGCATTCCAATTGAGAAAACATGCCCCCTTCACGTGAACATACAGTGGCTTTTTTGCACAATCAAATCAATATTATTGCGCTACACTGTAAAAAAAATTAATGAGGTTTTTGCAGTAACTTACTGGCAGCAGTGTCCAGTGGCTTACTGTATTTCTGTTTCACAGTAGGAATACTGTAATCTGTTTACAGTATGAAAAACATTACTGTACAGACAATTACAATACTTTACTGTCATTTATACAGCATTAACACTATTACAATAACTAGGTTACTGTACAAGCAATTGTGATAGTTTACTGTATTTACTACAGTATTAATAAAGTCTTACAATATGTACTGGATAATACTTTACTGTAATGTATAGTCCTACTGTAATATTTAAAGTTTTGCTACCTTTGACTGAACGCAATGTCTCTAAACACAGCACCCTGGTATGGGGTTCAAAAGGCACTATTGTATTCTCACTTTTTTCCATCAAGAATATGGACAGGTACAAGTAAATAATATTTCAGAAACGTCACCTACTAAATTAACTTAAACCTGAATTTAATTTAATATAACCTGCGGTAGGTAAATGGAAAGCTGTGTTTTTTTCAATGTAGTCTGTAATGCTTGCTAAATTGACCTGACCTTCTTTTAAATAGAAGAAAATAACTTAAGCTGTATCGAGTACATTTTTAATACTGTATAATTCCTCCTGCCAAGGATAATTTTCCCATAGGCTAATGCATTTTAATGTACAGTAAATTACTGTATAAAGAAGTACAGTTTGCTACTTAGGTTAAAACAGTTCGTTACTGCCGAAATACAGGAATTACAAGCATGTTTGTTACAGTGTAGCATCTCTCGTCTATCTTTTCGCTGCAATTCCACATTGAGATTTAAGGAATTATTACTTTAAAAAGTACCAGTGGCAGTAAAATATGTATTTTAGGGAATTATTAGGCTACTTAAGAAAGTAACAGCGGAAGTAAAATTTGTCATTCGCTGATAGTTACATTTTCCAAAGTAATCCGCGGTTCAAATGCGTTCCGAACCGTGAGGGGTGATCCGTACGGACCACGGATTAACTACGTTCCGTAACACCCCTAGTTGGTTAGGATGGTGTGGTAGTGATGTACTTTAGGGAAGTAAAATGAATGGTGGGGATAAATGTGAATTTGTCCCTTTAGTGTGTGTGTGTGTGTGTGTGTGTGTGCGTGTGTGACTTATTCTGTGTTTGTTTGGCTCTCTAGGGGTGAATCTCCTGGTGGGTACTGAAAACGGGCTAAAGCTGCTGGACCGTAGTGGTCAGGGGAAGGTGTACCCCCTCATCAACTCCCGCAGGTTCCAGCAGATGGATGTCCTGGAGGGGCTCAACCTGCTCATCACCATATCAGGTCATTGGCACTGTCTCTTAATAGAGCTGCTGTGTGGTTCATCCTGCTAGGGCATTGATCCAGTGTATGGATTGGCCCCCTGGTCTGGTATCGAGTCCGGACTGTGCCTGTACCGACTGACTGGCAGCCCATAGCGTTGCCCACCGATTGAAAAGATTCCTTTGGCAAAATACAATGTCTCGTCCATACACTGTATACACTGTATCCACTGCCTCATACAGAGACGCAGCAGATGCTTTCATCTCCAACCACCTAAATACCTGCTAGCACTAAGCCTAGTGTTTCCCATTAATGTATTAAAATCTGGCGGCCCGCCACAGTTTAATTTCATCCACCACAGTTTCAAATTGATAAAAAAAATCCAAATTTGAAATTGTAGGCTTAGGGTCTTAACATACCTCACGCAAATACGTGAACGTGGACGCTTCGAACTACGCGAACGTTTTTCTTTTGCCATGACATTAGTGAAGGACAAGCCAGAGTGTTGCAGCGAGGGACGATATAGCAGACAACAACAGTAAACAACTTTCTTGTTCGATCTGTGCTTTCCTCTGGTTTGTCTTTCACAAATGTCATGGCAAAAGAAAAACTGTTCGCGTAGCTCAAAGTCTTGTCATATAATCCATTTCCCATGTTCCAGTCACAAAGAATTGTGGATCATAAATTTTAATCTCAAAGAGCACCAAATTTATTTAGCTGTTGTAATTGACAAAATTTTCTTCCGGGGGGTACACTCTCCGATGCCCCCGGACTAGACAGTTCGGGGTCCACCCACCACAGTTTCAGAAAATCCTGTGGGAAACACTGCTAAGCCTATGGCGTTCGTATCTCCACAATTATATTTTGGATGCAAGATATATTGGCAAGCATCATCTGACTCATTCTCGGAGAGATTGCAGGCCGAGTATACTCGCTGTACAACCTCAGCGTACAGCATGTGTGAAAGATGTGTTCTCGGATCCCCTTTCAGGTAAGAAGAACAAAGTGCGTGTGTATTACCTGGCCTGGCTGCGGAACAAGATCCTGCACAATGACCCTGAGGTGGAGAAGAAGCAAGGCTGGACCACCGTGGGAGAGATGGAGGGGTGTGTGCACTACAAAGTGGGTGAGTTAGGGAGGGGGGAAGGGAAGATGGAGGGGTGTGTGCACTACAAAGTGGGTGAGTTAGGGAGGGGGGAAGGGAAGATGGAGGGGTGTGTGCACTACAAAGTGGGTGAGTGAGGGAGGGGGATAGAAAGGCTCCATTCTAATGTACTGTAATGTGAGGTTCAAACACTAGTTGCATTGTCCAATTGTTTTGTGTGAAAGGCTCAAGGCAAATATAAAATGCAACACGTTCATTGACAATCTAGAGAGTAGTATGTTCTCCAGATTCATGCCAATTTTTAGAACAGTATTTTACCGTTTCATTTGATATTTCTTTCATCTTCATTGACCTTGTCTTTAAAGTTTTCTGTCTTGTTTTTCAAATTTTACAAATTTAAAGTTCTTAATATACATTTTATTGTCCCCTGCCATTCTTTTACATGCATTGTCTTATCTGTATTGTTTTTCATGTTTTATTTTGTTATTGTAAAGCACGTTGAACCTGAAAAATGTGTGTGTTGTTGTCGTGCTCACTTTCCCCTCCCGTCTTGTTAGTGAAATATGAGAGAATCAAGTTCCTGGTGATCGCCATGAAGAATGCAGTGGAGGTGTATGCCTGGGCTCCGAAGCCTTATCATAAGTTCATGGCTTTCAAGGTACGGATTCTGACATTATTTGTCATGTGTCTGTCCTATTTGCCTCTTTGTATTTTCTCTCTGTTCTTTTTTGTCTTGATTTAATAAAAATGGGCACAGCTAGCACAGTGCAGTAGTATTGCTGGACACCTATAACAGTACACAGTAATAATTGTGTGTCTCCCACCACTTTTCCCTCTCTTGGTCATGGTTTTTTTCTCTTTCTTAGTCCTTCGGTGACCTGCCACACAGGCCTCAGCTAGTTGACCTGACAGTAGAGGAGGGCCAGAGGTTAAAGGTCATTTATGGGTCCACCGCAGGCTTCCATGCCATTGACGTGGACTCAGGAAACAACTATGACATCTACATCCCTGTACATGTGAGTCTTTCAAACAGTCCATGCAACTATGCCATCGCAGTACGTACAGCATAAGGCATTCAAAGCACACACATGACCATGACATGTGAGTCACGGTACATACGACTATGACATGTGCATCCCAGTACATGAGTCATAAAAGCATTCAAACAGTACATACAATTATGGTATCTGAGTACTCGTGTGTTAATTCAAATGGTACACCTTGACATCTGAGAACACGTCATTCAAACAGTATGAATCTATGCCACTTGTGACATGAGTCAAATGTCCCAAGTCATTTGACTCATTAATACAGTATATCTGACGCAGAATGCAGCTCAAATGTGAAACTCTGCCCCTCTCTCTCTATTAGAGACCGCAAAGAGCAGACTGTTGTCTTTAGTTGGTCGATTCTTAATTTGTCTCCCTTTGCTCGGGAGTGGACTTGGTGCCAAAAACGGATGGAAAAATAGAATGCACAAAAATAAAATGTATTTACTACATAGAAATGCATCCAAAAGCAACTACATAACAAAGTTGAAAAGTTAAAGCTGCTGGCACAAATAGCGTTTTCTGTTCTGAAAATACAATAAATGAGTATATTCGTCTGTTAACTTGAATCGATGTACTTCGTCATGGATGACTAAAGACATTAGCAGAGTTCAGACAATGTGTCCCAAATAGCAGTGGAATAGCAGCCACATGGGTTATGAAACCGGAAGTAGCATATGAAATTGTGTCTTATCAAGCTTCTTATTATGACAAAATGCAAAAATGGGGTAATGAAACGATAACTGTAGAAGTATTTAGAGGAACAGCCCTGTGAATGTTCCTGTCCATCCTCTCTCACCCTCAGATCCAGAGCCAGGTGTTTCCCCATGCCATCGTGTTTCTGCCCAGCTCCGATGGCATGGAGATGCTGCTGTGCTACGAGGACGAGGGCGTCTATGTGAACACCTACGGGCGCATCATCAAGGACGTGGTGCTGCAGTGGGGGGAGATGCCAACCTCTGTCGGTGAGGCACCCGGAGAGACCCACAATCCACTGCGCTTGCATGGGCCTCCTGTCTGTCTGCTGTGTGTGTTTCAGTGTGTCGAAACTCAGTGTGCTGGAATTCTTTCTCTTTTTTTTCTCTCATTCCTGTAGCTCATATCTGCTCCAATCAGATCATGGGCTGGGGGGAGAAAGCCATAGAGATACGTTCTGTGGAGACCGGCCACCTGGATGGAGTCTTCATGCACAAGAGAGCCCAGAGACTCAAGTTCTTGTGTGAGAGAAATGACAAGGTCAGGCAGAACACACACACACTTGATATTTGTGCGCTCACAGTGACATTCAGAGTCTGAACAGGGGAACGGTTCTTATAACCAGTCCTGCTACATGTTCTTCCCAGCTTATGTCTAAGCAGAGAATCCATTCCCCTACATTAATGTGGAGCCCATTTTTAATTGCCTACAGGTGTAAGTTATTTAATAACGTTCTTCCCCCAGGTGTTCTTCGCCTCTGTGCGTTCCGGTGGCAGCAGCCAGGTCTACTTCATGACTTTGAACAGGAACTGCATCATGAACTGGTGAAGCGGTAGCCACAGCGTCCATGTGTCCATCTGTGCGATCGTCCGTGTGTCTGTCCACCTGGCTGAGAAAATGGGGCCCCCTCTTCCCTGCACCCGCACATTCCCAATAGGGGGGGGCAGACGGTGAGATACATTGTCTTCTCAGCTACTCGCGAAGCCAGTCCTCGTCTCTCTCATGCGATTTCAGCGTGCAGTCTCAATTCCCCAATGGCTGACTGAGGCTCACTGTCCCACCATGACGGCTTTTCACTAAAAGATTTGCTTTCTCTGTTCATATTTTCCACCAACTTGATTGATGGAATGCCAAAATATTACACAAAGCACAAATATAATTGTATATATTTCTGTAATGTTGTACCTCTGATGTGTTAATTCCATGGTTGGGCCCTGGTCATTTAAATATTATGATATTCCTGTTCTTCGTTTAGTCCAAGATCCATGTTACAAGTATTTTCAAATAAGGCAAGCCTGTCATGAGGTAGTCCTAGCAGAGAGCCTTTCAGTGTTTGGTAGTGGGTCTCTCTACTGGTGTGGAGTGTCATAGCAGAGGGACTAATATTCCTCGGCATCTTTTCTAACGGCTGAAACGCCAGAAGGGATTCACAGTTGAGTGCTTTGTTTTTTTATAATTTTTTTCAAATATAATTTTTTGTACTGAATGTTCAGTATCATGGGATTTTGGGAAAAGGGAAGGAATTTCTCTATGAAATGAAGTAGTGCTCACAGAGGTGACCTGAGCTCTATACTGGATGGAGCTTTGTGTGTGAGATGGACCAGTTTTTTTATTACATTCTTTGTTTCTATGAGAATAAGAAGTTGGAGAAATATTAGTATTAAATAGTTTACTCACCGAGACTTTAAAAGCCTTTTTTTCTAGTTGCATATTATCCGTAAATATCTGAGATTACCTATTACGCTTATATCTGTATTTGTTATTATCTGTTGTGAGTTTGTGTAGTTTGACGAGGGCGTTTATGTTTAGCTGTTTTATTGTTGGCTTTAGGGTTGAGGTTTCATAGTCAAAAGAAGAGCGGCAGTGTGATGGAAATCACTTGGATTAATAATTTTTTTTTTTTTTTACGAAGCACGCTTGGGAAGCGAATAATTTGTCTTAAACTATTATTAAGTTTATTTGCTTAGCCCTGCCTTCTGCACAGCGTGTAGTTGTGGGGGGGGGGGGAATGTAAGCCTTTTGAAAATGCATTTAGAGTACAGCATAAACCAGTAATGAACCTATAGCCAGGCAGTGTCTCACCCTGTAGGGACACTACACTGACTGGTATGTAATTCTCTTGCTGTGCGATGACACTTCAGTGGGCTTTAATGGGGTTTAGTTTAATGAAACCATTTTATTTCAGAATAATTATTAGGATGTATGGCAAAAAATATGGTCAAAGTGTGTGTGTGTGTACATATACATATACATACATACATACGTAAACTCACCGGCCACTTTATTAGGTACACCTAACTCGCTCCGGGTACGGCCCCCTTTTGCCTCCAGAACAGCGCTCAATTCTTTGTGGCATGGATTCAACAAGGTGCCTGGAACCATTTGTTACATGCTGACTCAATAGTATCAGACATTTTTCAGACAAACATGGTACGAACCTCCCGTTCCACTTCATCCCAAATGTGTTCTATTGGATTGAGATCTGGGCGCTCTGCAGGCCATTGAAGTAAACTGAAATTGCTGTCAATGTTGGCGGAACCAGCTTTAGATGTGTGTTTTGTGACATGGCGCATAATCCTGCTGGATGTAACCATTTGAAAAAGGAAAGACTGTGGCTATAAAGGGACGCGCACATGGTCAGCAACAATGCGTAGGTATACTTGTGGCATTTAAATGATTAAGGGGCCTAATGTGTGCCAAAAAAACCTTTCCCACACCATTCAACCAATACCACGAGCCTGCACCGTTGACACAAGGCAGCTGTTTCTGAGATGCTCAAAGTAGCTTAAATCACGCTCATTCTAATGTTTGGTTGAACAACAACTAAGCATCTTGTCTGCATGTTTTGTATATTGAGTTGCAGCCACATGATTCACTGTTTGGAGGAGCTGGCTATTTCTGTTAACGAGCAGGTGTACCAGAAAATGTGGCCACTGAATATATATGCACACACACACATACACATACATACATATGTGTGCATTCTTAGAAACTGTATGTATTGTTTTACAAACCAAAGTTTAAAGCATCATATATAATTTCAGTTCTTTTTATTTAACCTTTTTAAGTATGACATTATTGTATCCTTTTTTATAATATTTTCGTCTAAATAGAAGCACTTGAATCAGACACGTGCCTAATGTGTCTAAACGGCACAGAATGGATTGTAAAATTACATATTTAGCACTTTTTCCATTAGTATTTAATTTGTGCTTATCTTGTTAAGCACAAATATTGTGTGGCACTGAAGCAATATCATGCTTAAAGTATCATCAGAATCTTCTCTATCAGATGTATTCTCATTAGATGGGATCATCACAGGAAGCTAAGGAGAGTGGTCTACAGGGATGATAAAATGGGGATAGGACAATGATGTCCTCACATTTTCTATTTTAATCTGAGAGGCCATCTGCCAAATATGGAGTACACTGGTAAAAACAAATGGAACAAAGCCAACAGTGATGGAATGATGTCGTCTTATTTCTATGTGAAATGTGAAGAGAGCAGCATCTTATGCCCAGTTAGACAATGGTCTGGGTGAATACTCTGTTCTGATTATTAAACATAACCACACAAATGTGGCAAGTTTGTCCAGTGAAACGGCCTGATCACCATTCTAAATTCATACGCTGGCCACCGTTGATACAATATCAACTGTTGTAATTGCAGAAGCTGAAATGTGTGATTAAGAACACTTGTTTTACATTGAATATCTTCGTTACATCAACACTAAGCTAGCTAAGCAGCTTGGTGTATATATGTGCCATATTTATCCAATTTTGCAAGTGTCCACAGTATATTGTGCTATGTTGGCTCCCATCATCACATAGGGGCTAAATTGAATAAAGATGACTATGGCTACGATTTTGCTACAACAGAATAGCTGCAGTTTTGAAGCAAATTGAGTAGATAGCTAGCAATCCATGATAGAAAACATGGTGTGAGACCATTTCAACTTTAATTTGAAATAATATGAGTGATAGTGAACCTAGCCATAACCCTGGCTTGCTACTTGACTAGAATGAGGTACTAGAATGAGTGTCTGCTTGCAAGGTTGTATCTACAGTACCTCTCTTGCTGAATAACCTTTAATTTTGAAAGCAAAGCATACAACAAAATTAAGTGAATGTTCTTGTCTCTTTTTTCTTGGCAAGTGACCATGGTATAATCAGGATAATCCACTTTTTTTGGGGGGGGGTTTACAATTATGACATCATAGTAGCAATCACCAGATGGTTCCGTTTCTGTGACTAACCCTCAGAAGACTGAAAAGTGGAATTGATAGTCACTGTTCTTGCATTTCATGGGATGTAATTACTGCAGTATCTAAAAGAAAATAATAATAATTCCGCTTCTAGTTTGGTTTTAGTTTGTTTTTTCATCCTATTTACATTTTACTGTACATGGCTGGATCTAATCTTGTTCTAAAATCCCCAATGGCAAACTATTATGCCGCACTCAATCGGATCTTAATATTATTTGTAGTTTTATCCTCGTATAACCTGAATGTATTATATTGGACATAATGTACAGTAGTAAATTTATTAAGAAATTATATATACACCAGTGTAATGCTGTTCTTTAGGAGTAAGTTGTACAGGTAAAATTCAACTGTGCCATATGCAGTTCAGTTTACCATAAAGTCCACCCTAATCTCAGTTGGTTCACCATAGTCATTTATGTTTATTAGTTTATCAGACTGCCAGGTTTATAATTAACCCAGTGCCTTGGAATGGGAGTATCATAAAGTGCACTTTATCTGATAAAAGCTGGCAGGCACAAACTTGCATTTGTAATGCTCAGTTTAAATTCAGAGGTCAATAATTAGCATGTATACACACTCCTGAGCTATCAGGCTTTCCTCAGATGAAGTTCACATTTATCACACAACAAATCTTGTTTTGAGAATTTAGTAATGTCAGGAAAAAGAAAAGGGTTAAAGGATTGTGGGGGAATCAATTCAGGCAATATCAATCTATCATAATCCATTGTTATTTCAGTTCTCTAAATGATAGATGTCTTGAGCACACATTCTGAGAGTATAAGTGTGTATTTGTGTGCAGGACAACCTGCAACAGCCAGTGATGGTGGGATGCTCTGCTTTTGAAAGGGGCCGGTTCCTGTTGAAAATCTAGTGATATCTGTATATTGTTGAGAGCAGCATCCAACTCGGCTATTGCAGTGTCATATTGAGTGTAATACCCTTAAGTTGCCAACAGAGGGAAACATAAACATACAGGACAGTGTGATGCATTCCATTTTGTAGAAGAAAGCAATGTTGCGCTCATGTTGCCCAGCAATGATGGCGCAAACCATAACCAGTCGGTGTACGCCACAATGTGATTTGGATTTGAGTGAAAACCAGGGGAGGTTTCGACTTAATAGGCATGGTTGGAATAGGGTGGACACTTATAATGTGGGTGGATTTACTTAAAATAAATCTAATTATTTTTCATTATTGTTGGGAGATTGCTTGTGATTTGAACTGAACAAATTTGTATGAGACCGTTTTTTTAGTACATTTGAGCATAAAGGGTTCTTTTTATTACACTTGGTGCATTACAGTAAATATCGGTATAGGCAATTTATTTGAGGGAGTTTTATTGTGTAGCTTCAGGTTTGCATAATAATGATGAGGTGTGTGTGTGTGTGTGCGCGTGTGTGCGCGTGTGCGCGTGTGCGCGTGTGTGTGTGTGCATACATGTGTGTGTTCGCATACTCTGTGCTTTGGATTTCAGTGCAAATTGAAGAAAGCAGATGCTTGACGATGATCAATAACTCTCTACTTTTATGTTTGGATGTAAGAAAAGATGTACAATATTTTAAGACTGGCTGGGTGGGGAGAGATGTGGGGTAGTTTAGACTATGATCAACTGGGACTTCTCCAGGGACAACCTTTATTCAAATGTGTACACATGTGTTTTAAAAACTGCATTTAGGGAATTAAATGTGTTACTGTTCTCACAGGTTAGCTGAGACAAAGATATACAGTAATAGCTCATTTAATCTTTATCTCCCATTAAGAGGTACATTCACTCCGTGGTCCCAACATTTCACTTCTCTAGTTTGAAATGTGTTACAAAGAGCATAAGTACACTTGTCTTGCACTGAATGTAATGTACAGTCATTTTACCATAAAATTATTTTGCCTAAATTGTGTGAATTGTACCGTCACACACAGTATTAAATAATTATTAAGTGGTCAACAGGCATTGCTACAGAGGTGAATCCCCAGCTTTGGAAAATCTATGATGTCATGATTTTTAAATGCAAACTGCACTTCATGTGACAATTCCAACAGGTTTTATACTACAATCATAAATAGTAAGGTGTAGTTTATAATTCCCCAACAACAACATGACTATAATATGCTTAAGCAGTTATTTTTAACTCACTCTAAAGTTTCTAAATATTTGCGTGAATATATTCTTGGGCTAAGAAGTCATGCATAAGTCCCAGTGAATGGAGGTTGTGGATGTGGAGGCGGCCTTGTCTTTATGAATGTAAATCAGCAGGTCTGTTCCCAGCCCCATAGTTCTCAGTTCTTACACTATTGCTTATTCACAAAACATCAGGTGGCCCTGGCCCCTCTAGTCCATGAAAAAGACCTCTTAGTGTCGCTCTAATCAAAATAGTTTGTTTACATATTAACTTTCCCCAACATCTGAAAGAGCGCATATGCTTATTTTCCTATCCTGATATTTTACACCAGTATGGCCCAACAGCTACAAAGAGTTGCATTTCAATAATGTATTTAAGTCTTTCTCTCCGAACTTCTCTTCAAATGGCATGACTTTGGGGCTCTTAGGATTTGGGGTTGTGTTCATAAAAAATCTCAGTGGCGCGAATGAGAATCGGCTGCAAGCCTTGAAATTAATTTGCACCTAAGAATGCTTTCTAACAAATAAAGTTACAGCAAGGAATTAGGACAAACAGACAATGAGCGAAGTGTGCCTCACGTTATGCTATGTGGTGGCCATGAAAATGCGCATTGCCATAGCGTTCCATGTATGGATATAAGCATTACTTTACCATGTTGATCTCAGTGCTGTGAAGCTGGGCCCAATCAGGTGTGAGAAATAACGTATAAATAGACAGATTTTGTATGATAATTGGAAAATAGACCAACCTGCAGTGAAGTAAAATGTGGACTCTTTCAGAAATGGATATTTGGCCTAAAACTAAATATTTAGCGATAGACAATACTAAGTGAACCTATATTAGGGTATCTACAGATGTGCTAAGTCTAGAAGTGATTTGGCTTCAACCACTTCTAATTTGGAAGTGGCATTATCAACAATGTTTTTTTTTCCTCTTATTCATTAATAAGCTGGTCAGTATTATAATTCCTAGTCACTTTAGGTGTTCTATCTTGGGTAAAACGTTCAAACATTCAGACTGCAGCTGTTCGTAACCCCCATAGTCATTTTCCTCACACATAAAGCTCTGAGCTTACTATCAAGGCCTCGGAGTCCTGCGAGTGGGTTCAAAATATCAAAAACTAAAAATGACTTTATAATAAATTCTTACATTTACAGGAAGGTTTTCTTTCCTCTTTTTCTTTTAATAGAATTGAGCCACTTCAGTTTGTGCTTTGTCGTTTTTTTCTGAACACAATCCTTGGGCTGCAGTAAAAGCCAGAAACAGACTATGTATAGATATATATTCATACAAAATTAAGCTCTACCTTTTGTAAAGTTTACAATCAATATGTGAATTGAATTATGATTTAGCTCTTTTTGTTGTACTGTGAGCCAGAAGAGGTTAAAGTTGACATTTTAATAAGCAGTTTGTATCCTCTTTGATGGGTTGATTATTCTATTTCTTTTCTTTTGTAAAGTCCTTTTTGGAGAAAAAAAAACAAGATGTGTTTTTAATGTATATGTTTCTGTTCCTTTTTATGGGAGGGAAAACCCCTTTCATGATTGATTGTATTTAATAGAGTAGACTAATGAATTTACTAGTCTTACAAGATTGTGCTGAATGAACTCATGAGTCTGTAAAGTCGTTAAAAAAATAAATACTTTGATCTCTGTTTAAACTGAGTGATTTCTTTGGTTACCATCCGTCTTTTGATGCTTTCAATTCTGTACAATATCACTAACTGAGAAATGTGTTAAAAGATGATTCCTGTCATTGTCAACCTGTTTTCTACAATGCACTAATTAATTCAGTGCATTTTATACCTGCTTATCTTGAAGAGACGGTAACCTTCCAGCTGATATGAAAATGTGACCTCAAAAGTTGGAGATCTACTAGCCTCCGGAACCCCTTGCTATGTTTTCCTACCCCTTGAAAAATGACTCATTTGATCAGCTTTATCCATATCAAATAGGAGGGCTTGTTTTGACAGCCTAGTACATTTGTATTTTGATTGAAATAACCTACTGAATTGTAGGAGTACTGGCTGGCAATTTCATCAAGAAATAACCGACCCCATCTGTAAAATGAGCACACAGTTACAGGGGCTTCCTTTTTTCAGTACTTACTAAAGTAGATTTAAACCGTAGGCAGGAAAAAAGCTCCCAAGGACAAGCCTGTCGCTGAATGTAATGCTTTTGAGGATGCACTGGACTGTGCAAGTTGAAACTATGACCAGAGCTATTCTTCAACAAGTCGCAGGATTGCTGAGATGAATCTTGCGTGGCTGGGATGACCAAGATACTGTTGCTTCATAGAAATATATTTAGAGCCCTGGTAGAAACTGATTCTCATGCACTCTCAAACTTTAACGTCAACATTACCATCTACAGGTTGAGCATCCAATTCTGATGTTCAAACTTTTGATGATAACATTGCTGTTAAGGATTTGAAGTGCATGGGAATCCCTTTATCTGCCAGGGCTCTATATATTTTTATGAAGCAACAGCATTCTCTGGTGAGTAAAGGTAAACTCATGTGATGCTTGCGCAGGATATAAGGGGAATTCAAGCTTGCGCTTGAATAAGGGACTACATTTTATAAATGTTAGACAATTGGTCAAGCCTTTCAGTTTAAACTAATTACAAATGATTCCTCTTGCTGCAAATGCATGTGAATACGTGTTCCTTTTATGTTTAATAAGCATGTTTCCCCAGTTCAGAATGATGCTGTAATGTAATCTGAACTATCAAAAATTTCAAATATTGAGTGCAGGCCATGTGAACTATTGTATACAGGGGGTGGCCAAAATATCAGAATCACCCCCTGGAAAATGGCTTTAACTTTGAAGCATCTAAACCACAATTACAAAAGCACCTACACAGGTGATTCCTATTAATTTTAATGCTAATTAGCAGCATGTGTCTGCTTAAAAAAGGTCTAAGCAGCAGACTAAGTCTCCAAAGCAAAATAAGGATACTAAGAGTTCTAAAGGGGCCAAATAGTTGGTGCCCGAATTGCAGGTGCGTCGGTCACAAAAATGGGGAAATTATTTAAGGTGGCAAGGGGAACAGTGTCAAATTATGACAACAAATGCCCAACACCGAAAAACAGCATCAGCAAAAAATAACTGTGGTCGCAAGTCAAAGCTCTCCGACAGGGACAGACGGACACTTGGTAGGATAGTTGTTAATAACCACAGAACTAGAGCTCTACAAATAACCACAGAATTGAATCGATCCATATCTGAACCAGTCTCAACAAAAACAGTAGGCTGTGAGCTTCACAAAGCTGGTATGTATGGCAGGGCTGCCATTCGGAAACCATTTGTATCCCAGGCTAATAACATGGTGTAAGGAACACAAAACCTGGACCCCTGAGCAATGGAGAAAAGTGATATGGTCTGATGAGTCATCTTTTACTCTTAATACTGGATGGGTTTATGGTTGGAGAAAGCCTATGGAGGCATTCAATCCCAAATGTCTGTTGCCAACTGTTAAGTATGGTGGTGGTTCTGTAATGGTATGGGCAGCCATTTCATGGGACTCATTGGGTCCAATGATTGCTTTCCATTGATGTGTAACGGGCAAACAATATGAAACCATATTACAAGACCAGGTGCACCCTATGGTCCAAACATAGTTGCCTTGTGATGTCCCCATATTTCAACATGATAATGCCCCCATACTAGATATTTTACTAGATATTTACTAGATATTCAGTTTTTGTAGGTGTTTCTGATATTTTGTCCACCGCCTGTGTCTGTCTTCACAGGAGGGTAATATCAGGTCATATTGTTTATATCTAAAACAGTATGCCAAAAGGGCCGCAGACAAATATTTAAATTTCAGCTGATTTTTTCAGTCAGCGTAGTTGTACTCCGAGGATCGGGGTTCGCGCCCCGGTCCTGCCATATCCGAGCGTGGCCGGTGCCCTGTGGAAGCGGCAATTGGCAGCCGCTTCCGGGTGGGGGGAGGGGCTCGGAGAGAATCGCTGCGCACGGGACCCAGGGCGTGTCACGGTCAGGAGCTCGAGGAGCTGCGCCCTGTAGAGGACGTGGCCTCGCCTTCCAACTACTAATATACCGATTGACGGGGTTGTGTAGCAGTGGTTCTCTAGCGGTTGCTACACGGGGGGGAATTTAATTAGAATAGGGGTTCAATTGGCTACCAAATTGGGAGAAAAAGGGAAAAAATCAGAAACAAATTTTAAAAAATAAAAATAAATTTCAGCTGATTTAAGATAAAAATCAATAAAGATAAAAGTAACAAATATATATTCATTGCCCGTCGTGGTTCGTGGCTTATTCCTTACATAATTTACCATTTTTCTTGCTGGCGGATTAGGGTAAATGGCATAGATCCAGATAATCTTCAATAATTGCATTTGCACTTTACAAAGTTAAGAAATCATTCCCAGTTTGGGAATTGGTTTATAGAACAGGGATCTGCAACCCGGGTCCTGGAGAGCTGCAGGTCAGCTAATTCAGACCTTAACCAGGGGGGTATTTCAAGGATTAAGGAGTTAGCCAGCTAAATCATGCAAATATATTGAATTTGATATTCAAATTGATGAGAGCCTGGGTTACTTCAAAATATTTAAGTTAGTCGGCTAACTCCTTAATAGCACTTTGTGAAGTACCCCTCTGCAGGTGAGCTGGTTGAAATGTGTAGTCACCTGCTTTCATCAATCAAGTGCTGAGCAACAACAAAAGCCCTACAGGTCTCTGGTTCAAGGTCTTTGCTGACCCTGCATGTATCCTTTCTGGGACTTCAATTGAAATATAATTGATCCAGCAAATCAGGAGCCTATAGGATCATAGAATTTCATTCAATAATGCTGCTTATTTCTAAAATGAACTGCATTAGCAATGCACTGTAAGCGCACAACTGTCTTTGGTTGGTTATTCAACCAATGAGTGCCAAATACAAAGGGTGAGGTAGAGGACAAACAATCCTGAGCTGAAATACAGGACGTCCCTGCTAAAATGGGGCTTAAAAGTCCAGACATGACACTATACTGGATATTCTTTCATCTGTACTTCTTGAAGTTTGCAGTTTACCCGAGGTGAGTGTGCACTGCAATGGGTAAAGCATCTGGCCATTTTATGGGATGTCTTCTTCTGTTCTGACCCCGTTGGTCATAATGAGCTCACGCACTCAGCCCACACTAGCAAGAAAGGCTACTGGTGTTTATTGTTATGTACAATGAATACCGTTATAATGCAGACATAACACACTGACAAAGTCAAACAGCATTAACACCCTTCTTGATTATTTTTCAAAAAAAATTTAAATGATTAACCCACATTTACATTTTTCTTTTACCTTTAGAATAATTTTGTATATTACCGTATGCATTGTGTTCAACATTATTATTCATTAATTATCATTTAAAAGTCTGAGGCACACAGGGAAAACAATAAAATGGCATAAAAATTGTCAACAAAAAATAAACGAAAACCTAACTTATATTTGTGTGTATATGCATGTAAATATACACACACTCATATATACTGTATATGTATATATGCATACACACACACATTTACATATATACACATATGTATATATTGTTAAAAATGCATTAACAAAGGAAAATAGCAATTTATTGTCAGTCAGTAGTGACCACCAGTTTCACTGACTATTTAGAATGATCCTCCATTTTGTTGTTTTAAAAATACATTCTCTTCCACCCCTCTCTGTCTCTTCTCCATGGCATTGTTGGCATCAATCATACTCGTCTGTCCATTAACCCCTCCCCCCACTCCCATTTATTACCCTGTTAATGAAAAACATCTACCTGGAGAGAGGGATTGAAAAGACCTGTTTGAAGGAGACATGACATACAAAAAAAAAAAAAAAAATGTAAATAGGAATGAAGTCCCAGTATCTCTCTTTCTCTCCTCTTCCTTTTGGGTTCCAAAGGAGTTATTCCACAATGTCCAATTTTTTTTTCCCAAATTGTTTTTAGAAAAAGAGTGTGCGCGTGTGCATGTCTGTGTGTGTGAAAGTCCAAAATATGTTGCTGGAAATATGTGCCCATGTACGTGACTGGTCAATGGTTTCATGTGATATGCACATTTCAAAGAATATGTGGTCAACTTCCTATGAGGAATAGGAAAACTTTGTCCAAGTGCAATTGGGTACACAACTGTGTGTTTCTGTGTGAAAGCGGACACTATCCATACATATATATACATACATACAGCATACAGTGTAATCTGCAGCATACACATTGTGAGTGGGGCAATATGTACACTTGTGTCTTCTTGTGTGAATTTATGCTTGTCACAGATCATACATATTATGTACAATGAGGTTCACCATGTATGCATTTTTCTGGTTTGCTTCTGTAGCTACGGTGTATTAAATGTACATATTACATGTACCGGAATGTGATCAGCACAATGTACCCAGTGTATGTGTATTGTAGTGTGTGTGTGTGTGTGTGTGTCTGTGGTTGGGGATGGCGATGGCGATGCAACACTTCAGTTCCAGATCTTGAGGAAGCTGTCCCAGGACCCGGTGGCCACTGCCATGCCATCATCTGTCACCCCGAGACAGCTCACACGGTTGTCATGGCCAGCCAGTACTCCTACAATGCAGCAGGGCCCAAGAGAAACAGGGAACAAGACATCAACTTCTGACATTGATTTTTCATCATTTTTGTGATATTTAAAAATTTGGCGCCCAACGAAGGGTTGAACATGGTCAAACGTGGCGTCACCAGCCTGCTTCTTTTCACACTGCAGCCAACAGCTGGCGCTCACACAGGGCTGAGTTGGCGGAAAACATTTGATAATAGGCTTTGGCATGTAGGCTGCTGAACTGCTGCGGGCTCCTAACAAACTGAACCCTACTGTACCCATGGCGACCCTGGGCGACCCTGGGCCATCTCCAACCCTGCCATTTACTAATTTTTCAATACCGCACTCTCCTGTTCACTCTGTGACCGGTTACTACTGAGGGGTTGCACTCGAAATGGAACACATATGTAACAAACCGAGCACTCTCAAAAAGGTTGCTATAAGCTCATATTTTATTTTTCACATCAGAGGATATGACGTGAAGCAACCCATCTCTTCCCTGTCATCCACACAGTAAAATCTTCAGTGTTAAATATCCTCTGGCTGAGTAAACTTGACTCTGACAGAGTGTATTAGATCCCTTATATAAATTCACAGGAGTTAAAATAACACTGATCATTTTCCTGTGAATCCCTTTGTTCTGCTCATTCATTCACCTGCCTGCCCCCATTTTGTGACGCCTCTCCCCACCCCAGTCCCCCCTCCCTCATTGCCTCACCTGCACGGTCTCCCTTCATGGCATCCCAAATATTGCAGTTGAAGTCGTCGTATCCAGCCAGCAGCAGCCGCCCAGAACGGGAGAAGGCCACTGACGTGATGCCGCAGATGATGTTGTCGTGGGAGTAGAGGCTAAGCTCCTGGTCCGCACGCAGGTCAAACAGCCTGCACGTGGCGTCGTCTGAACCCGTGGCAAATGCACTGCCATTGGGAAAGAACTGGAAGCAGAGAGGGAAGAGGAGCAGGAATTATGGAGAAGGTGAGAGGGAGGTGGGGAGACTGATTAGACAGGTCAGAAAAACTGGGATGTGGAAGAGTGATAAATATATACCAACACATGGCTTATAGAAAATAATAACTTTATTTGTATAGCATATTTGGAACATAGGATCACAAAATGCTTCACATTAGAGGAATGCATGCATATTCTTTCTCTCTCATACGCACACACACACAAGAATAGTGCATACATACAAACACACATACATAGAAACGCATGCATGCGAGTTCACAAACATACCTACACCTATTGTCTGTAAGTATTTGGACAGGGGACACAATTGTTATTGTTTTGGCTTTTACTCCAGCACATTGGATTTGAAATGGCAAAGTGACTATGAGGTCAAAGTGCAGCTTTAATTTGTGGGTATTTGCATCCATATTGGGTGAACCATGTAGAATCTTAAATAATGTCGTCATACTTAGTACTTTGTTGCAAATCCTTTACATTCGATGACTGCCTGGAGTCTGCGACCCATAGACATCACCAGACGCTGGGTATCTTCCCTGATGGTGCTCTGCCAGGCCTGTGTTGCAGCCATCTTCAGTTCCTGTTTGTTTCAGGAAATTTTTGCCTTCAGACTTGTCTTCAGCAAGTGAAAGGCATGTTCAATTGGATTTAAGTCGGGAGATTAATTTGGCCAGTCAAGAATATTCCACCTTTTGGCCATGAGAAATTCTTTGGTTGCTTTGGCAGTGTGTTTGGGGTCATTGTCTTGCTGCAAGGTGAAGCACCGTGCAATAAGTTTTGAGGCATTTGGTTGAATCTGAACAGATAAGATGTTTCGGTACACTTCAGAATTCATCCTGCTGTTGCCGTCAGCCATCACATCATCAATAAAGACATCAATAAAGCGAGCCAGTTCCAGTGGCAGCCATCCAATGCCCAAGCCATAACACCACATTCACCATGTTTCACAGACGAGGGGGGTGGGGGGTGCTTTGGATCATGAGCAGCTCCTTTCTTTCTCCAAACTTGTCTCTTTCCATCACTTTGGTACAGGGTAATACTCATCTCATCTCTCCATAAGACTTTGTTCAGTTTTATGTACTTTTAGCCGTTGGTTCTTGAGGCTTACCAGTGGTGTGCAGCGACCAGGTCATTTATTACTTTTCTTGTTTCCTAACAATGTATCAAACAGTTGATATTGATGCATCCAATGTTTTGTCTCTAAACAATTTATTCAGATTTTTCTGCCTCATTGGCCTGCCTTACTGGCATTGACACTTATGTTGTCTTCATGTTGAGAAAGCAGCAACAAATTCAAACAACTCCAAATGGACATTCCACACCTAGAATCGACTGTAGACTTTTTGTTAGCTTTCTTGTACATAAACTAATGATGCTAAGATACACAGCTGGCCAATAAACAGCTGAGCAGCCAATTATCCTATTACTTTTGCCCCGCTAAAATGGAGGGATTATGTACACACAGGGCTGTAATTCCTACAGGGATCACCTACAATGGACATAAATACCCCTAAATGAAAGCTGATAGCCTGCAGCCTGCTCTTTAACTCATGTTCATTATTTTATTTCAAATCTGGAGTACATAGCCAAAACAAAAAAACTTTGTCACTGTCCAAATTCTTACATACCGCACTGTATATATACACACACTTACACAGACGGCATTGATGTCCGACTCATGGCCGGTGAATGTCTGTCGGCACATGCTGTCCCGGATGTCCCAGAGCTTTATTGAGGCGTCACACGCCCCCGAAACAAACGTACGGAAGTCGGGGGACAGAGACAGGCTCATGACATCACCACTGTGACCTGAGAACACTGTGGTCTGCTGGCCTGTTTCGATATCCCACAGTGCACTGGGGAAGACATTAGGGAACACAAAAATGCATTAATTGGACAATGGTATTCAGTGATGATACTCTAACTTACAAGTGACACGCATTTTCCAGATATTATCAGAAAAGGCACAAGAAAGCTGGGGGCAAAGAAAAATCTCACAGGTTATTGTACTGACCAGAATAACACTGTATGATGCTTTTGATTATCATCTAGTTTCACCTTTGTTTATATAATATACCAGCATTTTTCTACAATGGCAAATAATTAGTTAAATAAGTAGTTAATTACACCAAAATATACTGCATTATTTAAATGATAAAAAACAGCACATGCAGACAAACATACCACGTTGTATCTCCCGAACTGGTGATGATTTGATTGTCATCAATGAAGCGGCAGCAGGACAGGTAACCTGGTGGACAGACAAGTGGATGTATAAAGCGGTGAGTCTCTCTGCAGCGCCGTTTATCCAGAGGCTGAGGGAATGCAATTTCCGCAACAAAATAATTAGCCTCATCAGAGCTAAAAATTTGAGCACGGATCTTTTGTGAATGTCGTCATCCAGAGGCTGAGGATGCTATCACAAAGCATTGTGAAAGCTTCCTTAGAAAGGACTGACAGAAAGTCACCACTGGCAGTATACAAACTGGCAGGCGTCAAGTGGAGCATGCTAGCATTCTTGTGGTCTGCCATAAAGATATACTTGGCCTTTTGATCATTAAGAATGAAAAAGTATCATTCAGATGCATCAAAACTTCTGACCAGGTAGGTTCGTTTCTGCAACACCAGCACACCTCCCAGAGTACAGAACAAAGAATGACCGTTTGACCACTGTGCATGGCCCCCAGAAAAAAGTAGTTGAGCAACGCTGATGTCCAGCATGATTATCTCATCCTGTTTCTCTCATCACCCATCATCTCACGGGTCTAATGCCTGGCCTGTTTTAACATTCCTGGCAAGTGGCGGCTAGAACAAAAGCACCGTGAAGGCTACCTGTATGCTAACAGTGCACTCAGTGTGCCTGTAAGAGTACTGCTGTTTGAATATAGAGAGGATCATACTTATTGCACTGATCTGGTATATTAGATGCTGATATTAATAGAGTGATGGTACCTTGTTAAGAGGGTTTTCAGCATGTATCCCCCTTTGAATACACATGCACAGGGAATGGCTTCAGTGATGGATTTTAATTATGATATTTAATGTAATTAATTAGCCCTTTTAATTAAAGCCTTCCTGGTTTAGTGCTGTGGGACATGGACACTGAGGAGCATCCTTCTGGAGTCTCAGAGCCTTTTCTTAATGAACCATGTGAGGGCATACGTATGCCCTGTGCTCTCGTATCATATCCTAACCATGCCAGTGCCAGCTGTGGCCAGCGGCTCCACAAGGCTGTGCATAATTGGACCTCTTTCACTTGGCAGGGTAGCCTTCATCTCGGACTTCCCGGATAATCAGGTCCCAGTAATCTGGCTGCAGCAGAAGCACATGAAACATACTCCTCTGACAAAAAATGATTTGTCCAATTACACTGATAGTGTGAATGACTATATAAATACCCCACACTGCCCATGTAATGGAGGAGCATTTGGTTATAGCAGGAATCATAATGAAAGCTAGATGTAATCTAGCTGCTCGAATCAAAACATTGCACCCTTCAACATTACAGTCCCGGGAATGTAACTTTGATGTGACTTTGAGATGACCTTGGAATCATGAAGCTGTAACTATGCACTCTGTACGTCGCTCTGGATAAGAGCGTCTGCTAAATGTCTATAATGTAATGTAATGTAATGTAACAAAGCAGCCCAAGAAACCACAATATTTCTCTCAAACATTCACAGGAACACTCACTCTGCAAGAGGCTCCCCCCAGTAATGACATAAACGATCTAGATTTTACCACTAGGTGGCACCAAAAAGGGAACTTCCCCTCATGTGTATACACATGCATCACATGTACATATACATGTTACGGTACCTGTATGTCCAGGTAGTTCTCTGCTGACCCTCACGTTGCCTTCTCGAGTTTTCAGGCTGTAGATGGAGCAGATATTGTCCAGGCCTCCACAGGCTACATAGTTGCCAGAGGGGGCGTACGCACACGTCATCACCCAAGAGGAACGCAGCGGAATTGCATGCATCTGACAGACAGACATACAGACAGAGGAGTACACATTAGTATTGGTAATATTCTGATCATCTTTACTGTATTTCATATCCACAATGTACAATTACAGTACACCTACAGTGGGGTTCAAGTGACCTGACCTCTAAATGGTACAAAGTAATCATGACACATTTCTTCATATTTTAAAGCAAGATTACTTTTTATTTTTATTTTTTACAGTTTCAAAATAATTAAAAAAGGAAAAAGCCCCCGTGCAAAAGTTTGGGAACCCTTTTGGATTTATTTTTTTTACCAAAGAAGGTATCTTTAGGAAAAAAAGGGTGAAGCATTTGTAGAGAAGAACACCTTGCCAACTGTTAAGCATGGAAGTAGGTCCATTATACTTTGGGGTTGTGTGGCAGTGGGGGGCACAGACAATATTGTGTGGGTGGAAGAAAGAATGGATTCAACCAAATATCAAAACATTCTAGAGGCTAATGTTCGAAGATCAGTCCAGACATTGAAGTTGAACAGAGGTTGAGTATTCCAGCAAGACAATGATCCAAAGCATACCTCGAAATCAACCATGAAGTACCTCCAGGAAAGACGGATGAAGATTTTGGAATGCCAACCACAGTCCCCAGACTTGAATATTATTGAAAGTCTGTGGAGAGATCCCAAACATGCTGTGCATGCAAGGAGGCTGAAAAATATTTTTGAGCTAGAGGTGTTCTGCCAGGAAGAATGGGGAAAGATTCCAAAAGCAAGAATTGAAAGACTCTTAGCTGGCTACAGGGAGCATTTGCAAGCTGTTATAGCGACCGGAAGTACAAAGTACCGACAGGGTTCCCAAACTTTTGCTTAGAGCCGTTTTCCTTTTTATTATTATTTATTATCTATACACAGAACATTAATTGTCCTTTATTAAGAAAGAAGGGAAGCAAATGTTTCACACATTGTTATAAAATATATTTCCTTCTGAATTTCTAAGTAAAATGGGCCGTTCCAAACATTGTTCGGAAAAACAACGTAATTTGATTAAAAAGTTGATTAGAGAAGGGAAAACGTATAAAGAAGTGCAGCAAATTATAGGATGCTCAGCTAAAAAGATCTCAAATGCCGAAACACGCGGAAGAAAACGAGCAACTACTGTTAAAACGGATCGAAAAATTGTCAGCCAATCATCATCTCCAGAAAGATCAAAGATGATCTAAAATTAACTGTAAGTGCTGTTACAGTCAGAAGATGTTTGATCGAAGCTAAGCTATCAGCAAGAAGCCCCCGTAAAGCACGATTGTTAAAAAAACGGCATGTGCAGAATCGGTTAAAATTTGCCAAGGAACACATCGATTGGCCAAAATAGAAATGGCGTAACATTCTGTGGACTGATGAGTAAAATTGTTCTTTTCGGGTCTAGTGGTCGTCGACAGTACATCAGACGACCCCCGGGTACTGAATTCAAGCCACAGTACACTGTGAAGACAGTGAAGCATGGTGGAGCAAAAATCATGGTATGGGGACACTATGGTGTTGGGCCTATTTATCGTAAACCAGGGATCATGGATCAGTTTGAATACATCAAAATACTTATGAAGAGAGGAATGCCGAAGAGGAAATGCCCCAGAAATGGGTGTTTCAACAAGACAACGACCCCAAACATACGAGTAAGCGAGCAACATCTTGGTTCTAGACAAAAAGGATTGAGGTAATGGAGTGGCCAGCTCAATCACCCAACCTCAACCCCATTGAAAACTTGTGGGGTGACATTAAAAATGCAGTTTCTGAAGCAAAACCCAAAAATTCACAGGAACTGTGGAATGAAGTTCGTTCATCCGGGGCTGAAATATATAATACCTGTTTCTCGGTGCCAGAAGTTGGTTGACTCGATGCAACGCAGATGTGCAGCAGTAATCAAAAACAACTAATTACGCAACTAAATATTAGTTCAGTAATTTAAAGTGAAGTTAAATCTTGAAAAAATTCTTCAGTTTATACAGTAAGTGTTTGAGTTTGAAGAGAAAAATGTCGACACTGCTATTTTTTTAACAGATTAATATTCCTTTTTTTTGTTTCCTGTAAAAGAATAACGCAGACTTGATAAAATTGGTTAATGCTTTGATTTGGAATTGAATGCGTAATGTTTCCACTACATGTGAAATATGGAACTAAAAGCTATTAAAAAATATTTGCACTTTATTCACTTTTTTTAACGCACTGCTATTTATTCGAATATAACTGTACATCTGTCTTGTTTCACTTAAGTTTCACTTGTTCCAAGTCTCTGTGATGCTCACACCTGAAATCAAGAAATGCTGTCAAGAAATGCTGTAATCCTGTGTAGAGAGCAGACAAATACATCTCTGCTCTAGGAGGTATCACTAAATATCTGACTTAATAGTTGCTTATGTATTCTATTTTTTTTGTTTTGCTTTTGTGTTGATTCTGTTGTAATTGGATATCACTTTATATTTGTATATATACCTTGTTTCTCATTTTTGTTTTTTTATTTTTATGTGTCATGTGCACAAACACCTAAACATGTTTACTAAACACACCCGCACAAGCTGTCTAGTGTCTATTAAATGTGATGAAAGAGGGATATAACTTTTAGCGGGACATCCTTAATGCATATTTATTTTTTCAAAATTGTTCCAAATTGACCAAACCTAATGCAATGTATTTCATACAAGACGAAAAGCTGATACCTGGTGGGGGTGGATGTAAACTTTAGCCACCAGAGCATTCTTTTGGCAGATTTGATGACCTTGCACAAGCCTGATTCTCACGACTGTCCATGCGGCAAATAGCCCATGGTGATATTTAAATGTGTAGTTTGCGGCTGTCTTAGTTTATGTAGGTACTTTTGGTGCATACACTGCTAAACCGAGAACGTGGGCACACTCACTTTACCACAATAACAGGGATTTGAGCCCAAAAAGAAACTTGCAGTGGAGCATGCATAGTGGAGTACAGGGTGTACTGGAGTGCAGATGGACTGTTACCTTGTTCGTGGTGTAACTATCCCAGATGATGAGTTTCCCATCCTGGGAAGCACTTACTAGCAGTCTGCAGAGACAAGAACAGAGACACTCCATTATGAATTTGGGGTGGAGGTCTGGGGGGATGATGACCCATTGGTGCTCCATGGGGTACAGCAGAGTGACTTTCAAGCACAGGCAAAAAAGGCTCTTAAGTCTTAGCTGGGGACAAAAAATTTAGGTCTTCACTTTCAAAGCTGACATTTAAACTCTAAGCAAAAGCCCAGTGATCAGAGGTGGGAAATCCATGTTCAGAAAGACTAAGTCCTGCCCAGTATTTTCTTCCAATTACCTGGATTTGCTCATTAACACAATTCTTCAGCCAGGAGACATAACTAATTAGTGAAATCAGCTGGCTGGGTGGAATAAACGCATGGCAGGACCTTTATTTTCTGACCCCTGGACTTTCCCCCTCTGCCAGTTATGCAATCACTGTGTAGAATTCAGGGAGGAGTCTACACACCTGGAGTCCGTGCCCCAGTGCATAGCGTAGATTTTGGCCAGGTGTCCACGAAGGGTGCGCCGTGTACGCATCTGTATCCGACCCACAGGGTCCATACCTGCTGTAATCTAACCCCTCACATCAATCCAGACACACACACACACACACGTATGCACATACACGCATACACACACACCCTCATGCAAACACACACACACAAACGCACAAATACACACACGGACGCACAAAGACACGGCAACAGACACAAAAATACAATACAATTCAGTGTCAAAATTAAGCTAACTATAGAATTTGTATGGCTATTGTGTCACATAAACAGTAAAAAAGTAGGAAGTGTCAGAATCTTTTCATAAAATTGATATTTGAAATGCAGCAACTAGGTAACTACATATATTTCTAGCATCCATGACAGTAATTAAACCAAACAACTGTGTACTACAATGTGGAATTTCTATGTTAAATAATGTAGTGTTCACATGAATAAATTCTGTATTTTGGAGGAAAATCCACATCTGGTCAGATGTAGGCTATGTCAGTTTAAATGTACTGCATATGAGCACGATATTATCAAAATTGTATAATCTTTCCAATAATTGTACAACTTTTATTAATTTATGCAGTTATAAACTGATAGCTATAGCCTCGCATCAATGAAGCAGAATTATGACTTTGAATCTCACAGGACTACAATGCATTACCTGTGTGAGGGTGGAGTCCCCACATGCTTTCCTTGCATCCTAAAACAGAAAGCAGATATGATAGAGGGCTGGGTACAATATTTCTAGATCCTTCGCACTTCTTGAGATACCCCTCCATATATTTTTGTACTCCATATCTCCTCCCTCCAAGTGCCCTTTACTGCTCTAAAACCCATCTCTCCCGCTGCCACCCCTCTCCCTTTCCCATGCTTATTTCTCCATCTTGAAGATGACATTCTGAGTTTCTTGTTGATACAATTTAATGAACTTCTCACTCTTATTTGATTCCTCAGTTGCTCCGCCTCCTGGCGCAGCTGCTCCAGTTCACTCATTGTTGATTTTTTGGTTGTCTGTCACTCCCAGTACAGCTCAGCCAATCTGCAATCTAGGGGAATATGCATTGGACAAGCAATTATAATGAAATCAAAAACTGCTACTGAACACAGCTCAACCAGTTTAATGACAATAAGGACTTTAATAATGATACATGATTGATATGGCTGAGTGTTTGTCACGGAAGTAGCGGGTGTCACAGATTCCGTGATTTTAGCCTTTTTTTTGGCAGTTCCGTGACTTTGTAGTAGCACATGATATATCCTATAGCCTACAGTAATCTCAGTAAATCTCAGGGCTTGCATTTAACTGTATATATTTTATATATACACAGATGGGTGACAAATTAAAGGAAAAACCCTGACAGTGAAGGGGTCCAGTGGCTCTATTATGTTGTAGAGGGCATTTTCCTGGCATGGTTTGGGTCCACTTGTCCCCATCGAGGGAGGGGTCACTTTAAATCAATACAAAGTTATTTTGAGTGATCAACTTTATCCTATGATAAAACATTTCTATCCTGATGGGAGTGGTCTCTTCCAAGATGACAATGCCCCCATCCACAGGGCATGAGGGGTCACTGAATGGTTTGATGAGTATGAACGTGATGTGAATCAAAATATGCTATGGCCTTCACAGTCACCAGATCTCAACCCGATTTAACATCTATGGGAGATTTTGGACCGGCATGTTAGACAGCGCTCTCCACCACCATCATGGCTTGTTTGATACCTCAGACCCTTGATGATTTACAATCATTTAGCCAATCATCTGTTCCATACTATTCCCGTGTAATTTACAGCTTAATCTAGTCCCACCCCCCAATTCCCATTGAGATCCATTCAAATGCAGAGAGATTATAGTATCGCTTGCAAGAGTACCTTAAAATAAGATATCAAGAGTCTTTTGATGTTGTTGGATCACAGACATCAGGAAGTCATGGCATGCAAAGAATATGCGACCAAATATTAAAAAGTATTATTTTATTCTATATATAAATGCAGGGGTGCCAATAATTGTAGCACACATGGTTTTGTTAAAAATAATTATTTCTTGATGAGGGATTCTTTTTTATCATAATAAATTTACTTCATTTAAGGGTTGGATTTTTTTTCTCATTTTTTCAGAGTGAAATTAAGCTAATTCACCAAATGGTGAATTTTTTATAACCCTTTTTACTGATCTTTACCAGAGGTGCCAATAATAGTGGAGGGCCCGGTATATCCAAATATACATAAGTATACAGTTAACTCCATATACAAAAATCATTACAGTGTTATTTTCATGAGCAGAAATCTAAGGGTTTGTGGTGGGGACGAACAATCTAAAGTGACATTCGAAAAGCAATTTTTGTGTATTGCTTATGACCCAATTAGATCACCACATGATCAAATTTTCTATTTAAAACCTGAACGCTTAAAGAGACTGTAATGGTAAATCCATAATTGGCTTCAAACTACATTATTATGGTATGTATTAATAATATTGCGTGCAACGACTGTCCGGTGATAATTTAAGATAAGAGCTATGATCATTTTATCAATGCGACGGATCAATACGTTAATTTTTTAAAAAGAAAGCTGGCAACCCAGGGTACAAGAAACAGGTAATTAGAATATCATGCCCTGTGCCACCCACATTTCAAGAAACACACCCGCGTAGCGCAGCTTGAATATGGCATATCTCATCCTGTGTTAAATCCACGCAGGCGAGGCATGACTTTAGCTGGCCATCTCTGAATCCGGCCCTTGGAGTATTTGTATATGTACATACTGTATGTACTAGTGTTTGCTGTGCAATATATTACACTCAGTAATTCAAGAGTCCTCAATTTCAAAACAGTATACACATGTTTTGCATGCAGACATAGCTCCATTCAAGCATTACACAGCTACTTTGCAGAATATTTGCATTGTACTGTGGCTGCTCTCTATTATTTAATTATTTTCTTTCTTTTTTTATATTTATGGACTCTGGTTGTTTACTACCACTTTTGAGTGATGCAGAATGCACATACATGTAAGTATGCATGCAAATAACTGTCATGTAAATATGTATGTAGTAACAACCTCTTTAGTTGGACTGGCAAGTTACCACACTCAACCACCTACTGCTGGAAGCAATTACCTGGATCCTTGTTCCCCAGGGGAACCTCCAAGCACATGGATCATGCAATGCTAATGGAAGGCGACATGGGGAAATGAGTGAATCCTGGTCTCATTGCACCATTGCTCAATTAGGCAATAAAGCACAGAGAGAGGTGGATATGGGCACAGGAGGCCGTCTCCCATTGGTATATTTAAGTGATTTCTTTGTTTATTTTGATACACATTATTTGTCTCTCCAGCATCCCTGAGTGCATTAAGCATAATATTTGTGGACGTGGATAAGAGCACGGCGGCAGAAGCAAGACTTCCATGTATACAGACAGGTATACCCACACACGAGTTGAAAAAACAAAATGTGCTGCCAATTACATTCAGTCATCTTGACTACAACCCTGCCAGGACACTAGCAGCACACAGCAAGGACTAAGGGAAACTCAAGTACAAGGGCTGCCCTGTGCAGTTTTATGTTACTGCTCATGTCGCTATTGGTTTACACATGGGAAACCAAGTGAATTTCAACTCCAATCACATTAATGACCTTGATTAAACAATTCATGGCTCAAGATAAGGAAAAGGCCGATCCTGTGTCACTTATGGATGAGAATGATCTATTCTTAATATAAGGAGAACGTGGTCAGCTAGGCTCCTCCACTGAAGTGTTCGTATAGCTGATAAGTCTGACGTGATTCAAACTGCTATATGTATTTATGCTCCACGTTTTGTTACTAGACAGAATCTGAACGATGCCTTCTTGGTTAAAATATATAGGCTATGCCCTGATTAGATACCCTAGCCTATGCTACATCCTGTTGCTCCAACATTTCATCAAGGCCTCATTGGGTTCGCGACCAATACCGTAAGGAAATAAGGTTTTTATGATTTGGCGGTGTAGCCTCTATAGCAGGTAGCCTGCAGCGAGTGGGCATTCGCTGGCGGAATGGTGCTGAAGGGGTGTAGCCGATATTGAAATAAAAAAATGTATGGGATGCGTAGTGGTCGATTTGAACGTCACACAAGTAGCCTACACTATTGGTAACGCGTGAGTTACGAGCGTTGTCACAATGTAGCCAAGAATGAGGAGGAGCGGTGGCAGTAACAATGCGAATTGGTAAAAACTAGGCCCAATGATGCGGTTCAGTTTTATAATAGCTAAACTTAATGTAGCCTAGGCTGTCGCTCCAGTAACCGACCCTATTATAAGCAAATATAACCAGCCTAGATAGAAGAAAGGTTAGCTAGCGTTTCGTGCTGGGTAAACATAAAGAGGTGTAGTTGTTTTCATTATTCTCTGCTATTTATGTTTGGCGATATCGCTGGCTACAACGCTGTTTTGTAAACAGGATGTAGCCTACTCTACGCGCCATGAGTAGCCGAAGTTATTTTCTGATGTGATATCTGGAAACCTCAAACATAGCCTAGGCTAGCCGATTAAACGGATTAGGCTAATATTCTCGCGTAAGCAAACACGCCATTCCAAATTGATTAACAGTATCATATGCTATTAACTAACCTGAAAAAATCTTACAAGCGAATTGGTCAACTTAAAGAAAAAATAACGAAACCCACATCAAATCGCTACATTAACAAATACATTTCAACCTATGGCTAGCCTATTGACGTAGACACACCCGCTACATATGTGATACACTTGTTAAATGACCGTCTTCTGCACCAATAGCAAACTCATGTATTTTGCTCTCTACGCAATAGGCTATGTAGACTGTGCTCAGATTTTTTTTGCGGTGCATTGATAATCATAGACTAATATAAAGTAAAATTCCAAACATCTTCTAAAGGCGCGTGGGTGTGATAATAGCCGACAATGACTCTCTGTCGGTAAATCTACAGTAGGCTACACTGAAAGCCATACCCGTAAGACAGGCTGTGCCATCAACCGCCCATACCTCAGCCAAGGACGGCCAGTGGCCTTGTAACAGTGCTGTGCTATTCCTTAATTAAATAAACTACGGAACTATACAATCACAATATCCAATAAGTTAACTAATAAGCCTACGCCAGTCTTCTGCAGAGACACTGTAAAAACCAATGACCAGAACCCATCTAATATATAAAGACTAAATAGGCTAGCATAGCCTACATAGGCTATGTCGTTTTTTTATGTAGCATAAATTCCCAAATTTGTTGCAGAAATGTAGGCTACACGAACCGCACTGAAATTACATGCAATGCATACGCATTCATGTTTAGACTAGGTGAAGCTACAAAAATCGAATTGATGGTGTATAAGATTATAACTGTAATTACACTTCTCATAATCAGAATAGAAATGGCAACCACGGTGCTGCAGTAAGTAGCCTGCCAGTTCAATGTCTAAACTGTCAACTGAAAATTATTTAACGTGGACTATTTTGTTCACAATCAACTTAAACATCACAATTTGTATTATTAAAGAACGACTCCTTCTGACGTTGCGTCCATTTAAAACAGTAGCCTAACTGTAGGCTAGCCTATAGTGGCTAGGCTATATTTGCTGTGTGTAGCACCGTATTAGCAGGGGATCTAGCCAATTATCACAAGATAAATCCTTTAAGCACAACAAGTTTAATTAAATGATAGCTACCTGTTAATTAGTTGAATATTTCCGGATGAGGTCTCTTGGTTTACAACTGCGGATCTAAATATTTAAATCATATAATTGGTCCTATTCCTTAGTCCTCCTCAAAATATAAAAAAGGCAAAATGTTGAAGTCTCCTAGTTGTTCGCTGCTTTCAGTTTCTGTATTCCCCTCTGTGAGTCTTGGCTTTTTTCAACAAGCAAAAAATGCATATTAGTCTAGGCTTAAAAATATTTGCTGCGAGATCATCTATTTTTGATTGGGCCTCTTCAGAAGATGAGATCTAGCCTATAGCCTAGCCTAGTGTTGAGATCCCCCTTTCCTCTTCGAAAATGTGGTTTGAAACTCCCGATGACTGGGTGTGGAGAACAATGTTTTTCATGTAGCTAGTCCTTGTAACAAAAAACTACAATGTACTCCAAAAATCAGTCGAAGCACCAAAGAGAGTTCTGAAAGATTATATTGTGGTTAAATGCTATCTATGCCTTCGTTTTCTTTCCGTTTGTATTTCGTGATCCTTCGCTTCCTTCCTCCCTGGCTAACTCGACTCCCTCACTCCGTTATATTCGTCGCCGTTGTCGCACAAAATTCTATAATAAATCGCAAAACACAGAAATAATGGTTCTGGCTCAGGATATTGAATAACACAAATAAAAAACTAACTAATAATCATAAGTGACTTATCTTGGGGGTCACAGGAAACGCACCCATTTGCACAATAAATTAAATACTAATAATTGTGCATGCATACATAGGCTACACTATTCTACAGCACTTATAAATACACACATAGGCTACATACAGGTCAGTTTTAACAATAATGCGAATGTATTCGTTCAGTGTCACTCCCGTAAGCACGATTCAACCACACCCATTTACAAAGAGACTGTACCATTACTCAACACCCCTCCACAGTCAATAATACTTTAAAGGAGGGGTTATTAGGGAAATCGATGAGTTACTCAATATAGGCTACGTTGGTTTATAGGCTACACTCAACCAGCAAAACTTATTTGGGGGGAAATAAAAGTAGCCCTAATTGTGAACGAGTTATAGCCTACATTAAACCAAGATGTTGAACAAGATTGGAAATTTTAACCAACGCTATGCATTATCATGAGAAAAAAACTAAACATTTGCGCTCTCAAAAGCAACTAGCCCTTTTCTCTTCCTTTTTCGCAAGTGAATGCGCCCGGTTTGCCCTAAAACGGAGTAGGATGACGTGGGTGTAATAACTAGGGGCAGACAACACAGAGCGTGCTTTAACTAACAGACAACTTTTCTAAGTTCAAATTGTGCACACGTAAGCCTATTGCAGGTATGATTTCACATTTATTCACGTAATTACACGGCCTACTTTAGGGCAATTTCTCAGCCTATTTTAATGGTTGCAAACTTGCAGGTGTCAAACTGCTACAATTTTCTTTATCAGACTTTTACAGCCAGTGATAGCGTTTACAACAAACAAACTGCTACTTTCAAAATACATGCAAGCCTATATTTTGTTATATACAAAATAATAAATAATATTGTAAAAATCAGCGATCTAAATGCAACCTCGAGCTCCCTGGATGATCAAAGTTGTTATCACTGGGGAAATGCATTCTACCAGTCAAAGGTCTCAGAAGGGAAAAGCTTGGTGGTAGTAATGCAACTGTTGCTTTCTCCATAGGTTATCACTATTACCTTTGTCAAGGAGGTTATGCAATGACGTCCGTCCGTCCCTCACCGACTGAAAAGTAATAGCCGGATTGCCATTAAAGTTGCTGTGCATTCATGTTCCCAAGTGGAAGAAACCTATTGATAATTGACCCCATGACCTTTCCTCTAGTGCCACCGTCAGGCCAAACTTTCAATTTGTGATTGTCACATCTCAAAAAGTATAATGGCCAGATTGCCATGAAATTTTCTGTGCACATTCATGTTCCTGAGTGGAAGAAATCAATTTTGATGACCACATGATCTTTCCTCTAGTGTCTCCATCAGGATATCTCAAAAAGTAATGACTATAGGTGCCAATCATGTGGGTGCTCAGAAGCCTGGGCACCCAAAGGAAAATCGTATTGCAGGGTGAATCATATTGAGTGAAGTTATAGTTTGATGTGGGTCAAGGGTGGTTTAACCTGGTTTGATGCATACATGAAGCATTTGCAATAAATGTGAAACAAGCAATCAATAAAAAAGCGCTATTTGTTGAGGTAGGCTGCATACGACTGACTGTGACTACAAATAGCGCTTTTGAGTGCCATAACATTTGCTGTGCACATTCATGCTCCCAAGAGGAATAACTTATTGATTTTGGTGACCCCATGACCTTTCCTCTAGTGCCACCATCAGGTCACATTTTCAAATGATCCCATCTCCTGTGCACATTCATGCGAGGGGAGATTGTCGTGCCTATCAGAGGTTTGCACTCTACTGAGTGCATTCTTTCCATTCTTTCTAGTTATATTCTAGTAATATAAATTACGATCTGTCTAAATCAGGCCTGCCTCCATTGAAATATGATAGTTTATGTACAAACTCCAATTCCAAAAAAGTTGGGATAGTATGTAAAAGGCACATAAAAGCAGAAAGTGATTTGTAAATTCTCTTTTACATATATTTAATTGAAAACAGTACAAAGAAGAAATATTTCATGTTTTACCTTATCAACTTTATTGATTTTTGTAAATATACGCTAATTCCAAATTTGATGCCTGCAACACATTCCAAAAAAGGAACGAGCCTCAAACCATCACTCTGCTGCCAGATATGGAGTAGATATGGATGGGTCACTTCAAGGGTTGTTTCTCCTGACTTATTTTTCCATAGAGTTCAATAGGAAAATGAGTAAGGAGAAACAACCCTTAAAGTGATCCATCCATATCTACTGCATATCTTGCAGCAGAGTGATGGTTTGAGGCTCGTTTGATACCGCAGACCATTGATGACTTACAGCCATTTAGCCAACCATGGGTTCCATACTATTCCTGTTTAATTTACAGCTTAATCTAGTCAGACCCCCCAATTCCCATAGAGGTCCATTCAAATGCAGCGAGGTTATAGTATCGCTTGTAAGAGTACCTGAAAATAAGATATCAAGAGTCTTTTGATGTTGATGGGTCACAGACTTCAGGAAGTAACAGCATGCAAAGGATATGTGACCAAATATTAAATATGATACTTTAAAAATATGTTAAAGCAAAGGGTATTAATACTTATGTAAATTAAATATGTGATATATAATATATATATATAATGAGTAAAGCATGCAGAATGTACGCGAGAATGAATAAGCTAACGAGAGTGAGTGTGGAATGTGAACAGGGAAGGCGAGTGATTGGCTGGGAGATTAAGAGAGGGGAATGAGGAAAGGAGAAGGGAAACCATGCCCATCCTGCACAACATGAAAGACAAAACTATGGAATTTGGAGTATGAAAGCGCACTGTTGTCACCATCAATCACCGCAGATGTCGCCAAATCCAACAAAACTGAAAAATTACGAATTACCACTTTAAAATACTACATAGAGTTCTGTGAGGCGGTAAACCTTTTAAATCATTCCTGGTGTGTCATAGACTTTACCGATAGTGTATGTTTTATTCATGTTTGTATCTGTGCTGTTCTCCCTCGGTTTCTAATTGTGTGTCTATAGTAAACCTATTTACATTACATCCTCTATGTTTTTCGGTATGAAAAAGCAATCAGATTCACAAGGGCCTCCGTCAATATGCAGTACTATGTATATGTATATAAAATGATTTGTGAAAACTAGGTAGGTGCACGTAAACAGGCAAACCTCATTTATTGTGAAGCAAGGGTGATACTGTGCTTATTGCACCATAATATTTTTGTTTTGCAAGGACCCAGCCACCAATTTCCACAGATTGGATGCTTTTGATGGTTAGGAATGTATGTTCAGTTCCAAGCATGGGGTGAGGTGGCATGAGCTTGCTACAGGCTTAATCAATAAGAGGCTGCTGTGCTATGTATTTCACTGACATCCTTCCCCCCTACAAAAATCCAGACAATGGTACATCCCACCTGAACTGTTCTTCAGCAGACTTCATTAGGGAGTGTAGCAACTGAGGATGGGTTGCTTGGCAACAGCCTTTGTGATGGTTCTAGCCTGTATGGGCAGAGTTGGACCCACCATAGATCAGTAAGATGCTCACTGGAACATAGATAGATATTAACTTACATACACACAAATATTGTGAACATATATGTACATTCCCATTTAAAAAAATAAATGACACAAATAACTGAACACACCAACACAACATGCACATTTTAGATTTTGTCAAGAGAGGAGAATATTGTCTAAACTTGTCAATAACAATTTATATCAGGATGGAAGCCGACATTGTCAAAATTCTTGCATTTTTGCATCCAGATGGCTTGGTAGTGTGCTGTTTATTTATTGTGTGATATTGTATGCTCCTTTGACTTGGTATTCTATAGTTACAGTGTGAAGTTAATAGCTTAATTTCACACTGAAAAAATGAGAAGAATCCTACCTTTAATTGAAGTAAATTTATTCTGAAAAAAAAATCCCTCATCAAGAAATCATTATTTTTAACAAAACCACGTGTGCCACAATTATTGGCACCCCTAGAAATTCTTATGAATAAAATGTAACTGAAGCATTTTTTCCATTTATATTTTACTTGATCAGAGTGTTTAGGAACTTTCAAGCAGTAATCCATGACTTCCTGTTTCACTGGGGTATAAATATGAGGTGACACAGAGGCCATATTCCTTTATTCATACACCAACATGGGAAAGATAAGAGAACACACAAATCAAATGAGGGAAAAGTGTGTTGAGCTTCATACGTCAGGGAATGGCTATAAAAAAATAGCTATTCACCTGAAAATGCCCATATTCTTAAAAAGTTCAAAGCAACTGTAATTGTTACAAACTTGCCTGGAAGAGGACCCAAGTTTATTTTACCCCCACGCACAGTGAGGAGGATGGTAAGAGAGGCAAAAAAATCCCCAAGGATAACTGTCATCAAGTCTCCAAAACTACCATTAGACGTCACATCCATGCCAACAAATTATTTGGAATAATAATTATTATTCTGTCATTTCACCAGAAATGTAAGCGCCTGGAGTTTGCTAAACGCTACTGGAATTTTGACTGGAACTGTGTTTTATCTTTTTTTTTCACTCTTGCAACAAAAACTATGGTACTGCCTTTTCAGCAGTCTGGTTTTAAAGCATTGGCCTAAAGTAATTCATCCCTCAAGCACCAAGATGCCAAAATAGCCTCCTGTATCATCACCTTTTGAGCATAGTTTAATCTTGGTATCTAAGTTCTAATTAGCCAATTACTTATAATTGCATACAATTACATATTGATTCAACTTGCAGTGCCCATGGCTGTTGAACCATTTATAAATTGTATTAGCCATTATTGAAAATAATGTGAAATTACATGTTTACCAATAAGAGCATTGTCAACAGGTGATTGATGCTTTTTTCTATAAATAAGACATGATATCTGGGCACACAATAACACAAATATTTGCCATATAAAAAGACCCCTATGTTCTGGGAAAAAGCCCACTGTTATTTTTTTGTTTTGCCATTTGCATCAGTGAGAAAGTGGGATCAGCAGAGCATCAATATCCTCTTTATATGGTTAAATTTTCATCCTCTCAACAGATTCAGGTAACTGTATTCCTTTCTTTCCTTAACGGAAATTTGTCTACATGTCAGTATTTCTCATACTTTGTTTGTATGTTTGTAAAGCATTCCAATAATTTAAAAAAGTATGTTGAGCATTGAAATCTATGTTGCGCATCCAGTACAGGGATCACAAACTCCAGTCTTGGAGGGCTACAGTGTCTTCAGGTTTAGTTTGATCCTTTCAGTTCGAAGCCAACCCGGGCCCCAGAAGCAAAGTATGCAATACCAATACTGTGGTACAATTCAGTAAAATTAAAACAACCGTGCTGCCCATCCTTTTAAAAAAATATGTTTTGTAGATGAAGAAGTAGGCTTTACGTCATAATACAGCGGCAAGGCAAGTCAGGTGGTCGGAGGTTGTGAGTCCTGATAAACAGAGAGTGTTTTGATTTATTTTAATGGTCATCACATGCAGAAAGATAAATGATAATAGATGGTTGTATATGTATGACCAGCCACTGGAGAGAGTGAAGGCTTTCAAATACTCAGAGCTATGGTTTGACTCCAAACTGATGTGGAAATACCACATTGATAAATTTTAAATGAAATGCAAAAAGTTTTTAAACATTATAAAGTGCGTATGTGGATAAAACTGGTGCAAGCAGATCATCCTTAATGTGTATTTATTATGGAATGATGAGAGCTGCCATACACTATGGGCGTGTGATATATGGGTCAGCGGCAAGATCGCATTTGGAAAGGCTGGATGTACTTCAGGCTCAGTCTTTAGACTGCTGCGTTAAATCTTCCTGTCTGTGCTCTCCAAGTGGAAATGGATGAAATGCCATGGACCCTAAGGCTGAAAGAACTGACCCTAGCTTACCAAGCAACACTGAAGGGACACTCTTCAACTCATCTCACTAGAACCGTGATGATAAGCCAGGTACAGGATTTGGGTGGAAAGCTGGTGCCTGGGCAGAAGAAAAAGACCAGGTAAATAGAGAGATTGAACCAACTATGGCTTTGCCCCCAGTTTCATCAGTGGATTTATCACTAATGGTCATGAAGTGCTTGAGATCAGGGCATGATATCCCTAATACAGTGGAAATTATAGCGAGGTATCTTAAAAATGTATATTTCTCATTTCAACAGATATACACAGATGGATCAAAGTGTCCAGCTTCAGGGGGAACTGGGGTGAGTGTATTTGTGTCCAGTTATAATATCAACAAGTACTGAGAATCTATCTGTGTACTCTGCAGAGCTGGTGGCGATAATAATGGCCTTACAGTCAGTAGAAGAGATGAGACCAGACCCCGTACTTTGCTTTGACTCTGCAGCTGCGTTAGAGAGTATGATGTCACTTAAATCATGTTGCATGGACCTAATATATGAAATATTCCTGTCACTGTACAGACTTTAGCAAGGTTGAATCACCGTGTTGTTTTGTCTGGGTACCGGCTCATGTGGGAGTGAGAGGAAATGAGAAGGTGGATGCCTTTGCAAAATGTGCTCTGGTACTTCCAAAGCCCACAATCCCTGTTAGAATAGGGTGAACAGAGGCAATGGCCCTCATCCGACAGGGCATGCATCACACAACAGTGGCAGACTCTGGTACACAGAGAACAGAGGCCGACGGCTATATTGCATACAAGGAGTGTGGTGGGTGCACTGCATCTAGGCAAAAGCCGGAGAAAGAAGGTGGTGATATTTCGCTTCGACTGGGTCATACGTCTCTGAACCACAACATATATCTTGTTGGGAAGCATGCTAGAGGACTGTGTGACCACTGTGTATTAGTGCCTGAAACAGTCAATCATGCTTTATTTGAATGTGCATATGTAGAAGAGAGGGTGCAACTGACAAGCAGTCTGAGGTAGCAGGGCTTGGTTTTAATATCACAGGGGTGCTGCCGTGCTGGGGTACTCATCTGGTCTTAAAGTTTTGAGCAGAGAGCTTACTTTATATCTAAGAAAAACACAATTATTTAACAGATCGTGGACAATTGAGGATGGCTAAGAGTTAGAAGTAGACTACTGACGTTTCTATAGGGTTTGCATTAGTAAGTCATAGACTGTATAAAAATATGAACAAAGTCACTGTGACGTCACCCATTGCCTTCCCACGGCCTCGTAAAAACCAAATTGAGTCTCTGGAAGACTTTTTCGCCGCCGGTTTGTACAAATTACATCTGCTCCGTGGAGCCGAAGAGGACTCAACCTGTCACTCTGATTGGTCCTGAACAAATGTTAATACCATGTCCAGATGACACAATATTTAAAAAAATCAGCACATGCAGAGGCATTAGATGAAGGAAAGGCACCTATTGGAATGACATTTTTTTGTGGGAAAAATGTATTGACTGAGTATTTTGACCACATTGCTGCCATTGACTTACATGGTGAAAGACCTATACTGGAGCCAACCACAGTGGCTGCTCCCAGCCCAACCAGGAAGTTAACTTTCTAAACGAAATCCTAGGCCGTGTCTGAATACGACCCCTACACCCTTTTGGGGGTGCATATTTGAGTCCACTTTTCAGAAATGGGGGCACTTAAAATACCAGGATGAAATCAGGAGCACACTCATGTGCAGAATGGTGCACTCATCTGACAATTTTAGTAAGTAACCCGGAAGAAAAAGCGTAAAAGACATAGAGCGTATATGGTATAAGATAGGTTCATATTACAAAATACTTTTTTATTTTTGTTAATTCTATCTTCATTCATAATCTACACTTTGTAACAATATTTTTGTTAATTCTATCTTCATTCATAATCTACACTTTGTAACAATCGTCATATGTTAACTGATTGTAATATTTATTTTTATTTTTATTGAGAATATCAAACTACTTCTTCACTAGTTTGGAAAGAGTTTTGCGGGATTTTTTTCGCACACTGCTTGCAAAGTGAGGGGACAGGGCACATAGTAGACAGGGGTCTGAGTGGACAGTGGACAGGGAACAGGGGTCGTATTCCAGCCTTGGCCCCTTGTAGTAAGTCCATATCTACTCCAGTAGGTGGCAGTATGCGCCATTAAGGCAGTTATATTGCATTAAACTAAAAATAAGAAGAAGAAGAAGAAGAAGAAGAAGAAGAAGAAGAAGGCTGCTGTACGTCATAATACAGCGACAAGGCAAGTCAGGTGGTTGTGGGTTGTGAAAGTCTTGATAAATAGTGGGTGTTTTGATTGCTTTTAATGGTAATCACACGGTTAAACAGCTAAGCTAATAGAATAATTTGTTTAATATGTTACATTCGGTTACATCAGAGACGTTTTATCACTTGAAACGTTGCTTATTTCGCAGTTTTGTTTAACTATTGTTGGCTGGGTTGAAACGCAAGCAGGTATACAGACCGCTAACGACGTTTTTTTTTTTACTATAATATCTAGGAAGCTACACTATAGCCTAGTCGTACAAGCAAGGCATTGGTATATTTTACAGTAGTTAGTGGAATATGGAAGGCAACGTTACTTTTTTAAAATACGAATTGGCCTCTACCATCGAACAGGCGGTGAGATGCGCCGTAGAGACCGTATTGAGGGAAACTGCGAGGGTAGTTGGAAGCAAGCTGTCCGCTGCTCACAGTGCTGCCGCAGAGTCTCATCGAGAGAATGAAAGTTTGAGGGAAAGGTTGGACTTTTCAGAGAGCGAACTGAAGGCGGTGCGTTACTATATGACAGCTGCAGAGAAGAATATCAAACAGTGTTTGCTTCTCAATCAGAGTCAACCACGCTCACACACCATAAGCTCTGAACCTTCAAACAGTGGAGATACGCTCTTTCCCCTACCCTCTACATGCGATCGCACACTTAGTTCACATGGCAGTGGTGCTACCCGCAGGTTGGTGAAATCGCTTCGCAATTTACCTGCACGATCTCAGTTTCCCAAGTCATTTCCTAGTGTCGGTCTCTGTTTGCCGACTGTGCAGCCAGAGTGGGCTCGAAGCGGTATGAACTGCAGGAGAATCCGTTCCTCCTCTACAGGAAATCCATATGTGACAAACCATAGGCAAACCACACACAATAGTTTGCAAACGGAACAGGTATTGCTCCAAACTGCGGAAGATCCAGGGAATCCGTTCTATATCACTGACGAAGGCGTCGCAGATAAAGGTATGTGTTTTCTAAGTATGACAAGTCTTTGCGCAAAGACCATGCTCTTGCTGTACACTAAGACCATAAAATGTAAGGGGAGATTGGGAACTATTATACAGTACAGGCTTCCATGAAACCGCTTCTTGACACTTTGTTGTACAATAAAAATGTATTTAGCAGTACCATCACAGTGAGAAAATGACCAGTCACTCAACCATTTCTGGTTTTCTATAAATATGCTATTATTGACCCTGCGGTTGTGTTATGTGGTGCGTTCAAATCATGTCAGATTGCAGTCAATACTATTGTAGTATAAAAAATATATATATTTATCAGTGCCATTACAATGAGTAAATGACCAGCCACTGCACCATTTCTGGTTTTCTAGCACATGCACAGGTAGACTCCAACATATGCTGAGAGGAGAAATCCAGGTTCAGAAAGTAAAAGTCCTCCCCAGGATTTTGTTCCAGTCACCTGGGTTTGCTAATTAGCATAAGTCTTTGGTGAAATCAGCTGGCTGAGTTGATGGGTGGAAGAAACACATGGCAGGACTTTTACTTTCTTACCCCTGGACTTTACACCTTTGCATATGCTGAAACGTATGCCCCCTGGCCTGAGACAGCAGAAGTGCCCTTTTGGCTGCTCTCATTCCCCTGATTTTGAGTGTATTTTATTTTTAAAGCATATTTTGGTTTCACAAAGCTTCATTCTTCCATCAGAAGTAGAAGGATATTGATCTGCCCTTTAGACTAATAATTTAGTGGTAACTGTCATTGATCCTCAGAGTATACGGGGACGGAGGAGAATGATGGAGGAGTTCTGCAGGAGCAGGATGGCGTGGTGGCACACAGCATGATGGCGCAGCCCGAGGAACAGCCGGAAATCACCAAGTTTGAGTTTGAGATGGGGGCCCCTGCGGGGGACGTGAACGAGCTGGGTCTGATCCGAGTTATGGAGGATGCGGACGAGGCCAAAGATGGGGCTGTCAAGATTGAGGACGACCCCGAGGACCCCGTCCTGGAGCCCCTCGTCTCCGATCTGTCTGTCCCGCCCCAGCAGATGTCCCCCCCCTCCAGCGAGAGCGGAGGCGGCGGTATGAGCTTTGCGGCGGCTTCCGTGGAGAACCCGGATGCGGCCGCCATGCGGACGCAGAGGGAGAGCCCGGACAAGGTCCACCACTGCAATGTGTGTGGCCGTGGGTTCCGCCGATTCTACTGCCTCAAGACCCACCAGCGCATCCACACCGGTGAAAGGCCGTACCCCTGCAGGTACTGCGAGAAGCGCTTCCGCCACCTCGACAGCCTGCACAAGCACCAGCGCATCCACACCGGGGAGAGGCCGTACCGCTGCACCCAGTGTAGCTGCTGCTTCCGCGAACTGGGTCAGCTCAAGAAGCACCGGCTGACCCACTCGCCCATCCCTCTCGCCCCCCACCCCACGCTCACTCTTCCCCCGACAACACACTCCTTTTCCTGGTCTCATCTCACTTCACAGTCCCTGGATTCCACTTAAGAGTACTTCCTGATGGTGCGATCGGAGGGAAAAATCAAACTTATTCTATTCACGTACAGCTCTAATTGAAGCGTGATACGGATGCCCAGTCATGAATGGCCTTCAATCGCAGCAAAGAAGTAATGTTCTCATAAGGTTACAGTTGTATTTTTTAATGTTGCTGCAGTGTAATGGCAGTTGTGAGAATTATGTGTATGTGTGTTAGGTACATAGAATTAAAACCTAGAATTAGTCTTGTTACTGAGGTTGGACAGAATAGTCATTCTATGCAAAGATTTTCTTGATGCATGTCCAACCAAAAATTAATCTTGGAATTTTGTACAGAGGACTTGTGGGGGTAACTGTGGTTTCTGTGGGAAATAGCTAGGATCCGACACCTGCCACCAATTATGGGCTTATTCCTATTGGTCAAAAACAAGGACAACCCTGGTGTGATTATATCAATAATGGTGTGCTTTCTGTATAATATATCAGTAATACAGCAGAACGGATGCTTGTTTGGTATGAGAATGGAAGGGCAGGGCCAGCTGTTTTTCTTTCGATCGCAGTTTGTTTGACCGAGTTGTCTTTCCGTGGTTTTGGTATTTAGCAGTTTCAGTGTCTTGGCATAACATCACAGTGTGTTATTAGACATAACGGTGCATTATAACCTGTTTGCACTCTGCTCTCACCATCCTCTTTGGATTATGGGGTCAGGTTATGTCCTTATTTACCAAGGTGCTCTAAGCCGTATGTTGTGCTAAATTCACGTTGAAACAATACGGTGCTTGCTCTGTCTGAGATTCTAACCTGTATGTTTCTTTGTACAAGGATGCCAGTGAATGCATTTACTCATTGTTTCAAAGTGGCTCGTAAGAACTGCCTGTTCTTACCAACAACGTTCAGATGTACTTGGCTCCTGTTATATTGGCTCAGAGCCATTAAATGGGGCTGTTCACATTTTCAGTTTCTCCAGTTATACCTGACCCCATATCTCTTCCGACAGCATCACTGCTAAATTGCCACTCACTCCACCCACATATACATTTGCCTGTCTGGAAGATGGACTGGAAACTGCACATACATGGAAGCTGAAGGAGACAAAATGATTGTGTTAGTGTGTCATTTGAAACTGCTGCCATGCAGAAATTGCAGTTATTTCTTGTGTATTGTTATTACGTGAAAACAATTGTGTTTGATTTAATTGTGCAAATTAAAACAATGTCATTTCAGCTGGACTGTGTTTTTATTGTTATTTAGAGATTATGCTTCGTGTATAGCCCTTAGGATGAACTCAAGTTTTAAATCTGGAAGGACAAGAGTAGATGTTATAGCAAAAAAGAGCTTGTTATGCTCACACACATTTGGAAAGCCTGATTCATTGTAGGCACTGGAATAGTGATGACAATATTTCAATAACTGCTGTCTAGTTGCCATCACAATCCAATATTTAAGTGCATTGCACAGAGGATGTGTAACAGCAGCCTTTCAAGTGGATTTTGTTGTGGCATATGCATCTTCTGGAACACGAGCAGTCGGCCTCCTGCTTCTTTCCGACTGCAGTATGGCAGTCAGTATACTGCATCTGCTGCGCTGGAGGGTATAGCTAATGCATGCAGAACGTGGGTCCTCTTTTTCCATCTACAGCCCCATATTGTGCATTTGTTTTCAAGTTTACAGTTACTTTCATAACACGTAATCTCCATGTAGAATTTCAGACTTTGTTCAATAATTATACATGATAAAAACCTAAAATCAGCTATTCTACATGAATCTGAAACAATGGTCTATATGTCTTAAAGGGATACTTCACTTTCCTGTGACATAAGTAATTTTGACATAAATTGTATTTGCATAGCGTGAATACTAGCAAGATCAGCTATCCCTGCTGACCGTTAACGGCATTAACGTTACTCGCGGTTGTCAAGCTCCCAATTCACTCCCATTCATTTTCGGGACCTGACCAAAATTAATCATCAATCACAAAAATGTTTAATATCGATGTCGTTAGCTAACTACATTATTAACAAGCTGTTTGGTTAGCGTTAACTAGGCTATACTCGTAGTTATGTTGTTCGAAGCTGTGTTGAACAAAGCAGGCTTATTATCCAACATATTAGCCCACCCTCCCAGAAAGCAAGAACCTCTTGCGACCATAGCCGTGGGCTGGTTCACGAATCAGAAAGCTTGAGAGAGCGGTCGGGACTCGGGATCTACCGGTGTAGCTTGCCTATACCACAGATGGCGGATTAAGCAAAATAAACAAGTGGATATATATCATTATTTAATTATGTGAATGTAATCATACATTAATGTATCTATATATTTATTGTTTTGATTTTTACATAACATTGATTGTTCAGTGGATCTGTGGTGGGCGCTGGACTGGAAAGAAATTTGTTTTAATATGGGAACGGTTGGTCAAACATTAGCCGTTTATATGTTTCACCTTCAATACATGGCGTGCAGAAATAGCCTATTTTGTCTAACTGCATGACACAGTAACTGCATTATGTGATAAATGTTTGTGAAAAAGAGCGAGTGCTCCTGTTCTTTAAAGCGATTAATTTTGGTCAGGTCCCGAAAATTAATGGGAGTGAACTGGGAGCTAGCTTGACAACCGGAAGTAACAGCGATGCCGTTAACGGTCAGTTGATGTTGCTATAAGGCTATTCACACTATGCAAATACAATGGGGTATAGGCTCCACAAAATTTAGCCTATGTCACAGGAAAGTGAAATATCCCTTTAATGTGTAATCTGGTAGACATGGTAACATTTTGTGTTTGACGTGATGGATAGCCTACACTAAAAATAACTGAACAGCTTTTAATGAAGCATTGAGAAAATAGGTTACTTGGTGACTGAAAACATTGAACATGTTTGCTGCAGAATATAGGCCTACAGTGAAATCAAACCCCTCAAAATCTTGTAAATCAACAAACTCTTCAGTTTCTACCATTGTCCACAGAGGGGGTTGGAATGTTTGACAAAGAATGAACTTATGATGTCATATTCTATTGTAGTAAGTTGTAAAAGTATTGTGATGTCATAAGGGGTATTATTTTCTAATGGACTGGGTATAAAAGTGCTGCTCTCTGTTAGCACTGTCAGTGATGGAGAAATATGCTTCACCACAAGAAAGTGATGAGCTGGAGCAATCAGAATGGATCAGAAAGGGGCTTGAGTTAGAGCTGGCTATGGCTCGGAGTGAGCTGGAGAATAGCAGGGCAGTGCAAGCGGGAATGGAATTTGTTCTGCAGATCGAGCGGGCCAGGTTCCAACGGCTGGAAGAAAAACATGCCAAGAAGGAGGTGATGAAGGAAAAGCTGGTCAAGAAAATAGCTCAAATAGAGGAAAGTGTACTAAAGGTTGTGAGGAGCACCAAGCAGGTCAAAATGAACCCTGAGTTCTGGGAGCTCCCAGAATGCGAGAGGGCCAGACGAGAGGTTATGCAGTGCCAACTGCTGGAAGAGCTAGCTGACACACAAAAAAGATGGGCAGTTAGCAAAGCTTCACTTGAAGTCAAGACTCATCACTGCTGTGATCTAGAGTGGGAGAAACTATGCATGCAGAAGGATATGTTCAAGTTTGAGAAAATAATACAAGAGAGCAAGAACCTGTCTGACCAATCAGAAAATGACATACACACCATGAAGCATGCCCTGGACAGCAAGGAGCAGGATGTCTTCGCCATCTCCCAGAAGCTACAGGAGGCCCTGTCAGCTTCTGAAGCCTTGGACAAGACTATCAAAACCCTTGAGATGTCTCTACAGCTGATGGAGAGTGAGAACGTCAAGCTCAAGGATGTGGCAAAAGAGCAGGTCCACAGAATGTCAGTGGTGCTAAAGGAGGCTGAGAAGGCTACATTGGCGAATAACGATCTGACCAAGCAGCTCGGTCGAGAGGTGCAGAAGCAAACTCTTCTATACATATATGCCCATGGACAGCTAAAGGAGAAAGAGGCCATACTGCTGAATGAGAGGCAGAAGGCCAGCAAGGCCAAAGCGCAGCAGGAGGCCCTTCAGGAGAGACTGGAAAATGTGCAGAACGAGGGCTCACTACGAAGCCAACAGTTAGAAGCAGCTAATAAAATAGCAGAGGCAAAAAAACAGGAAGTGGCTGATATGCAGGAGCGTTTGAAAACAATGCACACAGAGAACGAGATGCTCGCCCTGCAGGAGAGACTGGAAAATGTCCTGAATGAGGGCACGCTGCTTAGCCAACAGTTGGAAGTAGCCAATAAGAAAGCAGAGGCAAAAGAGCAGGAAGTCATGCAGGAGCGTTTGAAAACAATGCACACAGAGAACGAGATGCTCGCCCTGCAGGAGAGACTGGAAAATGTGCTGAATGAGGGCACGCTGCTTAGCCAACAGTTGGAAGTAGCCAATAAGAAAGCAGAGGCAAAAGAGCAGGAAGTCATGCAGGAGCGTTTGAAAACATTGCACACAGAGAACGAGATGCTCGCCCTGCATGAGAGACTGGAAAATGTGCTGAATGAGGGCACGCTGCTTAGCCAACAGTTGGAAGTAGCCAATAAGAAAGCAGAAGCAAAAGAGCAGGAAGTCATGCAGGAGCATTTGAAAACATTGCACACAGAGAACGAGATGCTTGCCCTGCAGGAGAGACTGGAAAATGTGCTGAATGAGGGCACACTGCTTAGCCAACAGTTGGAAGTGGCCAATAAGAAAGCAGAGGCAAAAGAGCAGGAAGTGGCTGACATGCGGGAACTTTTGAAAGCTATGAGTACAGAGAAGGAGATGGCAGAGACGAGCAAGGAGAAGGTCATGGAGCTTCTTGCACAGGTGAGGAGAGCTGGGGAGGACACAATGCGGAAACTACAGCAGGATCTGGCTGACACACAAACAAAACTGACGACGTGTGAGGGGTTACTTGAAATACACGCTGTCCACTGCAGTGATCTCGAGGAGGAAAACCTATCCATGGAGAAGGACGTAGGCATGCTTAAGCTACTGTTGCAGGAGAGCGAGAACAGCTGCACCCAATCTGAGAGCTGTATTCGCAACCTGGTTGCTAAACTTAACGAAAAGGATAATGAGATTGTCACATCCTCACATAAGCTGCTGGACTTGTCAGACTCAGGAAAGAAAGAGCCAGCCCTTAAAAAGACAGAGATCCAGGAGCATCCAGACGAGGAGGACACAGACGGATGGGAGATGGTGTGGCAACTGCAGCAGAAATTGGCTAATGCAAAAATAGATCTTTTAGCATGCGAGGCATCGCTCAAAGTCAACGCTAACCACTGCAGAGATCTGGAAGAGGAAAAACAGTCCCTGCAGAAGGACGTGATCACTCTTAAGGGGAGTTTGCAGGAGAGGGAAGACATGTGTGTCCAATCGGAGCAGCATATTCAGAACCTGATAGCCTCCTGCGATGAGAAAGATCATCAGATCTGCACTTTCTCCAAGCAACTGCAGGTGTCATCAGTTTCTAAAAGCAAAAAAAAAAAAGCAGAAGTCCAGGATGGTGAGGAGAGCGACAGACAGAATACTTTGTGGCAACTGCAGAAGGAACTTACTGAAACAAAAACTAAACTGTCCGCTCATCAGGCATCACTCAAAGTCAACGCTAAACACTGCAGAGATCTAAAAGAAGAAAACCATTCCATGCAGAAGGACATAAGTGCTCTTAAGGGAAGGGTATGGGAAAGTGAAGACAAGTGTACCCAGTCAGAGGAGCGTGTTTGTCATCTGACAGCCTCCTGCGAGGATAAAGATAATCAAATCCGCTCTCTGTCCAAGAAGCTGCAGGTCTGGTCAAATTCAAAAAGCAAAGAGTCAGACCTTAAAAACACAGAGATCGAGGAGAATCTAGACAATGAGGAGACAGACATACAGAGCACAGTGAGGCAAATTCAGCAGGAACTGGCTGGTACAGAAATAAAACTGTCGACATGCGAGGCGTCGCTCAAAGTCAGTGCTAACCACTGCAGAGATCTGGAAGAGGAAAAACAGTCCATGCGGAATGACATAAGCTCGCTCAAGGGCAGGCTGTGGGAAAGTGAGGACAAGTGTGCCCAGTCAGAAGAGCTTACACACAGCATGATGACGTCCTGTGCTGAAAAAGATCACCAGATCTGCGCTCTCTCCAAGGATCTGCAGGTCTTATCAGCTTCAAAAAGCAAGAAGTCTAAAAAAGGGAAGATCCAGGACAATGAGGAGACAGACAAACAGAAAATGGTGTGGCAACTGCAGCAGGAACTGGCTGACACAAAAACAAAACTGGTGACATGTGAGGAGTCGCTCAAAGTCAAGACTGAACACTGCAGAGATCTGGAAGAGGAAAACCAATCCATGCAGACGGACATAGTCACTTTCAAAGACAGGTTGCAGGAGACTGAGAACATGCACGCCCAATCAGAGAAGCATATTTGTAACCTGATGGCCACTTGTGATGACAAAAATCACCAGATCTGCACTCTCTCTAAGGAGCTGCAGATCTTATCAGCCTCTGTGGGCACTGACAAGACCCTTGAGCAGGCAGAGGAGTCGCTGGAAACTGTGTCACAGCTGAAAGCTGAAATCGCCAGTATGCAGGCCGTGGCTGAACAGCAGACGGGTATGATTGCAGCGCTGCAGAAAGAGGTTGAGGAGGCTGCAAGGGTGATAAAAGATTTGGGGGAGCTCAATCAGGAGACGAAGGAGCACAGCTCTCTCCCCCTAAATACAGATGAACAAATGAAGAAAAGAATGGCAGCACTACAAGAAGAGAAAGAGAAGGCCTACTTGCAGCAAGAGGCCTTGCAGAAGCAACTGGAAGACATGCAAAATGAGAAAAAAGTTCTCCACCAACAGCTTAAGGAAGCCCAAATGAAGGAAGATACTAAAGAGCAAGTGGGGACAGATGTTCAGAATGAAAGGTTTGCTAAAATGCAGGCACACTATGAGAAGAAGGCAAATGAATTGGAGAAGAGGAGTAAAGAATTGGCCAGTAGATATTCAGCACTCTATGGGCATCTGGACAGCGATAAGACAGACAGAGAGCATTACTGGAGACAAGTAAAGCAGGATCTGGCTGACGTGCAGTCAAAATCACTGGTGGACAATGTGCCTCTTGAAGTAATTTCTCGCCACTGCAGTAATCTTGAGGAGAAAGAACGACCAAACATGGAGCAAGACCTGAAGAGCCTTGAGGAAATGATTAAAGACTTTGAGAACTTGCTCTTTACCTAGAAGCTGCAGAAGGATCCGGTCAGCCTCATTAGGTATGGACAAGAATTTGAGTCTTCCCCATATAGCAAGGGGATTTGAATGCACTTGAATCCATTTGCGTTCAGATTAATTATTAGTAAACCATAGCTGTGCCTTCAGGACACTTCATGTTATGCCATGATTGATCATTTAGATCTGGCCATCCATAGTAAGTCATCTGAGTAATCTGTTTTGGAATAACATTCATTAAAGATTTTATATAATTTTACAGAAAGAATCATCAATAATGGCCAGATTTTTGATCAGAAATAGGTAAGTATTTGTAAGTATTTTCATTTATTTTATCACTTTAATGGAAAGACAAGTTTTGTCTAGTTTTATTTTGGTTTTTAGTTTTCATTTTAGATTAAATAATAACATGTTTTATTTTTTGTTTTTTCAGACTGCACTTCTTGACGCTCTTATTCAGAGCAACATACAATTAGTTTGCGTGCACACACACAATTTCCTCTGTATACCTGAAACACAAGAAAATAAACAATTTCACAAGTTCCTTGGATGAAGTGTGCCTTTTTGGGTGAGTTATGACCAGTGTCAGAGTTGTTTGTTTGGAGCTGATTCGCAGTAAATGTATATGATTTAAAAATTCAATGCAGGGGTTGAAATATTTGAGCTTTTCTTTGTGTGGTTTTATTCAAGATAGATTTATAACAGTTTCTTTAGTTTTACTTTTTTATACCAACGTTGAACTGGTGAATTGTGCCTCATTGGATTTGAAATGGAACAATGACTATGAGGTTAAAGTGCAGACTTTAATTTCAAGGCTTTTACGTCCATATCGGGTGAACAGTGTAGCAATTGTAGCCATTTTTATACATAGCCCCCCTCAGTTTTAGGGGACTAAAAGTAATTGGACAAATTAACATAAACTTTAATAAAGTTATCATATTTAATAGTCGGTTGCATATCCTTTGCATGTCATGACTTCCTGATGTCTGTGACCCAACAACATCAATTGACTCTTGATATATTATTTTCAGGTTCTCAAGCGATACTACATTCTCTCTGCATTTGAATGGATCTCTATGGGAATTTGGTGGTGGGACTATTCATAAAATGGCTTCAATTGCTACCCCATTCACCCGATATGGATGTAAAAACCCTCAAATTAATGCTGAAGGTCTGCACTTTAACCTCATAGTCACTGTTCCATTTCAAATCCAATGTGCTGGAGTACAGAGTCAAAACAACAAAAATTGTGTCACTGTCCAAATACTTATGGACCTGACTGTATATAGGCCATTCAATCTTAAATATATAGAATAGGAAAACTTATACGATGAAATGAAAGGAATTTATCATTGTCTCAAAGAAGACATTTACACACCAATAATTTTTCAGGTACATAAAAAAATACTACGATATATGCCCACTAGATTAAAATGTTACATTTCAGTGAAAGCATAACTACAGGTGCAGCTCAAAAAATTTTAATTAGAAATATTTCAAGCCTTTATTTCTTGTAATTTTGATGATTATGGCTTACAGCTAATGAAAACCCAAATTCAGTGTCTCAGAAAATTAGAATATTACATAAGATCAATAAAAAAGGATATTTTAAACAGAAATGTCAGCCTTCTGAAAAGTATGTTAATTTCTATGCACTCAATACTTGGTTGGGGCTCCTTTTGCATGAATTACTGCATCAATGCGGCGTGGCATGGAGGCGATCAGCCTGTGGCACTGCTGAGGTGTAATGGAAGCCCAGGTTGCTTTGATTTTTTGAGCTGCACCTGTATATACAAGAATGGAATGCATTTTTTTTTTTTTTTAATTGCACCTTGATGCCAGGTGTCCTTGGGGACATTCATAGTCTGATCAGGGCATGACTTTGTTCATTGTTATGCATGTCTAGGTGTGGTATCCTGTCATTTGAGGGAGGAATCTCCTGACTAGCTTCCATGTCATACTGTGTGCTAATCACTTTTTTATCACCTCAGTGGTGTCGGCACCAACAAGAGTTGTTGCACTACCCCCTATGGTTTGTATGGGTGGTAATGTAATACAATGTTACTGGGTGACAACATGCCATGTTATGAAGTGGGGGCCATAAGAGGACTGCTGTACTTTTCTGGGCAGTATTTGTAAGTGTCTTGGAAGCTAAAACAGTCTTTGTGGTAGTGTTTATGACATTTGTGGAAATTTTCATTATAAAATTGCTTATTTGTCACAACTGATCTAGAACAGGGTTGTTCTTTGAGTGTCCTAAGGGCCAAATGCAGCCCGCCATGGACTTGGCGTTGATTCTTTGAAGACAAGAGAAACCAAGACAGACCAATTGATTAATGTTCATTGGAAACACAATAAACTAGAATGGCACTCAGAGTGATGCTACACCCGCGCGTGTGCTAATCTCGACCCTGAACGTAATATGCAAGGGGCTAAAACGTTGATCTTGCACTGTGAAGGCGGGAATTGACCGATTTGGAAAATAATTCTAGATTCAGGTCATGGCCCAACTTTCAACATTTCCACACAGTTTCATGACAATCGGAGTAGAATTTTTTGAGTTATGGATGATTGGAACACAAACAGGCGGCAGTGTAGTACAGTGGTTAAGGAACTGGGTTTGTAACCGAAAGGTCGCAGGTTCGAGTCCCACGTAGGACACTGCCGTTGTACCCCTGAGCAAGGTACTTCACCTGAATTGCTTCAGTATATATCCAGCTGTAAATGGATACTATGTATAAATGCAAAAAAATGCTGTGTAAGTCGCTCTGGATAAGAGCGTCTGCTAAATGCCTATAATGTAATGTAAACACAGACAGACACACACACACACAGACAGGAGCGAAAACAATACCCCCTGCTTGCGCTATGCGCGTGGCTGTAATAATAGGCAAGCTCGCATCTTTCATAAACGTATCATTTATGTTTTTGTAAAACTATTTTTATTTGGCCCTCCACAATTTAAAAAATAAATCTGGCTCCCACGAAAATGAGTTGATCAGGAAGGAAGATGCTTTTCTCACATTTCTTTATTATTATAATTAAGATAGCAGTGCCTCGACAATACAAATAGAACCAAATGATGCAGCTTTAGAAAAAAAACTCACCAATAGGAACCCCATATTGACACACGCCAGCTGACCAATGGTGTTAAAACCCCTGGCCAAGCCCACTCAGTCACATGAGCGAGAAAGAATGTGGAATGCGGTAAGGTAGCCACTAAGCATCTTCCCAGTTCGTTTGATCACAGGGTAAATTTCGATGGCTTGCACACAATAACCGCAAACAACGGTCCACAGTCTGACGGAGAGTAATTCAGTTATATGTTACCTACGCATAAAAATGAAGTTTACTCTCATGTTTATTGCTTGACAACGCCGGATGGGAGAATAGCCTACAATAATTACGTGGCGATGGCTTTGAAGATTTGTGACTACAATGATAGCTAACATTATTAATCGATCTTAGAACTTGCCCAGAGCAGACATGATATGACACTCGCTTCCAGAAATGCAAATTGTCATGCGTGGCAGTTTGTTAGTTTGCTGAGATGAGAAGACATCAACTAACTAGCCCAAACAAGTTCGTCTGAAACACGTGCACGAATCATTTCATTAACTTAACGGAAGTTAAGTCAACTTAAATCGAAAACTTCAAGCAGGGACAGGTGAGTTCCATAGTGTTACTACTCTAAGTAGATTGTTGGAACCGAAAAGCAAAACGAGGAGCTAGCTAAACAAACGCGCGACTTCAAGCTTGCCTACTTGTTTTCTAAAACAATTAAATGAATTATCGGGAAGTAAGTTACCTGGTAGTTATCCAGCTGCCTACTAACCTACTGGCTAGCTGTTGATGCTAACATACCGGGTCACACAATTTGTGCACTAGCGAGAGCTAAATTACGTGGTTTAACGATAGATCGGTAATCATAAATTACATTTTTAACCCCGTGCAACCCTAGTAGGCTAACGTTAGCCACTTTCATGGATCATGCCACTTCCGCGATTGTAGCCTACTTTGTTTTCAAGTGGAGTTTAAGGAAGTTTGATACGTTCTAATCTAAAATGAATCTAAAACCTTTGTCGGAACGTTTCTCGATGTAGGCTTGGATTAAAAATAACGATCATTACGATGCAATTAATTTTTTGGATCACCCATCTGGTCATCTTTGATAGATTGCATAGCCTATAACAGTTAATAGAACGAGTGGTTTCATTTGTTGAATTTTATATATATATTTATATTATTAGCTACATTCTTAAGACTCAAAGCCGTTTCCGGAATGTATTCAATGTGTGAGCCGATAACAAACATGAAGCCAGTGAGTCATGGTAGTTATCACTCTTGTCACACTCAAGCATTTGCATTAAAGCTACTGTGTCGGGTTTGCAGAAACGAATTAGCCTATGTCGTTTCTAACGGTGTTGATAACCTCTCCATGAGCAGCCAACATAGCCTAATTCATCCCGACCCGACAATTAAATAAGTTTAATCACCGTAGCCTACTGGCGTTTCCAAATTTAGGAACTAGGCTACCCTACCATATAACGTTCAGTGACGCACAGTCCACATCTAAATCTAAATGGGGTTTCTTGAGAATGTAACACTAACAACACAACTAAGCTTAGTAACAAAAGTAGGAATTTGTAACAGTATTCTTTGGTTTTTTGAAGCCATGGCGAACGAGCACACCGCCCTGCTTGGCAATGAAGTGTACAGTGTACAGTGTGAATCTGAGATGTCCGATTCAGCGCAGCAAGGATCTGGCTCTGTTCACCCAAGTGGACACAGCGCCACCCCCCGCAGCCTCAACACATTCTTCGGTGTGATAGTACCCACTGTGCTCTCCATGTTCAGCATCGTACTGTTCCTCAGAACCGGTGAGTGACGCGAAGATTAACCTTCAGTGGCGATAATGATATGCGAGATTGACTTGTTATTGTAGAGAACATTATCTAGTGATAATAGTGGTCCCCCCCCAGCCCACTATGAACAGTTTTTTTTTTTAAATGTCTTTTGTCACCCCCCTTCCCCCAGGGTTTGTTGTTGGGCATGCCGGGCTTCTCCAGGGACTCATCATGCTGGCCGTGGCCTACTTCATCATCTCTCTGACAATACTGTCCATTTGTGCCATCTCCACCAATGGGGCAGTGGAGGCTGGTGGGGCTTATTGTATCCTCAAAAGTACATGTTCATCTAGTCTGACACACAAAAAGTTTAAATGAGTAAATATAACAAATTTAGGACTATTGTTTCATAGATAAATGTGTAGGCTATATTCTTGCCTTACTCACAGTCAGAATAAATGCATTAGCTGCTTTTTGTTTAAGCTTTGACTCCTTAACTTTGTGTGCCAGATATGATCAGTCGATCCCTGGGCCCAGAGTTTGGTGGTAGCATTGGACTCATGTTCTACCTGGCCAAGGTTTGCGCATGTGGAGTCTATGTTCTGGGACTGGTAGAAGCCATACTGGACATTTTTGGGCGGCACCCAGGTTTGCCCTCGAATGCCTTTCTACGATGACTTTAGCCAAATATTTCCAGTTGCATATCAATAATTGAGGATATTCTTCACTGCATATTTAATTGTCAATATTTCTACATTTATTGGTTGGTCATCTTTGGGTGCGTAGAGTACCTGCATGCATGAAGTGACCTGCAGTGTATTTTTGGAAGTTTGTTGAAATTGTGCTTTCCCAGGTATTTTGTGTATCTGGGATCACACTTAAATTGAAATAATAAATCTTACATGAGTAACATGATCTGTTAGCTTGGTAGTAGTGTGGCAGTTTTATATTTATATATTACCTTATTTTTGAACATTGATCTTGATGCTGAAAAAACATAATGAAAATGGAAACCTTTACATCAGGTTCTATTGGCGATTGACTCCCATTATATCATTCTCTTTAGTAAATTGCCCCTTGTGCCTTTGTGGGCCCCTTGCAGGCTCCTCGGTCTCAGAGGGGATACGGGTCCTGCCTCAGGGCTACTGGTACACGGTGCTGTATGCGGCCGCAGTGCTGCAGCTCTGCCTGCTGGTCTGCCTGGTGGGCGCTCACGTGTACTCCCGCGCCTCCTTCCTCATTCTGCTGGTGGTGACCGTCGCGCTGCTGTCCGTTCTGGTCAGCACCCTGGCCGTGGGGCCTCGTGACTTCCCCATCAGTAACCAGTGCGGCGCTAACAGGACCTGTGTCTACAATGCCAGTTACACAGGCTTCAACTCCACCACTCTGAGAAGCAACCTTGGACGTGAGTCACGGTGTGACGGTTGGGGAGGAAGCAAGGGTGTGAATTGGCTAGAGATATTTCAGAAGTATTGGGTTTGCATGCATTATAGCTTTGTCTTCCAATGGGTACAGTATTGGCTTTAGCATGTAAATTAAGGAAGGATCGCATGGGTGCAGCGTCACAGATGTACCCTGAAAACAACGGCATTTTGCAGCAAAAAACACTTATGTGATCATGGTTCTGTTAGGTCAGAATGTTTGTATGAATGAATCTGTGTAAATTATGCCTGACTTGCCATGCACACTTAACTTTTTATTTTATTTATTTTTTTTAAACTTCGTTTTATCTTTTTGACCCCTTTTTTCTTATGCACTTCTTTTCCATCTCCCCATTTGCAGCGGAATATTCTCTTGATTACAGCACCAACACTGTCATGTCCTTTGCCACTGTGTTTGCAGTCATGTTTACCAGCTGCACAGGAATCATGGCTGGGGCAAACATGTCAGGTAAAGGGATCGACTATTATGTTCCTGTAATGTCTTTACTAGTGCTGAATGTCAACGATCAGGGTTTTGGTCTCGAGTCATTTTAGGCATAGAATTGTGGTAATGCTTGCTATGTAGTATGTGGCATGCTGTTTTGGTCATGTTGTCTGTTGTCTATTTTTCCTGCCTTCTCATAAAACACACCATTTGTTTGTCTGTAGGGGAACTGAAGAATCCCAGTGTAGCCATTCCAAAGGGGACTATCATCGCAGTTTTTTACACGTTCTGTGTCTATCTTATCATCCTCATCCTGGTCAGTGCCACATGTGACAGGTATGTGGGTGTGGTAGTGTTAGTGCGACAGGTATGAGGGTGTGGTAGTGTTAGTGCGACAGGTATGTGGGTGTGGTAGTGTTAGTGCGGCAGGTATGAGGGTGTGGCAGTGTTAGTGCGACAGGTATGAGGGTGTGGTAGTGTTAGTGCGACAGGTATGAGGGTGTGGTAGTGTTAGTGCGACAGGTATGTGGGTGTGGTAGTGTTAGTGTGACAGGTATGAGGGTGTGGTAGTGTTAGTGCGACAGGTATGAGGGTGTGGTAGTGTTAGTGCGACAGGTATGTGGGTGTGGTAGTGTTAGTGCGACAGGTATGAGGGTGTGGTAGTGTTAGTGCGGCAGGTATGAGGGTGTGGCAGTGTTAGTGCGACAGGTATGTGGGTGTGGTAGTGTTAGTGTGACAGGTATGAGGGTGTGGTAGTGTTAGTGCGACAGGTATGAGGGTGTGGTAGTGTTAGTGCGACAGGTATGAGGGTGTGGTAGTGTTAGTGCGACAGGTATGAGGGTGTGGTAGTGTTAGTGCGACAGGTATGTGGGTGTGGTAGTGTTAGTGTGACAGGTATGAGGGTGTGGTAGTGTTAGTGCGACAGGTATGAGGGTGTGGTAGTGTTAGTGCGACAGGTATGTGGGTGTGGTAGTGTTAGTGCGACAGGTATGAGGGTGTGGTAGTGTTAGTGCGGCAGGTATGAGGGTGTGGCAGTGTTAGTGCGACAGGTATGAGGGTGTGGTAGTGTTAGTGCGACAGGTATGAGGGTGTGGTAGTGTTAGTGCGACAGGTATGTGGGTGTGGTAGTGTTAGTGTGACAGGTATGAGGGTGTGGTAGTGTTAGTGCGGCAGGTATGAGGGTGTGGTAGTGTTAGTGCGACAGGTATGTGGGTGTGGTAGTGTTAGTGCGACAGGTATGTGGGTGTGGTAGTGTTAGTGCGACAGGTATGAGGGTGTGGTAGTGTTAGTGCGACAGGTATGTGGGTGTGGTAGTGTTAGTGCGACAGGTATGAGGGTGTGGTAGTGTTAGTGCGACAGGTATGTGGGTGTGGTAGTGTTAGTGCGACAGGTATGTGGGTGTGGTAGTGTTAGTGCGACAGGTATGTGGGTGTGGTAGTGTTAGTGCGACCGGTATGTGGGTGTGGTAGTGGACAGGTATGTGGGTGTGGTAGTGGACAGGTATGTGGGTGTGGACAGGTACAGTTGAAGTCGAAAGTGTACATACACTTAGGTTGAAGTCATTAAAACTCATTTTTAACCACTCCACAGATTTTATGTTGGCAAACTATGGTGTTGGCAAGTCAACACCATAGGGTGAAGGGTTTCTTCTCCCGACTTATTTTTTCTTAGAGTTCAATAGTCAAATATGTCAGGAGAAACCACCCTTAAAGTGATCCATCCATATCTACTGCATATCTCAACTTGGTGTATGTAAACTTCTGACCCACTGGAATTGTGATATAGTGAATTAAAAGTGAAATAATCTGTCTGTAAACAATTGTTGGAAAAATTACTTGTGTCATGCACAAAGTAGATGTCCTAACTGACTTGCCAACACTATAGTTTGCTAACATGAAATCTGTGGAGTGGTTTAAAATGAGTTTTAATGACTTCAACCTAAGTGTATGTAAACTTCCGACTTCAACTGGTGTGGTAGTGTTAGTGGAAATGGGAGCTGTTGAGGTTTTTGGAGTAAGGGAGAATTTTGTGTTCATGCAGGTTGACAACTCATGCACCACACTTGGTATGTTCAACAGGAGGTAACCTCAGTGTGACTTTACAGGATTACTATGGAAGGCACAACCAGCTAAAGCGCTAGCTCTCAGTGCATTTATTCTCCCCGTGGTCTGGAATCAAGTCCTGACCATCCCAGTGATGAGTGTGTTTAGGGGTCCCGTGGGGCAACGCCTAATAGGCCATAGTGTCACCCAAAAAGGGAGGGCTCCAGTCATCAGTGTTTCACACATTCCCAATTACACCAAGGCAACTCATTCGGTTGATTAGATTCCTGCTGTCTGCCACCGCCAGCATAATCTGTGCAAGTCATGTAGGTTTCTGGCTTTCAGTTTGAATAGGGAAATGGATTAATGTTTTTCTTAATATGGCTGTGTCTAAGTGGGAGGTGTGAGTGTAGCCTGCACTCCCTGTGCATCCAGGTCTGCCTGCGTTGAGCTGACCGTGCACAAACTGTTCTCTGGCACGTCACAGGGTTCTGCTGACCCAGGACTATGGCTTCCTCCAGCGCATCAACATATGGCCACCCTTTGTCATCATCGGGGTGTACTGCGCCTCCCTGTCGGCTGCCATGTGCTCCCTGATTGGAGCGTCCCGAATTTTGCACGCCCTTGCATTGGACCAGCTCTTTGGTGAGAGGAAAAGGCGTGCGTGCGTGTGCGTACGTGTGCGTACGTGTGCGCGCGTGCGCGCGTGCGCGTACATTGTAAAATTTCTCAGGTTGCTATTACATTTGCGTTGTGCGTGTGTATGTGTTCAGAATAGCATTGATGTTGTGTGATAGTAACAGTATTGTCATATGATGTTGATGTGGCATTGCAGGATTGCCATTGGCCCCAGCAGCCATTACCTCCAAGTCGGGGAACCCATGGGTGGCAGTTCTGTACACCTGGGCTCTGGTTCAGGTGAGGAAGGGAGTGAGATGGTGTTGGTCTGTCATTTGGCTTGTTCTGGAAATTGGAGCAACAGCACAACTTGCACAATTATCTGCTTTGGTTATTTGTATTTGAGCATATCTCGAATGTCTCTGTGTCCCTGTATTGTAGAGTGTGATTGGTGATTGATTGTTTCTGTCTTTCGGTCCCTATATTGCAGCTTATGATTGGTGATTGATTGTTTCTGTCTTTGTGTCCCCATATTGCAGTGTATGATTGGTGATTGATTGTTTCTGTCTTTGGGTCCCTATATTGCAGCGTATGATTGGTGATTGATTGTTTCTGTCTTTCGGTCCCTATATTGCAGCTTATGATTGGTGATTGATTGTTTCTGTCTTTGTGTCCCCATATTGCAGTGTATGATTGGTGATTGATTGTTTCTGTCTTTGGGTCCCTATATTGCAGCGTATGATTGGTGATTGATTGTTTCTGTCTTTGGGTCCCTATATTGCAGCGTATGATTGGCGATTGATTGTTTCTGTCTTTGGGTCCCTATATTGTAGTGTGATTGGCGACTGAGGCTGTGACCATTAAGATCCCTGTTCCCTGCCCCCTGTTCACTCGGACCCCTGTCTTCTATGTGCCCTCTCCCATCACTTTGCAAGCAGTGTGCGAATTAAATCCTGGAAAACTCTTTCCAAACTAGAGAGAAAGTAGGATTGTAATATTTCTTTTAGTTTATAATTTTTATTGAGAATATCAATCCGTTTACATATGACAATGGTTACAAAGTGTAGATTATGAATGAAGATAGAATTAACAAAAATAAAGAGTAGTTTGTAATATGTCCCACTCTTGTATTATTAGTTGTAGTTTTTACTTCCGGTTTACTTCCTGAAATTGTCAGATGAGTGTGTTCCAAAACCCCGGAAATAAGGGTGTCATTCTGGGATTTTAAGTGCCCCCACTTCAACGAAGTTGACTGAAATATGCACCCTCAAAGGGGTGAAGGGATCATATTCGGTCACGGCCTGATTGTTTGTCTGTTTCTGTCTCCCTGTGCCTCTGGCCGTGTCCGAATATGATCCCTTCACCCCTTTGGCGCATATTTCAGTCAACCTCGTCTAAAAGCTTTTGAGTGGGTGACTTTTTATCACAAATGGGGCACTTTGTCATATGTAAACTGATTGATATTCTCAATAAAAATAAAACCAGACTAGGTTAACCTAGTGTATGCCGGGCGCTGGAGGTCTTGCCCCGGTGATGGCATTCTCACCCTAGTGCATTAAGTAGGGTGTTAGTATTCTGTTAGTGGTGCCGCGTGTGACCGGTTCCTGCCTGGGAAGTGCTTGTGGAAATATCACGTAGGCGATACACAGGTGTCAACCAAGGTGTCAACGATGCACACGTGTCAACAATGCAATCAGGGACAATGTTTGTGTTCTTTCGGTAGCCAATCAGAATAAAGTGTTTTAACTTTAGGATAACCTCGTTGATGTCGTATCTTCATTGGAATTTTATTCTATGGAATAAAAATATATAACGTTCGCTAACAGTAGCTTGTTGGTTAACTCCATAACGTTGATTTCACTCACTCAGTTAGCTACTTTCACTGTTTTAGGCCGGCCTGGTGCCCAGCAACATTGTTTTTTAAATACTACGAACTACTTCCTCCCTAGTTTGGAAATAGTTTTGCAGGATTTATTTCGCACACTACTTGCAAAGTGAGGGTAGAGAGGGCACATAGTAGACGGGTCTGTCTGAGTGTACAGGGGGCAGGGAACAGGCATCATATTCGGTCACAGCCTCTGTGTCCCTGTATTGCAGGGTGTGATTGATTGTTTCAGTTTCTGTGCTTCTGTTTCTGTGTCGCAAAAATGTATGATTGGGGATTGATTGTTTCTGTCTGTGTTCCCGTATTACAGTGTGTGGTTTTTGCTGGGCAGCTGAACATCATCGCCGGCCTGGTCACAGTCTTCTACTTGCTGGCCTATGCTGCTGTTGACCTGGCCTGCCTCTCACTCGAATGGGCATCGGCTCCCAACTTCAGGTGTGGAAATCTGCGCTGCCACCTGTGTCCATTTTTGTGTACTTTTCTCTCTGTTCCGCAACACTGCAGGAGACATGATGGATGGGTCATTCCGTGTCAAATCAGACATAGTCCAGGAAAGTGATTGCAACACAGTCTCAGGTTTTGTTCAAAGTTTGTCTGTATAATGTTTGGGTCCCAAAACTAAGGCCTGTAAAATATTTTTGTTCAATTCCAATTTTTTTATATTTTTTTGGCTCTTGATATTTAAAACATTTTACACTTTCAAAAACGCCTTACGTGTTCTCAGTATGACTGAACCATTAAAAGTTTGTACTGCAAGCCTTGAAGGCCCTAGATTTGGAAAAAGTGCAAAATTCCTAAAAAGTGATATTGAGGGTATTATAAACCCATTTTTTTACACCCATATGGTATTTCTTTCATCAAATACAAGATTTTATAAATTTTGTGCCAATATTTGAGGTCTCTACCACTAATGGACATGCAAATAATGAGAATAAAACAAGGCGTGGTAGCATTTTTTGGTCATTTTCATAGGACCAAAATGGTATGTGGGGTAGCTAGTAGGAACATGAAAATGTATGTGGAAATTGCTTAATGTATGGTCATTTAGTGTACAAAGTGCCAATGTCCTTGCATATTCCCTTCATAGATAAATACACATAGTTAACGGCATTGTTTTACTTCTTGGAAAAAAACATCCAAAATGAAGAAGCAGGGTCTTCCTTATTATCTATTTATGTGTGTCCGAGCTTCTGAAATATTGATTGGAGTAAAAAAAATTCTAATAACTTTATTGAAAATTGTGCAATGTAGCAAATTATGTACTAGAAATGACATGTGATGAAAACTATTATTCTTTAACCATATAACTTGAACAACAGGACTGAATTGGGTATGTGCTTGGTGTTTTCTTGATAAGTGGAATCCCTATGTTCCATTATTCACTGATTGGTGGCTAGGAAGTGCTCATTTAGGATACCACTTATTCCTCCTTATACCAGAGGTTTTGTCAAAATATTTAACTTATTTTCAATATCCAGGACCTTACCGGAGACACAATTCTCATCTCAAATGCCCTCTATTCCAATGAACATACTGAAAACATGTTTATTCTTTATTTTTTACAATTCCTATGACACAGGAATTCAATCATGGAGATACTGAGATCTCTCAAATCTGTCTATTTTTGTATGAAGGAGAAATGGAAGGACATTGGCACTTTGTACCCTTAATAACCATTTTCATTTTTTTTTTTTTTTATGTTACTGTACTACATACATTACCATTTTGCGATGATGAAAATGACCAAAAAATGCTGCTGCTGCTTGTTTTATTTTTATTATCTTCTTTTTATTCATCAATGGTGGTGGTTCACTCAACCTCAAGTAAAAAAAGATTTATTTTTAAAAAAAAAAAAAAAAAAGAATAAATATATGCAAAAATGTGGGTAAAAAGTACCTTTGTCTAGGGGTCTAAAAAAAAATAAAAAAATATGCAGTAACATTTTATGCATTGTTATGGTTGTGGCATACAGAAAACATGTTTGTCTCCAAAGTTTGGTGCTAGTAGGAACAAATACTCAAGATATTAATGCCAAACATGGGCTCCCCATAAGGTGTTTTTTTTTTTAGGAGGCTATAATGTAATAATAAATAGGCTGAAAAAAAAAAAAAAAAAACATGATATATGATAGAGGTTTGAAACAAACAAAATCTGAGACAGTGCTGCAACAACCTTACCTGATTTGACACAGAATGACCCGAATGGCAAAACTAATCTTTCAGTAGCCTTGTGAACTACGTATGTTGCATCATTCTTTCACGGTTCATTTTTGTAATTCAGTGCTCTGTTATTTTTCATCTCTATGGCCAATAATATCTGTCCCTTTCTCTCCATGCCCCTGTCCCTCCCTCCCTCCCTCCCTCCTTTTCTGCTGCCCTCCTTATGCCACCCCCATCATTCCAACAGGCCAACATTCCAGTTCTTCTCTTGGCACACCTGTCTGTTGGGTATCATAAGCTGTTTGGTGATGATGTTTGTCATCAACCCTTTCTACTCCTCTGCCAGCATTGTGGTGCTGCTGCTGCTGCTCCTCATCCTCCACTACAGATCACCCACCAGCAGCTGGGGTTACATCAGCCAAGCACTCATCTTCCACCAGGTAGTGCAAACCCTATCAAATGCACACACGGGAACTTTCTGTGGAATGTGCAGAGATGAGTGATTAGACACGAGGCGTGTATATATGTGAGGGGCCTGTTCCTAGTGCAGTGATGTGTTCCATAGTTCAGATTTGATTCTTTCCTAACTTCGTATCATCTCAGACGATGGTCATGCCATATGTGGAGAGATGTGACAGGCCTACAGCTGTGATCCGCTAGTCCAAAAATATGGAATTAATTTTGCATATGTTCTCTGATTTTATTGCCGTGTACTCTCACTCTCACTTTCTCTCTCACACACCAACACACTCATTCAGTGTCCTCCCCAGGAAGTGTACTTTATATAGCCCTGTGTTTCCACTCCATGTCTGTACTCACTCTGGTCTGTACTCACATGTGTCTGTTCTCACACTGGTCTGCTCTCACTCTTGTCTGGACTCACGGGTATGTGTACTCTTCTCATGCTGGATTGTACTCACTGGTCTATATTCACATGTCTGTACTCATGCATGTCTACTGACGCTGGTCTGCGCAGGTACGGAAATACCTGCTGATGCTGGATGTGCGGAAAGAGCATGTGAAGTTCTGGAGGCCGCAGGTGCTGCTGATGGTGGCCAACCCTCGCTCATCCTGCCAGCTCATCACCTTCGTCAACCAGCTGAAGAAGGGCGGGCTTTACGTGCTGGGGCACGTGCAGTTAGGAGATCTGGGTGAGAAAGCACAGGGAGGCACAGGGTCAAGAACTGGGGGAAAAAGTAAATTAATAAATAATAATATAGAGCCTTTACAGGCAGGAATAACATTACATAGTAACAATACAGAACCGAGGGGACAGTTGGAAACATGGAATAGAGAGGACAATCTACTGAGGACAACAACCCGGCAGGTTATATAAAGGCAACAAAAGAACAAGGCCATCACGTGAGAAGATGCGTCTTAAAATTAATAAGATTCGCCCCAAGTGGGTGGGGGTTCGATCCCCCACTATGGCACCTTCTGAGCTGAGATCCCTTCTCCATCTGCTTTCTACCTCTTTGAAAGCAAAAAATACAAAAGGAGAGTGGAAATAATTCAGTTTAGAGATGTTTGCACCTGGTTCCTCATCTGGTTCATTGACACTTGAAATGCTATGTGAAAAACACTTATGGGAATTTAGCACAGCTTACTTTACTGGGAATTAAGGATAACCCGCAATTTATTTTTCTGGCTGTCTCTTAGATGTCTTGCCCTCGGATCCCGTCCAGCCCCAGTATACCTTCTGGCTGAGTCTGGTGGACAAGCTGGGGGTGAAGGCCTTTGTGGATCTGACTCTGTCTCCTTCTGTCAGACAGGGAACCCAACACCTGCTGCGAATCACAGGACTGGGTGAGGGGGATACTCCCTGCTTGTCGCACACTAAATACACGTTCTTAGCACAGTAATGCACCCAATCTGGAATCAAATTCTGGCTGTGCCAGTGTGGTCTGTGGCCAGCTATCCCAAGGTGTAGGAGTAGGGTTTTAAGTGGGCAGGGCTGCGCAGCTCTGTGCTGCACTGGTGGACTGCAGTGAGAATTGATGGTTGGCTGCGCTTAGGAGGGTGTGCGTGCTAGGCCATGTTCTCACAGAGGTGCTCACGCTGCTGCTATGAGACCGGCTTGCAATTGCAATTGAGCATTCCAAATTGGGAGAGAACTACAAGTGCTGTGATCTGTGATTGGTCAGAGTAATGTGGGCTTTATCGATGTCTTAAAATCTGGTTAGCTGGAGTAGCCTCGGTGGGGGAAAAATACTTAATTTGTGGATACGTTTGCACGTCTTGCTGTGTGGAATGTCTCCAAAATCCACAAATGGATGCAAGCGATGCGTGGTGCCAGGTGATGCGTAAATGCACATAGTCATTGTCAAATGAATGTTCATAAATTGGTACATTTTTTCAGGAAAAAATAACGTTTATCAAGAAATTTAAATGTATCATCACATTTGTCTGTTCGGGAGAGATTTGTTTGCAAGTGCAAAAACATATTTGTGAACCAATTACTTTGTAAGATAAAATCAAGAGGTTTTTCAAAAACATTGATGTTATCTAGATCACAAATGACCCATATTCCATGCATGCCAAAGTTTCCAGATGCACACATGCTTATGGTGGGTGATTCCCTAGAATGTTCACCAGGGTAGAAAACACAATGTGAAAAATATCATTAAAACAATTTCAAAAATGAGTAGGTGTATCATTTGATGCCCATCTTGTAGTGTTCGCGATGTCTGCTAGCTGTCAGTCAGTGCACGTGGTGTAGTCTTTCCACGGCCGTCTGGGATGTATGCGAGGACCTGCTCAAAGTCGGCAGCGCGAGGCCTTTATCGTGATGCACGCATGTCTCTTTTTCTCAGATATGGTGCATTGTAATAAATGCGCTCATCATGCACCCTCCACTGTTGTTGCAACGCAGCCTACTCTGTGCTCCGCTGCTGATAGATCATGGCCAATAATAGAACGGTGCCGGTTGGTGAGCTGAAAACGGGGGCGGAAAACTTCCTGTTAACTGATCGTTGCTCTCGACCCGTTTTCAGTAATCCCTCTTGATTAACAAGCGTGCCAATGATATGAATAATCCATTGGCAGGTAAACGCACCGCTTCGTTCTCTTCACACCATGTTAGGGAGATTAAACAATAAATTAAATTTGGAAAAATATCGGCCTTGCAGATCTTTGCCATGAATAGCCTATTCTCTGAGATGTGGTGTGGGGAAGTACACGCTGAGTACATACTGTATATCCACAATTTAAAATGATGTAAATAAAATGTGCTCAATTTTTCAATGCAAAATGAGTATTTTGTGAATGAATCGCTATATTGTTAATCAAGGAATATGATTGAAAATGGGTTGAGACCAGTGGTCAGTTTCAAGGGAGGTTTTCCCTCCCATCTATTCAGCTCACCAACTGCCACTGTAATAGAATACTATAGTTATTAGTACTTAGATTATCTTACAACCATGTTTGTTAGGATTCAGAAAGCAGTCATACCCCCATTGAATGGACACATTTTTAGCATCTGCAATTGAACCATGCAAAAACACCAGTGTCAAATGTGCCCAAGTGCCCAAAATTGACATATCACATAAGGTTTCTAAGGCCCATTCTATAAATCTAATGTCATCACATAGTCTGGTATGCTATATTTTCTAGGCCTATAAGATTGACTAATAATAAATATGATTTAATCTGTGAACATTTATAAATGTATTAAAGGTACACCTTGGGATATATCGTAGAAAAGAAAGTGGGTACCTCTTCAGTCGATGACATTGTGCTGATATCTCCCCAGAAAAAACGTCTATCACAGGTTACTACAATATGCATAAAACTAGCTATATTTTATTTAGTTTTGTCTGCAGAACTTTGCGATCACCTGCCTCACGCCCAGGTTTGTTTACTTTTGGAAATGCACATGGTAAAGATTCACACCTGTGCAACCACCCTGTTCACCCCCTGAGTCTTGCAGTTTTTTGACATACCAGTCAATTTATTCCCTACGTAGTTAGTGGTTTAGTCTGTTTGACTGGGGGGAGACTGGGTGGCACAGACTGTAGGTGACCCAATTAACCGATATGACTGTTTATGATCTCTATCTGTAACTCTCTTTGCTTTTCCCCTTTAAAAATTACCAGACTGCATGCACGCTCCAGAATAGTTTCATGAAAGGAACAATGTACATCCGATTTATATTGCTTGCATTCAATTGTATTGGCTTTTTTTCGAACTGTCATCGGATTTATTCTGTCTTTTCTATTCCTACTCTCATCCACTGTTCACATCATCTCTAGGTGGCATGAAGCCCAATACCCTGATTTTGGGTTTCTATGATAACTCTGTCCCGGAGGATTACTTTCTGCAGGACCCTGTGTTCCTCCCGGGGTCCAAGGGACACATGAGCAGCAGGGGGAGCAACGATTTTGGGGTGGACCTGCCCTCTCTGCAAGCCCACTTTCCCCCTGTCCGGGACACGGAGTGCCCGCGCTGCCTTTCTGCAGAGGAGTATGTGGGCATCATCTCCGATGCCGTTAAAATGGGCAAGAACGTCTGCCTGGGGCGCTACTTCTTCCAGCTGGAGGGGGAGTGGGCTGCGCCCAAAAGCGACGGGGCAGAGCAAACCATCGATGTGTGGCCACTTGACCTGCTCCAGCCTGAGAGCAGCGGATACGCGGACGTCTGTAGCCTCTTCCTGCTTCAGATGGCCTGTATTCTCAACATGTCCCCCAGGTGGCGACGTGCGAGGCTCCGGATCTTCCTGTGTGTGGAGGCCACCTCGGGGGACCAAGGCTGGGTGGTGAAGGAGGAGACCCTGCGTGACCTACTGGGGAAGCTGCGAATCCGGGCCTCCATAAAGATTGTGCCGTGGGACACTGTGGTGATGCTGCGCAAAGGGGGGAAGGAGCCTTTGGCCTCCACGCTGGGGGTGGGCGATTTGGGAGAGGTGCAACCGGACGATGGAGCGAGCCTGCCCTCCTGTGCCCTGGAGAGCTTTTTGTCGGGAGTGAATGGACTGCTCTTGGAGCGCAGTGCCGAAGCTGCTGTCCGTTTCCTGTGTTTGCCCTGCCCCCCCGCCGACTCCAACCAATCCCAGCAGTACCTGGCCCAGTTGGAGGCTGTAACCCGTGACCTGGGCCCCACCCTCCTGATCCATGGTCTGACACCGGTCACTTGCACTGAGCTCTGAAGATACTTGCGTATGTGTGCACGTGTGAGATGCAGAGAGGGAGAAACGGAACCCGGCATACTGGTACATTCCCCGTTAGCTGTATACTGAACATATTGTTATTGTTATGCTCAGGGTTTTTCTTTTTTATAAGCTAAGTGAGCTTTTATGATAATGTAGTTGCTAGGTTGCAAGCAGGCATCATGCAGTGAACTTTAAGAATGTTAATGAGGGAAATATTTTCCTCGTCTCATAGCTAGATATGCAAGAGGGTGATATATTAAGTACCAATCATCAGCTGTGGGTAGCTAGCCTGTAATGTTTTAGACAGCTGTCATGTTTTTTTCCAGCAAGTAAAATTTTTTTTATATATATATAATAATACAAACATGATATGGTTAGTTGTTGCCTAACCAGCTACCATGAATGTAGTGCCGGGAGTGCTGTACCACTTTTTCTGAAGTTTCAAAGATGGTGATGTCAGTCTTTTGTCTGTGCTTTAGTCTGTATAATTATTGTACAACACTAATAATGGTAACAAAACAAAAGCATAAAGACTACACTGAAATTATTTATTTCAGATAAATATAGATTATTTTTATACATTTAAACTGTAAAGTAGTCGCCCAATAAAGTCATACCCGCTGATGACATAACAGCCATGTTAAAATGAACATTATGTATGAGGGCTATTTTTCACTTGTGTATCTGAGATTTACCTGCAGGATTGTAATATGTTACAGGAAAAAAGGAAAATGTGGATGCTTATGTGGATGCTTTTTTCAACTGTATGGGATGAGATTCAAGCCATTTTTTAAAAATGTGTACGATATGCTTAAATGAGCACAGTGTAGTTACTGGTTGTATTTGTGTGTATGCATATGTTTACCTTTTGAGATACTGTAACTCATCTTCCCTGCTTAGAGGACCAGTGCTATTTTTACTGCAATGCCCTACCCATGGGCTTCCTGATCCTGATCATGTAGTTACCTTCAAGGCTTTAAATCCAAAGTGACTGTCTGAATCGGGTGCTTTGATTGGGTAGAATTGGAAACCAGCAGACAACCTGTGACCCACCTGGGAGAAGGGATGAGTCTGGACACAGTCAATGGCAGGATCTGTTGAAGATAATCGAGTATGTAAAATACACTGCTTCACCAGAAAGAGTAAACATCTCACTGAACCTGCTGGTGTGTCTGCACTGGAGGCTGTACTGAAACACCTGTGAGGGATTCTGTGGTGAAATTGCATTACTCCGGTTCAGGACCAAACTAGACTAATTATTATACGCACAAGTTGTCATGTTCTGGGATATGCTCTTCTGTGCTTTTTGTTTCTCATGAAGCATAAGCAAAGTTACACCATTTTTTACACAAAATTAATTTAACTTTTTTGTTTGTTTTGTCTAAAGGAAAACTGTAATGGCAATATATGCAATTGTTAATGGAAAAAATGCAGTGTTTTATTCATTATATGTGTTCCAAATCAACAGTCTTTTTTGTCCTTTTATTTACCTGCTCTTTTCTAGTTTCTGTGAGTCGAGACTAAGACTGCCCAAAGATAAGTGACATTGCTTATTCATTCACAATAGTTTCCCTTCTTTAATAAAATGTCCTTTAAGAAGTCAGCAACACAATAACTATCTAGTTATCTTAGATAGTGTGTTTACTAGGACCTTTTCTGTAAAATGTTTGATTCAGAACCTCTTTCTGTAAAAGAAAAACATTGAGGTACCCATCATCGGTATTGTTTTTACCTGGAAATAAATCAAAACTTGGCGGGAACTACTTTTATTTTCTGCACTCTTTCTGCAGTCTGGTAAACCGGTTTCAAACACAAACTGTGTGTATTGTGCATTCGCTGTACTAGACTGGTTCTTCCTGATGGTTTCGCCAGAAATGCACACGTCTTGAGTTATACAACACAGTGATAAAACATGCTATTGTGGCAAAAAGACAAAGTGCAATTGGGATACAGTATTGTAGCAGAACTCTCAACAGGAGAAACATAAATTAAAATTCCAGGATACAAAACACTGATTTTATTGATTAAAAAGTGAGGTAGTACAGTTCTGGACAGGCTCTCAACCAGTATTTCTATATAAAAGATAAAATGCATCACATATATTTGTATTTTCCAATATTATACATCAGTGTATTTCTTAAAACTATTCATACTAAATACTTTAAATATGTTACTCATGGGTAAAATAATGGTGCCCCACCAAAACTTTGAACCAAGTCATTTTCATACAAATATGTTGCATACATATCAGGTTTTTTCTGATCAAGAGTATCTGTTCAGGACTTTGGACTGGAATCCCTATGTAACACAAAATAAAATTTTTAATGCAATAAAAACAGCCATAGGCAAAATGTACATGTGTGTGTAAAGGGTGTGTGCGTGCATCTTTCGGTCTTCCTACTATCTTTTCTCTATGAAACTTCAGGCTTGTGGCCTCTGACCCACAAAGCAGGCGCAAGGCACATCTTGTGCACCAATCAGGTAGGATAATCTATGTATTAGCTTTTTGAGTATATATGGCGGAGATTGCCAAATGCAAAAATATACTAAAAGAAGAATATACATTAATTTAGGACCCCCTTTTCTATAAACAAAAAATATATTCAAGTACGCATTTTTGTTTTACTTGAAAATGTACATAATCAAATCAAGAAGGGAAGCTTATTTTCTGCAATATTTCTGTAGTCTAGTAACCCGGATTCAAATGAAATCAGATCTACTAACACTAATTCAAAGTCAACCTATATTGTGCACTTGCTGTAATAGACTGGTTCTTCCTGATAGTCAGCAAAAAAACACACACGTCCGGAGTTATATAACACGGTTGAGGGACAAAGACAAGAAATAAAGTGTGATTGGGACACAATGTTGTACCGTACCTCTCAACATGAGAAACGTCAATTAAAATGCAGGGATACAAAACATTGATTTTATTGATTTAAAATCAAAATTTCATGTAGCACAATTGTAGATTTATATAACTATTGAATAACAAAATTGTTTACGCTTATTAATCAGTAGCATTTTGTGATAATATATTTTAGAAAAATTCAAGGACTTAATATGCATGCTGTGTAACTGTCCAAAGGTAAATCCAAACAACAAAAGTAGTATTGACATACAAAAATAGAGAAAGGAGGGCAAGTTGGACACACTGTAAAGATATCACTGGATGATGATAGAAGATCCTCTTTGGTATTAGGATAAAAGTGCCATGGTTTTTCTTCTCTACATATTATTAAAAGTAAAATATAATACTATGGATTAGTTATTCTAAAGTAATTTTGTGATGGTATATAATTAGATACTGCAATGGGATTATGAAATATGGAAAATTACTACTTTTCTAGAAAACCAGTGTGTGAAATTATCAATTTAATTCAGTGTAACCAAAAGTAAAAAAAGATTTTGGACCATATCGCATAACATTACCCATGTGACAATACCCATGTGACAGTATATGATACGATAGACCCCTCTGATACAGCAGGTTATTAAGGTTACTGGCTAAAGGTGTGTCAAAGGGTTAATGTGTGGTGAAGTCTGCATACGAGTCCCACTGTGGGGGTGGGGATTAAAGCCCTGCTGTGGCATGCCCACTGCCGTGGTCCCTTCTCCATCTATTGCCCCGTCTGAATCAAGCAAATTATACAAAAGGAGGGTGGATCGTCCTGCTCTCTTTTCACACAAAAAATAATAAAAAATATCCAAACCACACTCTAATGTCATTTCACATAACCTCTGCAAATCAGTAAAAATAGTAATATCGTAAATTAAAAAAATGTACTTGCAATAAATCCTTATCATACACATCGAGTTTATTAAGTTCAAGACTCATCATGACTTCACATATGTGGCAAAACAACTGCCAGTTTGTTTAAAAAAAAGAAAATTCAGGTGTGACCAAAATTATTTGGAGTAACCAGAAATTTCAGTAACGCTGTGATGTCAACAGTTATACACCAACTATCTTTTAACACCTGATTTTTCTATAAAAAAATAAATCAACTTTATTTAATCCTGGAGTAAAATAATTATTAGGAAGGAGTCAGTTCAGAATATGGGGAGCTCTATGCGTTTTGATGTTTCATGGCCTATCTGCTCCAAAGTCAATGAACCAAAGTTCCTCCTCCCTTTCCTAGGGGTACTACTCAATGTTTGCCATTACATTCTGTCAAGTCTACTTTTCATCAACAGAAAATAAGTGCATTTACAAGATCTAATAGTATGTGTGTCCTCCACAAAGTATTTACAGTGGTAAACTTAAATTGTTCCTAGAATGAGTATAGTATGAATGTGTATGTGCGTGTTACGACTAAAAAACTAAATACAAGGCCAATGCCGTAAAATTATACCATATCCTCCTGAGAACCAGCAGAAAAAGTTTTAAGTATTAAAAATTGACAATCTTGAAAATATTTATTTTTATTGAATGTCCCTTGTAGTGTAGGTTTCAGAATAGACTGGAGACTAATGTCCCCAACTGGGGGACAACAATTAATTGCCATGTTCTTAGGAGGATATGTCAAAGTACAATAATTTAATTAACTTAAGATCCTTTCTGTACATCTATCACAATATTGTGATCTTGTACTCGCGCCAACATGAATGCAGTGGTAACATTTAAGAACATAAAAATAGACACCCAATGTGTCAGCCCTCTTTCAACATACAAATTGCACAACAGAACTAGTAACAAGCCTTTTTTCATAGAAAATGGCAAGAATGGGAACCATAAATGACCCAACTCTCAGCCATGGTCTTAAGGGTGCCGACATTCAAAATGGTTAGAGATGGGCTTTTGTGAAGTGGTCTCTACAATGTCACATTTACTGAATGCAACTTAAACAGAAGGCAGTTAAAATAATCTATCACACTAATATGTGTATGTATGGAGACGCCGATTTACATTCTAAACCAGGGCCGGTGTGTATGCAGGTTTTTGCTGCTACCACTTACCAGGCCTCAATCAGGCAATTAGTCATACACAACACAGATTAGACTACAATAAAACACTAAAATGCATACAGGCACAAGAACATTCATCAGCTGCTGTTCATATCGCAGAATGTAGCCAAAATATCAGCGAACGTAAATGATTGGGCCAATTAAATGGGTGTTACCCACCCCTGTTCTACTCCATTTATGGTTGTTTCTTTTTAATGGTCAGTTCTTCTTGAACATTACCATAGTGTTCTGTAGAAATTTTCTCCATCTGTCTCACACAGAAAGAGGAGAGTCGCAACCATCCAGGAAAGAAGATGGTGAGAGCGACGTGCTAAGGAAAGAAAGATAGAAGAGGGGACAATATGTAACTGCATAAAAATGTTTAAAACAAGTGCATGCAATTGAAATTAATTATAGAAACCCAAGTTAATTGATACATATTAAACACACAAGTAAGTTGTGACAGTTACATTCAAATTAAGAGCAAGGCTCTCAGCCTGTCAAGGTATCTACGAAAAGTAATTAACCTTGCTTACGGGTCCCGAAACATTACACAATTTTAAGTCTTAAACCAAGGAACACCCTCATAATTTCACCAAGAATTGTAGGAAACATAAAATATGCACAAGAGCAATTGCAATAGCTAAATCAGAGCGAAACTCCTGATGATGTACTCGACATGGTGGTACACATCGCTATCCAGGCCCTCACCTGCAGAGCATGAGAGAGACAGCCACTGGTGTGGCTGGAATGGCCCACTGTGTTCAAGGCTTCACGGGCATAATCTGGGGCACTCTTTATAAAGGCAGTGACTGTAATGTTCCTGGTCATGTTTGTTGAGACCAAAAAGGGAGCCACACACTGAGAAGACAGAAGGAGAGGGAAGAAGAAAGCAGGAAATGGGAGTGAGAATGGGGATTATTCTAATTGGACAGAGTGGGAGTGACTAAGTGCAGTTTACTCCTAATTGTGGTCACCAGGGGGCTTTGGTAAGAACACACAACAACTCAATTTGTGTCCAGAACAGTTCCCCTTTAATGCTCCTTGAGGACAGTGCTGTGCATAGATGGGCAGGTGTGTGGTTCTAGGAATTACAAAGCAATGTATACATATACTCATTACAATTTATAATACTCTCAAATATAAGGCATATCATATAATAAATACCTACAATTAACAATATGCATACTTCACATTCAGAATGCTTATAACTAAGGTTGCAAAATTTGGGGAATTTTCAAAGGTGGAAACTCCATGGGAATTAACGGGAATAAACTGGAAATGTTGGCGTTATTTGTACTAGCTGTATTTACCTCGTCATATGTAGACATAAATATAAACTTTTTTTTTTGTCATAAGCAGACATCCATGCAAACATCTGTGAGTATAACTATAACACCCCTAAATCCTTTTACTAAATTTAGAGATTAAGTATCCCAGGACTTTCCTCATAACCTTTATCTTTCATACCAGGAGTCTCTATATCTTTCTTGTAATACGGTGCCCAGAACTGCACACAGCACTCCAAGGGGTCGATTTACTAAAATTGCATGCAAAACTGTTATCACCCGAAATAAATCACCAAGGTGATCAACTAAGGCACAAAGAGGACTATGTGTGTTACAATTAAAAGATACATGGATTTTTCATTTTTGCATGTTAGCCTGAATGAATATGCAAAATTGGGCGTTCCTACGTTATTTCGCAAAATAATGGGAGGAGATTGTGCAAATGGATTACATTAGCATGTGTAATGTAATTTACTAAGCCTGAAAGCAAGTTTGGGACATGTAATTGCATGTGCTTTTTAGCACAAATGGGAAGCAGGCATTAAAAAACACAATTGATAAGATGGCTGTCATTGTAGCAAGACATGTACTGGTGTGTTTGGAATATCCATAATTGAACTTTCAGGGCTGAGTTTCTTGAGATTTTACCAGATACTTCAAGTACTTGTAAAAGATAGTGAAAATTTGGCAGCGGTTTCCAAAAGCATGTCTTGAAGACATTGACCTCTCAACTTACTTGGGCTTGTTTTTTGAGTTGGCAACACTACTGTTGTTTAGCAATGCTGGGTTAGCTAGCAAGCAAGCAAATTAACATATTCATGTGTTTTATAGAAAAGTTATGAGACTAAACTAGTGTAAAAGTTTAAAAGAAGCACAAACACGACAGCCAAGAATCTGCTTGACGTAAATCACACAATTATTCTGACAACCTTACATATAGCAACATCCTTTTTTAAAGCACATAATAGCTTCAAAATTCACTGTTAAAATATCAACATGTATAATTTATGTTGTAGAACAAAATGTGAAACTTTCTTAGGCTTATATTATATTGAATAGAAATAGAAAACCCTATGGTGAAGAAAGCATTGGAAATCTGAGGAGGGACCCCATGGCTCAAACATTCCAAGTCACTTCTGAGTTTTAGTACGACACACTGTAACAATCTAACCCAAATTGAGGAATATTGGCACAATTGTTTAAAACAATCAGACCCAGGGGAGACATTGGAAGGGATGGGATTACCCAATTAAACAAATTCCTATTGAACTCTACTCGTTGTGAGTGTAACTAGCATAGCTACTTGCTAAAACACAAATCATGGTATTAAGAAACTAAGCAAAGTATGAACAAAGAATGTAAACCACTAATCTATCACCAAAATAATAACTTTCATTTCACACACACACACACACACACACACAGTCAGGATCAAAACGCACCAATACCATCTTTGCTGCACATGCCACAGAGTAAAGACAAAAAACAAAACTTAACTTGGAGGTGGGCTTAAATTTACAACTGTCAATCATAACATAGAATAGCCAAAAAGGGTGCAGAGGTGGGCAAAGAACATAAAACCTCTCTAAAATCTTAATCTAAGCCTGGCCTTTTCAGCAGGGATGGAGAAAGAAATGAAGCAATAAGGGAAAAAGAGAAAGACCAATGGTGAACATGGGAAGAGGAGGGGTTACAGAGCTGAGATTTGAATTAAACTGTAAAGGCAAGATACAAGACTGATGCTTTACCTGTACCGTGACCCCCTGGGAACTATATTCTGAGTTCAGGCATCTGGAGAAATAGGTAACAAAAATCTAAAAAAAGGAGAAAAAGAAAGAAAAAAAAACTTTAGTGATTACAGAACTTTTCACAGCAGATCAGTATACAACTCAGTGACAAAAGTACAAAGTTACAAAATGTCTACATGCAAGCGAGGAGATTCATGAGGAAAAGGTTCAACTTTTTTTGTCCCAGATGCATAGCAATTGGTATTACAGCATCATACAAATTATACAAGAAGACCAATACAAAATACAATAACTATAGGATGCCAATTAATGCATATTAAAAAAATAATTTAAGTTAAAAACATAGTTATTTATTTTCCAGCAGTTCTAACACTCAATGCCCTTATTAAAATAACCAGCACTCTGAATACAAGCGATATTGCGTGTTAAAACCCCTCACTTAACCTTCATTTAAATATATTTAATTTAATCATTATTTTAAATTACAATCATCAATTAAATTGCCAAATTCGTTGATAGGTCAGTCGAATAGTAACCTGTCAACCAACAAGTCAAAACAAAGTCTAAATCAGGTTTTAAGAAAAATCGTCAATTAGAATCATGAACTGGGATTATACATTCATTAATTAACGTAGGCTCACTACTTATAACCTACAAAAAAAAAAAAAAAGAAGACATTAAACCAGATGTTAAATTGAAATGACCAGTAACGAGACAGACACCGATAAGCCAGACCTTGCCAGAATGTTCAAATTTCAGCACAGGAGGAACAAAACAAAAAAAAGCCAACTATAAAAACTCAGCTGTCGTGAGTTTACACAGCCAAGGAAAAACTTATTCTTTTAGACTCCAGGAACTGCTGCAGTGCCAACTCCACTCACAGAACTTCCCAGCTCCAACTTAGTTAGCTTTGCTGGTGACACTGTTGGACGAGTTATCTAGAATTGAAGGCACACTTAACCAGTATGCCTACCACAGCATTCTGCAGTGACAACATCTGGCTTGCACTTTAGTTTCGCCCTCATTTGATTTAACAGGACAATGACCCAAAACACACCTCCAGACTGTGTAAGAGCTATTGGACAAAGGGGTGATTGAGTGCTGCATCAGATGACCTCATCTAACACCCAACCTAAACCCAATAGAAATGGTTTGGGATGAGTTGGTCTGGAGTGTGAAGGAAAAGTATCCCAGGTGGCTACCTCATAAAGTTGGTTGAGAGAATGCCAAGAGTGCAAAGCAGGTATCAAGGCAAAGGGTGGCTACTTTGAAGAATCTAGAATATAAAATATTTAGATTTTTTTTTTGTTCACTGCATAATTACATTTGTTATTTCATGATTTTTATGTTTTTACTATTATTCTAAACTGTAAAGAAATAGTAGTAATACATTTTTTTTAAAAACCCTTCTATGAGTAAGTGTCCAAACTTTTGACTTGTAAATTCTCTTGACCATATACAGTACCAATCACTGCTTTCTGCTTTTATGCGCATTTTACATACAGTCACAACTTGTTTGGAATTGGGGTTTGTAGAAGAAAGCCGCAAATGAGGGAATATAGCCTCTTTCCGCCAATAGTGTGGCTCTATACGGACATGCCTCTGGCTTGTGTAGCCTACAAGGATACAATGATTATCTTGCGACGGCACTAGAGTATAAGCGAGTGACTATGGGTTGCAGATAGCGGTTTTAAGGTCCTAAAATGAAGGATAAGTGTGTAGTGGTTAAAATCGAAAGAAGAATGCCAGGTTAAAGTAAATGCAGTTTATTGTACAGTATCTCTACTAATGACAGCATGCAAGGGTGCAAAATGAGTGTGGCGAGATGGCTATACGCAAATGACGTGCATGAGGTTGTATTGACAAGTCTCCCAGAACCATTTCACTTTTCTCCCTATATATCCAAAAAAAAAAAAAAAAAAAACCCTGAATCGAAGAAAGATCCAATCGTAACAAAACAGCAGTAACAATAACCCCTGCTTGTGTACGTTTATCACACCACATTAACCATTTGTGGCACAGCTGGCTGCTGACTCATAGGTCATTTTAATTACCTGCTCTTCACTTTTGAATAGTGTCCCAAGAGCTTTCTTCAGCACCCACTGTACCACACCATCAATGACACCAACTTGTTCCCCATGACATGCTTTGCAACAACACCAAACATGAACACACTGTATATGTGAAACCTAAAGTTACATAATGCCGTTTCAATTTCAGTAGTTCTGTGAACATTCTAGCAGAAGCAGCAGAATAGTTGCAACTGTGCTGTTGGGCAATAGCATTGAGAGCTTGCAGACTTCCTGCCAGCACGGTAAATGGCCAGTTCACCTTTGGTAGTCAGGATAGAAGACACACTACTTTAAACCGCTCTACAGCTGTGTCCGAATCAGAGTCCTACCCATTGCATCCTGTGCACAAGCATACAGTGTACACTTTACTGCATACTGTTTAGTACACGACATGCAGCATACAAAAAATGTCCTCCATACTATCAGAGAAAACCTGGAAATAAGTATACCATCCGGAGATTTTAAGTACACTACATTTAGTGTTAGAGAACATTTTGCCCATTTAAATTTCTCATCCTGTGTACCCAACAAGCATGCTTAATAGTATGGAAGGCCGCCAGTTCGGACACAGCCCAAGATTACCATACCAGCATATAAGAGAAAAGGTCAGGACAGATTCCATGTACGCTTTGTAAAACAGTGCATTTGTGAATGTTTAGTCAGGACTTTATCAATTGTGGGAAAAGTTAGCTTTATTCAAAAAGGTTAAATAAACAATGGTAGAAATATTCATGGTTTGAAAAAACTATTTTTAAAATTCGCTCTCTGATAGCAATGAAACAAATGTTATTTATCATTAAATGCATCATAATTGCAATGACCTGACTATGGACGCAAGTAAGAACAGAAAGATCTCACCTTGGTTGCACAGTATAGGGTCAGCATGGGCTGTGGTTGGGAGGCAGCCTCGGAAGACACATTTATAATCAAGCCCTTACCCCTGACAGAAAAAGAAAGAGGGATATAGGCAGACAGGAGACATTTCACAAGACAACAAATATGTAATCGGTTCTTGTGAAATGTCTGTTCATATATTCTTTTAAAATCCGATTAATCGTTTTAGATTATTATTATAAAATGATCATATTGTAGACATACTTTTCAACCATGTGTGGGAGAACCAGTCTTGTCATCTACAGTGAGACAAAGAGACAGTATCAGCAGTCAAACTTCTGAATTGTTCCATTTATATTGGATGTTTCTTTGAAAATTGACATCTGCATATTACATGATATTTTGCAATATTTAACAGGTGCTTTGTGAAATAAAACATATTGGCAATGGGTAGACATTCAGTCCAATGCTGCAAGACTAAAGGTTTGCTATCAACACAATTGGACGGTTACCTCCAATAGCCTTATATGTAACATCACGACCATGCCGTTTTCACAAGATTTCACGTGCTGCATAATTTATGCTTTGCAGTTAAGATGAGAATGAAATTTGATATATGCATAAGAACTACATGGTTAAATATTCAGTGTTATTTTAGCTCTGTAACATAATTCATATGACTGCAATAAGGATCAAATGACTTCAATCAGGCCAAAATATACTTAATCATAATTTGTTTAATACGGAACAGTTTACAATGTTGGAAGATGTGAAAAAAGACCATTCTAAAAAGGGACTTGACAATGTGAAAATAGATAGCTCTGTAGGAGTCAGACACAGACGGGAATCTGACCTGGGTCACAGACAGGATGTTACAGTTGATGACCTCAGTGATTCTCTGGGACGACAAAAAACAGGTTTTCAGAATGGCAGAAACTCCTGAGGTTTATTGTATGTAGCTGCACAACAATGTTCTGCAAACACAAGGCCCTGGTGTCCATGGAAACGAGGCCCTGGGGTCCACGGAAGGTCAAGGTTAACAAATCCATCTGAAAATGCAACACTCACAACAATGCTTTGCACCTCTTAGGATGTAGCTTCTTAATTTGTAGGAAAAAAGTCCTGTAGCGCATACCTGTTCAGGGTTGGCAATATCCAGAAAGTACCGTAACTCTCCGACGTAGTTCATACCTACATTGTTTACTATAATATAGGAGGCAGAAGATAAACATTATCAGTGTGCATCCATCCATTATCTACCCACTTATTCCTGGTCAGGGTTGGAGCCTATCCCAGCATGCATTGGGCGAGAGGCAGAAATACACCCTGGACAGGTCGCCAATCCATCGCAGGACACAGATATCATTCACTCACACACTCATTCATGAAGCACAATGGACCACTAAGACCCCTCTATTTGCCATGCTCCACCTGTTCAACCCTAAACCTCCCTGAAAAGCACCAACGACACTGTAGCACATACACACATACACAAGCACCTATCACTTTACACAATATAATCCCCCTTTCTTTTTAATTACCTTTTATTTATCATTTACCATTTATTTATGATCAGTGCTCCATTTTATTTTTCCTGTTTTACACTGAAAGCCTTGGTAACACATGCCCTGCACACCTGTAACTTTTTTATATCTATAGACTTTAAGATTTTCTTTTAATTTGAATGTTTTTTGCTTGTATACTTGCCTCTACCACTTCAGAGAAACCTTTTATTTGTTTTTTTATGGATAGAAAAGAGCCCAACCTTGTGCTATCCCAACAGGAAACATGGGGGGAAAACCTCATACCAAAGGCCAATTTAGAGTCTCCAATTAGCCTAACCTGTATGTCTTTGGACTGTGGGAGAAAACTGGAGTACCCAGAGGAAACCCATACGGACACGGGGAGAACATGCAAACTCCACACAGAAAGGCCCTCAGCCGGGATTTTAACCGTGTACCTTCTTGCTGCGAGGAGACAGTGCTAACCACTGAGTGCAGTCATACCACAGATTATGTCAGTCGTCTTAAAGTATAAATAAAGATACAGAAATCAGTCTTCATTTAGAAATGGAACAAAATTGTTGTTCAGTTTATAAATGTTTCATGTTTGTGTCTTTATGGTCTAAGATTGCACAAAATATGTGTACTTAGACCATAAAAACACAAACATGAAACATTTATTATCAGTAATGGGGCCGTTTTCTGAAGATATTTGATATGAAGGCAAATTTCATAAAGAAAATGAACCAAAATGAAAGCATGCACACTCACTGAGAATGTTGTTAGCCAGGTCTGGCTATTAACCGGGTGACTGCATGTTCTTGTGCATTTTTACGTCTATCTGGAGCAGCTAAATTAAGGTAATGTAAAGCTTTAATACTATCGATTTCAAGTAAAAGCATAAATAAACAATAGTTTATACGTTTTTCAACTGGATTCCCTGCCTGTATACTGAACCTGCATTTATATAATATCTAGTAATTATGAAAGTATTTGATTATAATCCATGGGCAAAGACTGACTCAAGCAACAGAATTATGTACAGCAGTGAAATCAAAAGAAGATAGGTAGATACATTTTAATTGTGGAAGTGGATTATTTTTACAGTTATTGCACTATTAGCTTCAAAATAATGTTAAATTGACAGTTGGTTTAAATATTTACATCTTCCAGAAGCTTTTTTTGCCAAAGCTTTTTATTGCATAAACATCTGTACTACAGTTTAAAAACAACTTTTAAACTTCCTGTCAAACTTAGAACACTATAAGCTGGTCATGTTTCACCCTGTGGTGATATTAATCTGAAGAAGAATGGAAGAATGTGACCTGAGCTTGAATTGTGCCACAGTGCTTTATGCACAGCAGTGAAATCAAAAGACGATAGGTAGAGAAATTTTAATTGTGGAAGTGGCTTATTTTGACAGTTATTGCACTATTGGCTTCAAAATAATGTAAAATTTCCAGTTGGTTTAAATATGTGCATCTTCCAGAAATCAAGATGCATTGGAGTTTAAGGTTATTTAGACATATCGTTATGAGATGCCGTTTCTCTGACCTCAAAGCCCATTTTGAGACTTATCTTGGGGAACACATTTGAAAAACCATTTGGATGGATCAATAATCAATACTTAAATACTCAATGAAAGTAGAAAATAATTTTTTTTAAAATTTGTATTATATACACAAATATCCCTTTAATAGCTAGAACAGCCTCTCCAATGCCACCTCCGTCTGAGTCCCATTACCTAATATGCCAATATCCAGGTTGTGTAGCCCCTCTGCAATGGCAGGATAGACAGCATGGCCCTCAGTGAAATCAGCCTGAATGACACGTGTCTTTCTCCCATAAAGCCTCTCTGAAGCAGATAAAAATAGAAGGTATTTAACGTTTCAATTAAAAGTACGGAGGGGGGGACCAACTACACCATTTCTTTCCCTCGGTCTCCATATTGGTCCACTTTCCCCATCACATCTCTCACCAATCTCCATGGCAACAGTGCGGAGCTTTTCTTCTGAACGGCTGACCAGTAAAATGTCCAGTCCTCTTTTAGCCAACTGCAAGGGGTACGTAAAGGAAAGATCACATGCAAAAACAGGAGTGTAAAACTAGAAATACTCATTTCACATATGCATTACATGTTTTGATTTTCAAGTCCACCCAAAGCACACCTGTCTTTCAGCTGATTATAAGAATTATTTACATTGTACTGCATGAAGGTGTGGATGGATTTGGGGAAAGATTATGGAAAGAATAATTTTATATATCCCTTTGAGGTATTGCAATATAGTCATAGCTCATTGTTAAAAATATGAAGTAGCAATAGCCTTACACCTTTGCCCTCAGTGTAAATTCTGATATTGTCAAATTGCTCAAGCGCTCTTATTTGTGTGGGGCTATACTACAATGTCATTACCACAATGTCTTATAAATACAAATTTAAAAAACCAACCTCATTAGCATAAGCTCTACCGATCCCTGAGGTTGCTCCGGTAACAACTAAAAAAACAATACAGAAACGCACACAGATTGCAGTCAGAAAAGTCTCACACCCTGTCATGATTATGAGACATTATCTGGAACATCAAGTCCAAGATAAGCAAAGAGATGGCAAGGTAACCCAACCCAAATAATCATCACCATCGTCTCTAAATAGACCTGCAGTCAGTTGAATCAGCCTGCATTTTACCTATGAAACACAAAACATGTGGAAAATGTCCTCAGTTTATAACAAGATTAATGTCAGTTCTCAAACTGTGGAAAGGACAGCATTCCCAACGGGAATAAACCTTTATTCCTTTATCCATCATGTATTTCTTTATGCGATGCAGATGCATTTTTAATCTCACTCAAGAACAGGTAGCCATTTGCTTCGTTAGTTTAATGTGGATGGGAATGATTATCATCATAACATTAAAACAATTATGACAAGTTACCTTCTGGGGCAAAAGAAAATAACCTTTCTGGACATTTGTCTGCAACCTCACACACATTTAGGTACACAAAGGGAAAGCATCATAATCACACCCGTACATCCATCTTTCAGGTATACTCAGTTAATTCCTTTTAAAAGTTATTTGTAACAATCAAACAACCCTCCTGTTCTGGGCTTTGGTGCTGCACAATATGTCCACTAAAATACAAGCCAAGGAAGACTGAGTGCCAAAACACATCAGTAGGCCTACTTGAGAAAATGTGAATTTTTATTTATTTATTTATCCCCCTCCCCCCCATTGAAAGTTCTGTCCTTACGTATAATTTGTGAAAAACAGGCACTCCAATTATCTAGTACACTGTGTGACCATTATGTCATATATCCTCTTCATCTTTCCTTGCAATCTAAAAGACATTCATCCCCTGCAGTTTTCGCTCCCGGCATATCGTTCTCTCAGTCAGTCTCTTTCAATCTCTTGAAAGGTTTTCCTGGGATAAGGCTTCACCATACAGCTACAGAAAAAGGGGGTACCAATAATTCAATGAACAGTGAATGGTTATATTGCCAAGTTCATTACCAGGTTAAGCTCCATTGGCTCAAATGTGCATTCCTTTTGCCAAAGCTTCTTTTTATTTTTTTTATTGCATAAACATCTGTACTACAGTTTTAAAACAACTTTTAAACTTCCTGTCAAACTTAGAACACTATAGGCTGGTCATGTTTCACCCTGTGGTGATATTGATCTGAAGAAGAATGGAAGAATGTGACCTGAACTTGAATTGTGCCACAGTGCTCTCAGCCTCTCTGGTTTCACTGTCCAAAAATACTCAATTCATATTACTCAATACTCAATTCAAGAACAGCAATGAACACCGATTAAGACATAACAGAACTCACTAAATTTAGGCTATGTCCGGATAAAATATAGGCTTGTCGAGTACACCGGATGAGAAAGTTGCTAAGTAGGTTAAATGTTCTCTACATATCAAAATGGTTTTCAAAGTGTTCATTAAATGAATATTGCTAAAGTCAAATTTAATCTCATGTGAATAATAACAAAAAAAGGAACAATGGAAACGAAGATGACGCCGCTACTTGTGAACATCTATAGCTTAAAGCAGTGGTTCTCAAACTCGGTCCTGAGGGGCCGCTGTGTATGCAGGTTTTCGTTCCTACCACAATTGCAATCCCAGAATTTTAACAAGCTGTTAATTTATCTTAATTAGGTGCTTTTCATGTTTAGAGGGATTATTTACCATCTTAAGCAACATTATTTTAGCAATAGTTTTGCATACCATGAATAATAAAAGTTTTCTACAATTCTTCTTCTTCTACAATTACAAAAAGAGGTAAAAAAAATGTATCTGGTCAAATGAGGACATGAGGTGAATCAATAGGATCCTAATTGGTGAATTGTGGAAACATGGCCACTAAAATTAACCATTTGTTAAATAATGAAGAATTCAAAGACAAAGAAAATTATAACAAGCCAAACCTGCATTGTGTTAATAATTAATAAAAAGGAATAAATTAATAGTTAATAAAAAGGAATAAATTATGAAGGAACTTAAACCACATGTGTTCAAGAACCTAATTATGAAACAATTTATTCAGCTTTTAAAAATAAAAAAAATTAGATCAGTTAAATAAAATGGTTAACTCTTTTTTTGTAATTGTTTGCAATATAGCACAATAAGCACAAAGTGAACATGGGTCTTTTATTCTTCATGGCATGCATGCTATTTCTGACAATGTGGCTTAAGAGGGTAAATAATACCTATAAACATGAAAAGCACCTAATTAAGATAAATTAACACCTTGCTAAAATTATGGGATTGCATTTGTGGTTGGAACAAAAGCCAGCATACACAGGGTTTGAGAACCACTGGCCTAAAGTAAAATGTCCAGTATCAATTCAACTCTCAGATAGTCCAATAGGGACCATGTATACACTGTAAGAGTTAATTTAACACTTTACTGAAGATTTAATTTACTCGAGGCTACTGGGCCATTTCATGGTACATTGAGGGCATCATGGAAATGTGAATTGCATGGCTTTTATTTTGAATTATTTGCTAGCTAGAAAACTAACATTGAAACAAATGTAGCTAAAATACACTTTTTTAGCGACATGCTGCGGTGCATCTGTGAATTAGGCTACAGTGAAATATAGGCTACCTCTGTATCAATTGATTTTTTTATCTATAGGCCTATGCCACAAATCCTTATTTTGATAATGTCAAAATTCGAACTTACCCGCCCACTGTCCGTATTTTCGGAGGTCAGTTTTCCAATATTCTGACAACACATATACTCTCACCCCCCACCAGACTTTCCAAGAAAACTTAAAAAAATAAAACAAAACAGTGAATCCTCCGATTACGACCAGTCCACGAAACAATACTGCAGAATTGAAGTCTGTGTCCATGCTGAAGATGATCAATAGGCTAGTTCCCCTGTCAAAGTTGAAGGTAACAACTGTTGTTGACGCTATCGCCTTTAACCGTGCGGTTGCAATGACCACCTCATATATGCTATGCAAGTAGGATACCTCCCATAGCCTACGCCCCTGCCCGCCTACTAATTCGTTCACTGGAATCACAGCACAGCAGGCGCTAGCTGTTGACTGATCCGTACCACTACCTCATCCAGACAGGTTTATTGGCGACTTGGGTTAGCAAAACTTCAAACATAGAGCCTTAAGATTTTTAAAGAATTTTAAATTTTTGGCAAACAAACATTTTATGGCTCCGCAAATCACTGTCTCATTCATTGTATGCATTCCCAGAGTTTACATCTAGGTGACATCAAACGTTTTAGGCTACTCTCTCTGATTTCTAAATTTATGAGAGAGTAGTGCATGTTCATAAATTGACCGAACTGTCCTGGGGGAAATAGCATAGCATACAATGCCCTCCATCGTGTTATTAATTCGGCTCTGTAGGCTACTCCACAATTTTATATTTGTTATTAGGAGTATTGTAATTAACATTCTAACGAGTGCGGTGGAGTGTTAATTGGAAGATTGCTCGTGCCTTGCGTCCTCGCATGGACTAATTAAGGACGATTCGCAACTCCCCGGGATTGCTTAAAATGGGGAGAGAGGAGGGGGGATTGGGTTTTTGCCGTTAAACATCTAAGAAGTAGAAGAGTTGACTAGACTAGACTAAAAAGAAGAAGAGTTGAATAAAAATAAGAGTTGAATAAAATTGGGTGTGTGCTCAGAAAGGTTGTGCTGATGCTCTCTCAGGCTTGTTGCTGGTGGACGTGTGTTAGCGGCTGTAGTGGTGACGTGTATCTAAAAGTGATTTATTTTCGGAGCAGAACGGCGAGTGCACAGTTTGGATTACGGCCATCTGGACAATATTGTTTAATAGGGCTAGTAGAGGGGGATATCGAGTGGGGGATATCGGTCGACGGCCTGTATAGGTCCGGTACGCGGTGCTCCTGCTCGGTGTTTCCTTCTACTGCGATAGAATGTTCGGCAGTAAAGAAGGAAGTGGTAGCAGTAGTATGAAGGATTGTGAGAGAGAGGGTAGTGGGAAGGGTGGGAATGTACCTGGGAGATACGGAGACTGAGACGGGGCCAAAAGAGGGGAAGGAAGGATATGGGAGGATCGGAGAGTGAGGATTGGGAGAATATAGTGGAACAATTATTAAAATGTTGTTGTGAAGTTTGAAGGGGAAGGAGGGGTGGAAAAAACTATTCAATGAAGTTGACAAATTTTCAGAAATCAAGTAGGGGAGGTGAAATATGCTAGAGTTCTGGATGATGGAAATTTGTTAATAGGATGTAACTCTGAAGGGCAGGTTGAAAAAGAAAAAAAGATGCAAGCTGTTGAAAGAATGAAAGCTTCCAAAGTAGTGAGAGTAGGGGAGCAATGGATGGGTTGTAAGGGAGTGATTTATGGAATTCCTCTAACAGTTGGTATGAATGAGCTTATTGAAAATTTAAGGATGAGATGTGAATCAGTTAAGAGTGTCAAAAGAATGACTAAGGGGATTGAGAAAAAGGAAACTGAGTCAGTCCTGGTAGAATTTGACACAAAGGACTTGCCAAGAGAACTGTACTTTGGATTTATAGGGTAAGGGAATACATGCAGAAACCAATAAGGTGTTTCAATTGCCAGAAGTTTGGGCATATAGCAAAGGTATGTTGGGGGGAGAAAAGATGTGCCAGGTGTGGTGGCAATGAATATGGTAAATGTGGAGAGGGAATAAGACCAAAATGCTGTAATTGTGGAGGGGAGCATAGTGCTGCATACAGGGGATGTGAAGTGATTAAACGGAAGGCTGAGATTCAGCACATATAAAAAGCATTTTAAAAAACGGGATTGATTAAACGGGTGGAAGGGAGCACCAGAAGGGAAAAAGTTGATTCAGGAGAGAATCATATGGAGCATAAACAGGAAATATTAAAGGAAATTGAAAAGAATATATGGAACAAGAAAACTAACTTGGTTACTTTTATAGCAGGAGTAATAAATGCAACAGCTGAGGTAAAATCCAAAACGGAAAGGATCCAAATTATTGCAAAGGCAGCAGTACATCACTTAGGTATGATAGGTCTGAAATGGGAAGAAATATGAAATGGGCTTAGTATCCAACCAAGCCAAGAATTCAGTATAGGATGAGAATCCTACAATGGAATGCCAGAAGTTTATTAGCAAATGGGCAAGATTTTAAACAATTTATAGATAGTAGAAGAGAGAAGCCTGATATAATATGTATTCAGGAAACTTGGTTAAAACCTAGATTGGATTTTGTTTTATTTGATTATGTTGTAATTAGACGAGATAGGGAACATGGAGGTGGGAGGGGCTGTGCTACCTTTATAAGGAAAGGAATACCTTATTGAGTACTAGGTATAGAGTACTAGGATAAGAGTAATGTAATATGGATGTAATGGGATTTTAATGCATATAACACACTGTGGGGAGGTGAAAAGACAGATAATAATGAACAGGTAATAGAAGAGATGTTGGATGAAAAATTAGTGTGCTTGAATAATGGTAAGAAGACCAGGATAGATGTTAGAACAGGTAAGGAGTCTGTTTTGGACCTTACACTGATTTCTAGTAGAATGGCCCCAAAGTGTGAGTGGGAGGTATATGAAAGGGGAACGGCATAGGAAGTGATCACTATCCTGTGGTACGTAAAATTAACATAAATATATCCCTGATTGTAGAAAACAGAAATGGAAGATGGGTTTTTGAGAAGGCAAACTGGGAAAGGTTTATGGAAGAAAGTGATACTTATATAAGATTGTTTCAAGACGAAAGAGACATTGAGTCTTATGCAAATGAAATGGTAGAGAGTTTAAGAATGGCTGCAATGGCCGATATACCTAAAAGTAAAGGAAGATTTAAGAGAAAGGCAGTGCCATGGTGATAAATGTAAAGAAGCAGTTAAGAACAGGAATCTAGCTTTTAGAATATTAAATAGAACTCATAATTACAAGCACATGATTGAGTATAAACAACTACAGGCAGTAGTGAGGAGGACAATGAGACCGACAGAGAGCATGCTGGAGGGATTTTTGTGATTCAATTGGAAATTCAACTCCTATAGGGGAAATATGGGGGATGATTTTAAGATGGAAGGGGTAGAAGGGAGTGGAGTTATTCAATCCTGTCAGATGGAGAGAAGATTGCTGTATCATATAGAGAGAAAGCAGAATTGATGGTAAATACACTTCGTAGGGTGCACAGTTCTTACAATTTGTCAGAGGAAGAGAGAAAGGGTTGAGAAGGTACAAAAAGGATGTATGTTGAAGTCCTACAGAATAAATAAATCACAGGGGACAAGTACAATGTCCCATTCACCCTGAGAGAGCTAAAGAGGACATTGTAGTGTAACAATTCAGCGCCAGGGAAAGATGAAGTTAGTTATATAATGTTAAAACACATGAGTGATGAGGGACTTCAGAAGCTTTTGAAGTTATACAATAAAGTTTGGCAGGAAGGGAAGATTCCTACAGGGTGGAAGGAGGCAGTTATTGTCTCTATTAGAAAGCTGCAAGCAATTCACTAAATTATAGACCAATAGCATTGACGTCACATATAATAGGTAAGTTTTAAGCAAGATGGCATGATGGTTTGATCCAGAAGATGGCAGCAATGCAACAACAAGGATGTCGGCTGCCGTGAGGAGGGAGAAGAAGAAGGAGGAGGAGGAGGAGGAGGATGAAGATGATGATGATGATTCATGATGAATTAAAGCTTGCTGTGTACACATTCTTAACTTTACTGGTGTTTTGATTGGTTGCTGCTTAGATGAGGCAATAACTGCACTTCTATAGCCTACTGCCAGGTGTGGTGTGATGTGTTAAACCCCGGCAGGCTCTATTATTCCTTTGGGGGATCTTTTGCTCTTCTGCATAGCTGGTGCTTGAATTAATTCCTGTAATAAAGATTTTACATTTACTAAACTGTCCTTTACTGTGTGTGTCCTCCATTCTCCCACACTGGGCCTAAACAGTTAGTAAAGATAGTGGCAGCATTATATATCTCAGTTTATTGCCCCCCTGCCTGGGCATTAGGGTGGGTTTATTTCAGTATTTATACACGCATACGTATGCTACCTATATGGAGTCTCTAATTAGCCTAACATGCATGTCTGGACTATGGGAGGAAACCCAGGCAGACACGGTGAGAACATGCAAACTCCACACAGAACGGCCCGGTGAAAAGGCGACAGTGCTAACCACTGCACCACCGTGCCTACCCTGTATCTTGATTCTGAAATGGGCTACTGCGGCATGTCCACAGGACTTGGACATGGAATTGGAGGAATATCCACTCCAAAATTCAAATGAAAATCGGCGATTTCGTTTTCATTCGATGTGCGCAAAAAAGACAATTCAAATGAAAATGCGAAATGTCACTTTGTGTTTTCATTTTCAGATTAATGTAGGCTACGAACTTTATCTGACAATTTTAAAATGTTAATGCAAATCCATTTCACATTAAATTTTTCGGTACTTGTGGGTTATCTGTCGCCACTTTTTAATTTACCTTTGTTTTTTAGTTAGGGTTACTTGTTTTACTTGTGGGTCATTTGTTTTTTAGTTAGATAGGTATTTAAAATGTTTTTTCGTACTTGTGGGTTATCTGTCGCCAAACTAAAAAACAAAGGTAAATTAAAAAGTGGCGACAGATAACCCACAAGTACCAATTTTTCTCGCCCTACTATATTTTGTGTTCATTACGAGGGATATCTCCTACATTATGAGAAAGTTGTGCTTTGTCAGACCTGCGTTGTAGTCGCGTCAAGGACCTTCGATATGCATTTATTGTACGTCGCTTTGATAAAAGTGTCTGCCAAATAATTGAAATGTAATTTAATCTAAACCGTCTAGTTATAGACCTATAGCACTAAATTCTAATTTAGGTAAGGTAATGTAAAAGTTGGTAACAGACAGACTAACTTATCATTTAGAGAGTAATCATTTATTATGTCCTTGGCAAAGTGGGTTCAGGAAAGGATGCAATACAATGGATTCATTAGGAAGCTGAAATCAGGAAAGCTCAAGTAAATAAAGAAGAGTAGAAATGTTAAATATATTGTACAAAAGTACAGGAAGCCATTAAGCTAGTTGAGGAGTAGTCATTATTGTGGGGATCAAGAAAACTCAAACTTATTACAAGGAAGAAAATTCCAAATAATCTTTGTCTAAAACTACATGATAAAAAACTAGAGAACATTAAAGTGTTTAAATTTTTAGGAGTAAGTGTAGGGGATCTCTATGTCAGAGACACGGAGGAAATATTGGAGGTCCAGGTGCGAAAGATAAGGACTCTTAAAGTGTTCAACGAACACCACTAAAACGGACAATAATCTGTAGTGGATGGAGAAAATAAGGAGAACACAAATAACCTCGCGATAAAAAGCGAGGAGCTTGATATCTGAGCAAAACAAAAGAAATAAGCAGTCACGCTTATCTAACTCCTGTTGTGGAGTGAACAAAAAGAAAGGAAGGAGAAAAATAAAATAACCCTAAACCTTAGGGCGAGAGCACTTGTAGGTTTGAGTGGAAAACAAACAAAAAAAAACCTCTGCTCTGAAATAAAAGAGCGAAAGAGCGCACTTTACTTTTTATAAATTGTACTGCTAACAAGTCTCGCGTTGAGAAGCAAAGCGGTCGATAGCAGCACAACTTTCGATACCTTTACCGGCTAGAATGTTACGTGAAATAACATGGAAGCGACGAGAAAAGGAAGAAGCGGGGTATAAGTAGTGAGCGGAAATGCAGGACAGGTGAATGCAGGACAGGTACCCTTTGCCGGTATTTCCACCCTGGTTGCTACCTCAGCCTAGGGCAGCCTATCTTAGCATATTTGATAGAGTCCATTCTGTACATGGTAAAACCTAGTTAACTCTGTGGACATAATCCTAAAAACTAAATATAACATGTATCCCTATATACTAATGGATTAAACTACCCTAATACAGAACATACAGGATGTGCTGTTTTTATTCCTAAACTGAACGTTAAAGTGAGGAAAAGGTTGTCAGATCACTTGTCAGTATATACAATGGAAATAATAGCTATTTTCCTGCCATTACAATGGATTGAGGAGGTCAAAACTGTTAGATTAGTGATTTGCTCAGATTCCCGTTCAGTTTACTGAGCCTAAAGCAATCCAGCTCACAATGTAGACAGGATATTATATGAAATATTATTAACATTGTTAAGAATAACCAGGTAGGCTATCGTATAGATGAGCTTGCTTAAAAGTTTTTGAAGGCAGAAAATGTGGAGATAAATGTGCCAATTAGCAAAGCCAAAATTAAGTCACAAATATGGCTTCAAATTAGAAAACAGTGGCAGGAGAGATGGGATATAGACCGAAAAGGAAGACATTGTATCACATACAAAAGGAGGTAGGAAACTAGGGACAGGAAGATCTATTGGAAGGAAAAATTTAAAAAATAATGTTTAATAAGCATATGAGATTACTAAACTTAATTCAACAATGCAACTTATTAAAAAAAGCATCCAATTGGAGAGTGTGATCACTGTCACCATCAAAAAGAGACTGTGGAACATGTTATTTTAGTATGTTCCCAATATTCAGCACAAAGACACAGTCTGCAAGAAGAGCTGAACCAACATGGAATTAAGGAGTTAAAAGCTGTATTTTCCCCGTCATTCAGTGAAATGTATTTTCAACTGCATTTTCCTGCACCAAACGGGACCGAACGGGACTCATTACAGATATAAAAATTTATTTTTGAAACAAATAACAGCAGGTGGCGATAATGCTCCGGTAAGATACTTATTCACCATTAAAAAGAAGACGAAGAAGATTTCTAGCGCAATGTGGCTTTTTGGCCGGACATCCTTCCCGTCGTTTGGTTGAACTGCGACTGCTCGGACTATATCTCGATGGCTCGGATGTTCATGGAAGACAGCATCAAAGAATAGGACGGATTTTAGTACTAGTATTTCACTTTTTTTTTGTCTACTTGTTTTCTTTTTTTTTTTTAGCTGGTTTCCTTAAATAACTATTTGCCTCAAAACTGCTTTTTGGTGTTTGCAGGCTTGCTACCTTAGTAGCTAGCAATGAATCAGTTTGACCAGTAAGTGAACAAGTTAGCTAGCTAATTGCTAACGTTATGGCTAGCTAACCTAATTGTTGGTGCTGTGAGTTATGTGTAATAGAGAAGGTTCGTTGTGGCTATAAATGAACTGGTAACGTTATTTAGGCAATTTATCTTTTCCATGACAGCATAACGTTTGGTAGCTGTGCATTTTAGTATATTTTCGATTAAAGAATTAGAGTAATTTAGTTAGTTTTGGGTAAGCTAACATTTCCTGTTACAGCGTCTGTTGGTAATTTTAGCAAGTTGTGTTGCATAGTTTCTTGGGTAGTTAGCTAGTTTAAAATAATAGATATTAGTTGGCGTTATATTTGTTTCAGGAATGTTAGCTAGTTAACTAACGTTAAACATGTTGGGTAAGTTAAATTGCACACAGTAACACCGCTAATGGTGTGAAAAGTGATAACGTAATCTGTCAGGGGGAATGTGGCTATTACTAAGGTATTACTAAGGTAGGCTTGTTGAGTAGACCGGACCGAAAAGTTAAGTAGGCTTGCTAAAAAAATGTCTGAATATAGTATACTTTAAACCCCCTTATGGTACACTTACTCCCGGTCTTCGTTGAGTATATTTGGGAGAACACTTCAAAAAGTACACCAACATTTTGGTTGCATAAATATGACGTGAAGCTTCGTTGTAAAAAAAATAAAATAATAATAATAATAACTGTGATATGGTCACACAAGGGTGGAACGTCTTAGGACAGACACTTCCACAGAACGGTTGGAAAATAGTATGGCGGATATTTTGTGTGTTCTGCACGTCGCGTGCTAAACAGTGCGCATTAAATGGCACACTTCTTCCAGTGCACTACGCAGTAAATAGGGCCCAATAAATAGGGTGCAGTAGATAGGGCTCTGATTCGGACACAGCCCTGGGCTGCGTTCGGATCTAATTTAACATTTAAATTTCCTCCCCTTGCTCTCTTCCATCGAGTGAGGTACCGTAACGCAATTTGCCACGTGCAGCAAGCAAATTTAACAGGTGCTCTCTGCAAGGGAGGATTGACGAGAAACAAACAAAAACAGAACTGAACCACCCTCGCAACCAATATAGGACGTACAACCATAGGGTGCGTCCCAATATTCTTCACTCCCCACCTCCTTTTCTCCACTACCCCACTACCCCAGTACCACTCCTCTCCTACCCGGAAGTATGCAAATCTGCCTGAACATTTAGAGTACAAGTATATGCATGTACAGTATACAATGTACGTGACATTGCGGTTTGCATGGAGACATTAATTAGTATGTAACCATTAATACGTAATTGAGATGTAATCGGCAACATTAGATTAAAACACAAAGATCTGTTTCCGGGGCACGGATGAGAGGACGTGGTAGTGGAGGAAAGGAGGGTGCATTTTTTGAGTATTGTGACGCACCCCCTGTTAAAACCGGTTGAAATGTGACCGCCAACATTTTCCGTGTGGAGCATTGCATTGTGGGATTCCCTTATTTCTGGAAGCTTGCATTTTATACCCTTGGTGGAAGGGAGGATAAATGAGGGAGTGAGGGATTATAATTACTCCCTATGCAACCTACACACTCATTTTTACGTGTACTCTTCAGAAGTATAAAACTGCCCTAAGGCTTTGACAGTCTTCTCCACGTCACTGCTTTGAGCCTTTCTCATTATACATCTGATTAGGCACCAATGGCTCAACTGAGCATTTCTGTTGAGCCCAACAATTATACTTCCTGTTTCGGATGTGCTCCCCTTAGGTTTCTATTGGTGTCGCCGTCTCTACAAATGATATACTCTCAGGTCTTACTCCGATTTCTTCCGGCTTTTTAAAAGTGTGCATGTCAGGTGGAACTCGGAAGATGCGGGATGAAAACAAGCAAGTGCACAGTTTCTATTGAGCATTTGCCGATTATGGAAAGAATCATGTAAACTTAGCTATTGGAGTAATCGCATTACTTGTATCCATGTGCAATAATATAAATACTGGCATAAACTGATTACTCCCAATAATCGGGGTGTTGGTGTGCATGTATACATAACCGGTGGTATCAATCTAAAAGCCCATGCCTTTTCTTGGGTCCCAGGATTTCTTGTAGTGCCCCTGGGTAGTGGGTACATGTATTGCAGGATGCTTCACCCATTCTCTATCTGCCACTACAGTTTGAAAGACGATGACACTGGAGACAACGAAGATCCGGCGGCCACCCGAGAAGGAAAGAGCGACAGTAGTGGCGTCAACAATCACAATAACAATGTGCGACGAAAGGTTGGTGTTTTGGTGGTTAGCTTAATGGTCTTGACTACGTAGGCAGAAAGGTAGGCCTATATGTTGGTGGCGACTGAATGAGGAAGCAGGAATAACGTCCTGACGTAGCTGGACAACAATGCATTACATTACTGCCATTTAATAGATGGTTTTATCCAGAGCGGTTCAGGGATCAAAGTGCAGTGATTCCCTAGAGCGGGGTAAGTAACTTAGTCTCAAGAGAGATGGCAAGTTCAGGAAGGGCAGACTACATAATATACAATCTGTCCGTTACCCTATTGAACATTAAGCTAAATTATACAAACAAGAACAGAATGCCCTCATGAAAATTAAGCTATGTTATACGTATACGGGCAAAGAACTGCAGGCTTTAAAAACAGAAAAAGAAGTTACACTTATTGAGGTGTTAGGTCTGAGTAAAAGCGTAACGCCTGGTTCACACGATCTACTCACGACAGCAACAAAAATCCTGTACCTACGTACGTGCCATGACAAGGGGGCGTTGTAAGCGCATTTGGTACGACACCAATAACTTACCGATTGTAAACACTTGATTGCAAATTACTAAGGGCAAATGTAAATGGTTGAAGGAACCAGAAGGAGGTGTTTTTTTGTCTAGTAATTATTAGTAATGAGCTAATAAGCTTAAGGCCAACCACGTATGTCCTGTTAGCTTTATTGCAAATGTCAGAACGTGGAAAAACCTCATTTTTATTATTGTTTTTTTCAGAATGGACGGAAAGAATAAAAGCACTTAGTACATGTACATTGGAATTTGTGAAGTGTTTCCAATTTCTGCTGTTTTTGCTGTATCTAATCATTTGTTGTCCACAACCAGGTTTCTCTGATCAGGTGTCAAGTAGCCTATAGTGCAAATCTGTAATGCGTCAAGTTATATACTCACAATATATTTTTAACATCTCTCTCTCTCTCTACCTTTCTTTGCCTCTCTCTTTCTGTGTTAGGCCATTTCACCAGGGGCAGGTGAACACCCTCTCCAGTACAACTACACCTTTTGGTACTTCCGCCGAACACCCAGCCGTCCTGCCAACACCCAGAGCTATGAGCAGAACATCCGTCAGATAGGCACAGTGGCCTCGGTCAGTTCCACTCAGGGGAAAGGGTGGGGGTGGTCTGCTAATGATGCTGAAACCAGTGCTCCAGTGGTGGAATACCTTTCACCTAAGGCAGCCCAACTCTTAAATAAAAAATAAATTAAAATGTTTTTTTTTTTTTTTTTAATTCCTGAAGAATTACTGTTACAACATTTTTTTCATTCACGACACAGGTATTCTGCAGCTTGAGTCTTTCAGGTTTATCTGTTAGTGGTCTGATACCAAGAGATTTACATCTGGACAGATTCGGCTACACTATCCAAATCAGGAGTGCAGTTTAGAGAAAACCCTGCACATTGATTGAGATGGATGCTAGCTGACGCATTCGGCTTTAACAAGTGTCTCACTCATGGGCACAATGGCACTGTCCTTTTTAAGAAGCACTGCTAGCTAATGGGACTTTATTGTACAAAGCCACTGAAAGGCAGTCAGACAGACTGGTCACATCGATACAGAGCTTTGGCAGTCTGTCTTTCGCTTAGGTACGTCTGTCTGCCTCCATATGAACCCTTCCCATTTGCTGACTTAGGTGGAGCAGTTCTGGAAGCTGTACAGTCACCTCGTGCGGCCCGGGGACCTGATTGGCCACAGTGACTTCCATATCTTCAAGGAGGGCATCAAGCCCATGTGGGAGGTGAGAAGAGGCAGAATAGGATGCATTGATGTCAGGCTGAGTGAAAGAGATAAGGAGTGAGAATGTTCAATTGCTGCAGCTCTGTGTGCTTGAGCCTTGACTTTGTGTGTAATTGTTGAAAATTGTGTAGTACACACAGTGGCCTTACTTTGCGTTTTGGTAGCAGCCATTTCCCCCCGTTTGTATTGATGTCATTGGGATATCACCGCAATATCCGAATACTGTAAACTATGTGCTTACGCCAGTATTTAACTTATCGTGTTCACATGGACATAAGAAATGTGATTACTCCAAAAGCCGCAGTTACATGATTCTCTCCATAATCGGCTCTGTGGAAAACACAGAAAAAATTTACGTAAGTATTATTATAGCTAGTTATTTTATAGCTAATTGCTAGTAGTGGTTGATTTATATTATTGTACTAGATGGCTTTACCGATCTCTAAATATAATGATAATTTCAGTTATTTAATGTGCTAGCCAGCTAGCTAGTACAAACACAAGCACGTAACGCTGACCAATGTATTTTCACCAGTGAAATGTGTTAATTTAATAATAAAATTATGGAAGTGAGATCTTGAAGGAACCTCAGGCCAAGAAAATGTTGACGGGTGGAACAATTTTTACGTTACACCGCCCCTTCTGTCTGACATGCGTAGTTTAGAAAAGCCGGAAAAAACTGGAGAAAGGTGTTCACATTTACCAAAATAAATCTAGTTTGTGCAAAAAAAACCAGGTGTGTAAATCATGTTTTGAAAACACGGATTATGACCTTAAATGATCAGATAAAGGTGTTTCCATGACCATTTCAGTAACCAGAATATTGCCATAACCAGGTTCAGGTCAGAGTATTAGTGTGCATGTAAATGTACCCATTGTTTTCCATAATTGGCCTGCATCCTCAGGATGAAGCAAACAAGAATGGGGGGAAGTGGATCATACGGCTGCGGAAGGGGCTGGCCTCACGGTTTTGGGAGAACATCATTCTGGCCATGCTGGGGGAGCAGTTTATGGTGGGAGAGGAGATCTGCGGTGTTGTGGTGTCTATCCGCTTCCAGGTCAGTCACTAAAGTGCATTGGAGCAATATGTGTATTTCTGTGGCAGAGAGTTAGGGCAGGGTTGTAGGAAGTACTGGGGGGACTGTGCCCTTCAATATTTACAGGAGTTTAAAATGTCCACCTGAAAAATTAACTGGGATTGTGAGTCGTTTTGCTTCTGTGCTCATTTGGGGACTTTCATTTTGAAAAGCCTCATTTTGAAAGCCCCTCCACAGTGAGTTTTCCTAATTCAAAATGATACACCAGAGATCATTACCGTAGGAGAAATTAATTTAAGATTTTGTCCCCTTTCCCCTACTTGTCTATATGTAATCTTTCTTTGCATCTTGTGAGACCTTTTCTACTCCTACCAGCTAGCTAAAATGACTGACAAACTCTATGAAAAACCAATATTAGGCCAAATCAAACCGGTTGCTTGAAAGTATAAAGTATTTCGACTTATTTCAATGAAACATTTGTGCACTTCTAGCACAGCTGTTTGTGTAGTGTTAATGTAATATTAATTGTTGTAAAAAGCAGTTGATTGGCATCTTGTTCTGTATGACAGACTTTTCTCTAATAGAAGTTTTTCCATCTCACTTGGGTTGTCACGTTTTGAATGTGTTATGTCACAGTATTGCTGTAGTAGGTGGGCTTCAGGACAGTAACATTCTGAGCACTGCTTTTATTACCATGCCAACTTAAAAATAAGGGCAAATTACTTTTTGGTCTTTATCCATTTTGACTCATGGCACAATATTTAGCAAAAGTTTTAATCTCCTATTTCTAGTTAAGAAGACCTATTGAGATAATTGATGCCTTTCTATTTAGAAGGTCAATTTTGACAGAAATGCTTTAATAAGTCAGTAGAAATTAGTATCCCAAAATAACCCCTCCCCCTTCCCAGAGCCATGTCTGTCCCTCCAATTCGGTGTGCTTCCGGGTCAAACACTGACATCACTGAGCCATTTGGTGCGTTTCCAGGTCTATGTTCAATTGCTAGTTCACACGTTTGCAGTAGTACAACTAGGGTTTCCAAGGGAGGGAATTTTCCAGGTAACTTTTTTGGTAATTGTCTGTCATTTTCCTGTGAAAATCACAACTCACTTAAACAAAGCTAATAAAACACAAAAAGTTGAAGAAAACTGTAAACAAACAAAATGTGCTGAACAGACCCAGGTCCTTTCTGGAGAGCAGGTTTCTGCGACATGGTACCATCACTGCCATTGCACAGCACATTAATGTAGATCAGGGGAAGGTTTTTATAAATTGGGCTAGCTCTTCCAGTAAGGAAGGGCTGTGGAGTGCTAATGCCATCTGGGAGGCAGACAAACACATCAAGGCATCAACCTGGTGGAAGGGACTCTTGAGTGTGAAGCCATGTCCCGTGTTGCTTCGATTATTCTCCAGATCCCTCCAACATCAGCTGTATCAGAGTGGAACTGGTCTCTGTTTGGTGGAACATGCAGCAGAGTGTGCAACAGGCTGACAAGTGAAAGAGTTGAGAATCTGGTGGCTATTCAGTCAATCTTAAAACTCTGAGCCCATCGGAGATGACACCACACAAATTGAATCTGAGGAGGATTGTCCATATTCTCCAGAGTCTCTTTCTGAAGATGAAGCCAGCTGTGGTTGAGATATATAATTCGCCTAGGTCAAGCAAATCAAGTTAAAACATTTTTTAACCTTACTTAGTCAAATGTATACAAAAAAATATGTATTTGGAATAACTATCTATTGGCTAAAATAAGGTTAAATAAGGCCTAATCTAATTTGCTGTCTTAGATGGAGGGAAATAACTAAAATATATTTTTGCATTTGTTTCCTTATTAAAATGCTTTTTGTTAAACATCGGGGAAAAATACTAATAAATGTGTTCACATTGTGGTAACCCAACATCATGTTTGCTTGACATTTCTAAAAACCCATGGTTTCTCCCTAACAATGTGTGCAAAGTATTTGAAGTTACTCCTCAAATAGGCCCAGTACATAGACAGACATCAAAAAGGCATAAAATGGACATGTTTACGAACATATTTATGAAAACAGTATAAATTTCCAAAATTCCTCAAAAAGGGAACTTTACAACACTAAGTACAACATGTCAAGGGACAACTGAAGCCCCATAGCACAACCATGGGTGCAGTGTAGTGTGGTTAAGGGGAAACTGAAGCCCCATAGCACAACCATGGGTGCAGTGTAGTGTGGTTAAGGGGAAACTGAAGCCCCATAGCACAACCATGGGTGCAGTGTAGTGTGGTTAAGGGACAACTGGACATTGACTGTGCATTTGTTTTGTGGGTGAATTGTGTCATAACTCTACAGGAGGATATCTTGTCAATCTGGAACAAGACAGCCAATGATCAAGTGACCACTTCCCGTATCAGAGACACACTGCGCCGTGTCCTCAATTTGCCCCCCAACACCATAATGGAGTACAAAACCCACAACGATAGCCTCAAGTAAGTTTACACGTACACACGCAGTCTCATAGCTCTCTTAACATCAACTTGACTCACAACACTAGCCACAGGTTTTCTTTCTCACACACACACACACACACACGCACACACACACACACACACACAATTTTCATCCTAGTTACATTATCACTGAGTTGGTGAACTTGCTTCAAAAGCTTTTAGTTCTCAGTCCAAAACATTCAACAGCATTAATGAATGCTCTTATTTTCAGGTTAGCTAGCCACATATTGCATTACCTTCACAACATTGACAATTTTATTGTAGCTGAGTGAACGTTATTCTGCAGGCAGAAGGTCCTTTCTTTCCCTCAGTGACTACTGTAAATCGGATGCCTCCTGGAAGGCTGATAGTAGTATAGCAAGTAGTTATTTCCAGCAAAAAAGTTTATATTTAGAGGGCAAATTGGCCCAAAATATTAATGGCCCCTCCAGCTTCACGTTGGGTGGTTCTTCACCTCCCCATTGTGCATTAAAACCCTTTAACACACACCTCACCATGGATACTTCCTAACATATGCATACGAATGCGTGCACATTCTTTGTTTCATTTGTTTGCTTAGTCTCCCCCTCTCTTCACTGACTGATTATGTATTTGCTTTCCCATAGGGATAATTCCAGTTTTCGCAACACGAAGATTGCATTGTGACAGAACTCGAGACAAGGGGGTTGATGACATGTGTTGCAGCCCTATATCTCTTGCTAATGGACCTCATCTGCGACAACTGTGGAAAATGTATGGGGTGTGAGTAAGTGAGAGCCAGTGTGAGAGAGACAGTGTCAGTGAGAGTGAGCAAAAGAGGGCGAATGGGTGAGCAGAAGGTGTGAGCGTGTGTGTGGTAAGTTCTGCTCTCAGGGGACCTACAACTTTCCTCTTACAGGTAGTGTGTCTGAGTAGCTTATAGCTTGAATTTTTTTGTTTTAATTTTCATTTCTGTGACGTCTTATTTCTTACCACCTGTGTGTAGAGTATGTATGCGTGTCGTCCCCAGTGGTTTCTTTGAAAGTTGGGACAGGTTTTTTGTTTGCTTTTTTAAAAAACTGGTCTTCAGTGTAAACCTGTGATCACACATTCTCAGAGGTTTAACACAGAAAATGAAAGATTTTTTTTAAAGGAGAGGATTATTGGCTTAGATATAGTAGAGCTGAATGGAGTGACATAGGAGCAGGTACAGCTCACCTCACTTCGGTGAAATGGAATATATAGCATTTTCCTCGAGCTGATACTTTAAGCTTATTTTAACAGGAATTAAGGTTTTTAAAGAAGGTTGAAAGAATGTCTGCAACTGTGCACATATCAGTTCATTGCATTATTGCAAATAATGCAGTTCATGCAAACAAAATTGCATAATTCTTAGTGAAATTATGTTTTGTTGGAAACACTACATTGTATCTGGTGTTACCTGTACTGAGCTCAAGTTGGCTGTGATCTGCCATTCCTTTCAAGTGAAAAACGTATTAACGGGGATGATACTCTATTGGCTTAACATCAAAACACGATAAATAAGGGGTAGCTCAGCCTGTTAAGACACTGTTCTGCTGGATGGATGGGCCCCAGGGCGATCATTGGTTTTACCGTCGCCCTGGGATCGTAGGGCTCGAGTCGACCGGGATGACGGCGTCTCATGGTAATGTCACGCTGGTGATGTCAGCCACGCTTCATACCATACCAAGGCTGACGCATGCTTTGGAGGAGAACGCAATCCTCTCTGCGATCTCCCGAATCGATAAGAATTGATGAGTGTTGCAGCATGAGCATGATTGAATATTCCAAACTGGCGAGATAAAAGTAAATATTAAACAATGTTTGAACAGAATAAAGGAAAAGTAAACAAATAAATCATCATTTCTGTCTTGATTTCTAATGGGTAACGGGTGTCTTAACCTGACAAGAAGTTTTCGATTGAATAGTTACCCGTGGGGTTAATTGGAGTGATACAGTAGGTAAATGCAGTCTTAAAAGTTGCGCTTTGGCGAGGTATACCACGTGACGTGCCTATACAGCACCAACATGTTTGCCACTTTTATGGTTTCCCAACAGAAATAACAGACAGATTATGAACATTATCTTCTGCAACCTCCCCACTAATATAAACACAGAATTTACATAAATCCGGCCTGGTCACACTGAAATTAATAGCCTATATGCTTTATATTGATCGCAGGTGATATGGCAATTCTGCACCAAAACGCATGATTTTACGCTGTTAAATGTGTATGCGCAGCCTACTTCTGTTTACTGCATGTCACTGAAATTCATCCTTCTACCATAAGGAAAGAAAGTGAAACCAAAGAGCGAGAATCTTTACTACTTTCTTTTTCAAACGCGGAGTTTAAAATACCACGTCTGTGCTGTAACATTACACATGTAGGATTTAAAATATGTTTCTGGATTTTTTGTTTGCATAATTGTTGGCCAGAGGAAGAAACATCTTCGAGTTTTCTACGCGCTACGGATGAGGCAAGAACTTCTGACAGTGATACCAGGTAGGCCCGTGGATTCCACAATAATACTGAAATAGGCCTGCAAATAATGAATTCTTGAGTGGTCAAAAAGACGTCAATGTTGTGTGTTTTTTTATTATTTTTTTAATTAACTACTAAAAATGCTAATTGAAAACTTTACCATAGCAATTTATGTTTCTGGACATTGTAGGCTATTACGCATTTAGCGTACACTTATTCCGAGCGATTTACACATAAAATCTACAACCTCTTTATACAGCTGAATCTTAAGAAATTCAGGTTAAGCTGCAGTAGGCAACGATCGAAATGGTTTGAAAACATTTCGAAAGTCCAAACACCCGTTGGCCCAGCTCACAGAGAAATGGACACCGCTGCAACAAGCTTTTACAACCAGTTGTACAAAATATATTTTACCAAAATTAATTATTAAAATGAATGACTGCGACAATAATGACACAAATTAGCATCGTTTAAACGCAATCGAAGGGGCCAAGGGCGTAGGAGCGGTTTGGCAACTTGGAGAGGGGGAGCGGCGGTGTGCGCTGTTGAGTTCTAGGGGAGTCCGGAGGCGTGCACCCAGGATAAAATGATTGATAAACTGCACTTAAATGCTCATTTATACTGACTTTAGAAAACCGTATTAATCTGCTGTTAAATAAATATAAACAAAAGCACTCCAGACAAGCTGACAACACTCAAAAACAAACCAATATTTTATATCCCTCCCTCCCTTTACTTATGTGGCTGGCTCACATGTTGTATTAGATATTATTATATTTCCATTTAAATACTTCCGCAACAAACTATTAAAAAAATATATGTTGTCTAAGCAACATGATATTATCAAAAGACATAGAATGTCGGAGTAGCACACAATGTACGGAGTCGTTTTGATTGAGTCTGTTTTGTGTGATGTTGCAAAATAAGGAACCGTTGTCGCTATACCACTGTAGTGGAAGATCCGAGGGTGATATGCAGAACTACTAAAGATCTATGACGCAACATATAGGCAGTGTACCCGTTGTCCCTTAGACCCTGTTGTCTCCAAATCTATCCAAAATGGCTCAATTGTGCACTGCTGTAAATCATAAACTAATCATATGTAACTACAAATCAACTGTTTTGGCTCATAAGTCACTCATTGGAATCATTTTCACGTTGGAATTGCTATCTTTTTGTGTAAAAAGGATAGATATCTATGGGTCCAAAAGCCTATACAAAACCTGACATAAAATTAATCAAATAACTTTTGTCCATTATAAAGCAAATACATTTGCCTCATGATGGTTTAAGATGGAAACATTGATATCACACTGGTAAACACATCTACAGGGGGTGGACAAAATATCGGAAAACATAAAACACCTGCCACATGTTTGCTATGCAAAACCTCAACCTCTGTTCCTAACCTGATTGATTATGCTTTTGTGAATCTTGTGCTACATGTAAATTTTATATGATGACTCATAAATTACATATCAGTAATAAGTGAGTACACTTCAGCAAATGTATAAGAATAAATCAGAAAACATTTTGGTCCCCAACAACTGGAGTTGATCTCTATGTAGTACAGTAGAATGTGATTATTGAAAAACTTAACTGAAAAGGAATAATGAAGAATTGGTTCATATTTGGGACTCATGTTACTTGTGTTGGATTCTAGATCAGTTTCAATTATCTTATATTGTATTCAGCTGTTCACTTTGAGCAGAGGTGTTCATCTCCTGTTGTTATGGACCAAAATGCTTTCAGTTTTTGTCCTACATTAGCTCTAAAGTGTTCTCTTATTACTGACACAAAAGCAGCATTTAATTGGCGAATTAGTATTATTTGATAATATGATTAATGGCAAATTATTATTAATTATCAAGCGAATAAAAAAAGAACAATAAAGAAAACTAAAATGCATACATGGCATGCCAGTCATAAACAAGTGTCGAAAATATAGGTAAGAGAAATGGTAGTAAACATATAGCAGCTGTGTTATGTTTTATGAAAAACAGTTTTTTCCGTTTCTGGGGCCAAAAAGAACGCTCGGGGTGAAAGTCGGAAATCTGCTTTAAAAAAGTATTGAATTTTCTACCTCTGCCTTTCTGTCACGGTGTCGCCATATTACACGGACTCCAAACATTGCGTGCATCTGTTGTCCATCGTGCGCAGAGGTACCCAAATTCTCACAGCACGTGTTATATTATACATCTGAATTTCTTCGTAGAAACTCGCTTTCTGAGGGCATTTTTCTGCTCAGCACAGTTTATACATGTGGCCCCTTGTGTTGCCGATATTTTGTCCACCGCCTGTATATAGGGAGCCTAATTATCCGCTCTTGTACCTCAATAAAAATCCCTTTTTTCTGTACTCTACAGTATGTAATATTTTGCTGCATGCCCTGTGTAGGCTTTAAATTGTTCTCATTCATAATCACTCCAAGGAAAATTTTATATTCATCTAGCACATATCAGCGCACTGTAAATTGGAATGAGTATTTTCCATGCCCAAAGTATAGCCCAGGGAGATACTAATACGCCATAGTCTATATTATCTATGATATGATTACAATTAAATTATATTGTATGGCAAATGTTCTCACTTCACAGAAAATCAAACCTGAAATGTGACTGAGACACGCCTATGACACTTACACTACAGTATGTGAAATGCACTCAAAACATGAACATATCAAACATGACTGTTGTGGAAAAACGAACATACTGTACATATTTGAAATATTACAAGCAGTAATACTCACGTATCAAGGAGGAAAATCTCCGTCATGTTCGTAGGCATATTTTCTGAAAGAATCACTACTATGGTATCTTCTGACCCACTCCCAAAATCAATGTAAGCAAGGAGAGGCTTTTAAAATTAAAACATTTAAATTTTCCCTTTTCTCATTGCAGTCAATGTGTTTCCTGCAACTTGTGAAAATGTTTTCACATTTTCTGTTGTCAATATTGCTGATATTAGATCACACATCTCGCCTCATGATCATGCTGTCATGCTTATGTATACTGCTGTCCTAAATCTGTTTGAGCCGGTGTCTCTCTTTTCTGAGGGAAAGAGTTAAATCTGTTTGAGCCGGTGTCTCTCTTTTCTGAGGGAAAGAGTTTGTCATATGAAGCCCACAACCTGTCCCCTTGATCTGTTTGAGCCGGTGTCTCTCTTTTCTGAGGGAAAGAGTTTGTCATATGAAGCCCACAACCTGTCCCCTAAATCTGTTTGAGCCGGTGTCTCTCTTTTCTGAGAGAAAGAGCTAAATCTGTTTGAGCCGGTGTCTCTCTTTTCTGAGGGAGAGAGTTTGTCATATGAAGCCCACAACCTGTCCCCTTGACATTGTTCCCTCATGCCTAAAGAGGCTTTTGGTATGGTTGACCCTAGCATTTTGTCAATTATCAATAGCTGTCATGTCTCAGGCTCTGTTCCATTTTGTTTTTAACATGCAGTGGTTCAGCCCCTCATCAAAAAGATCAATCTTCACCCCACAGCTCTAAATGTCAGACAAAAGCAGTTTTTTGTCAACTACAGTTTTTTTTAACCAAAATATTATCTTTTGAGTACTCCTGTCTGGTTCCAGAGCACTACATAGTACTGAATCTGCTCCTGAAATGTAGTTACATTTTTTGTATCCTCACCAGGTTTGCGAACATGAGTACGTCTCCGACAATGAAACAGGTAGGTGAGGTTATTAAAGTAAAAATAGTGGGAGGTTAAATAACTAGGTTTTAAAATATAAAAAAGATTTTTAAAAATTCCTCTGCAGAAGTACTTGTATGGCAGCAGAGCCGGCCCTATAGTTTTGGTGGCCCAGAACAAGAATTTTGTTGTGGCCCCAAAGTGCTCCAACTTCATAATAAAAAAAAAGCTTGAATTGTGTGGCCCAGGGTTGGTTGTGGCCCTAAATGGCTGCGCATTCTGTTTATGCCAATGGCCACCTCTCTATGGCAGGTTGATTTGAAAATCTGATTTAAAAATGTTCTCGTATGCTGATGTTTTTTGTGTTTTGCTTTTGGGGTTTTGCCTCTGTGTGTCTGTCTGCCTTACTGCTCTAGTGTCCTCGCTGCCAGCAAGAGCAGGCTCCAGTAGTGGGGGATCAGCGTGCTGTGTGCAGTCTCTGCTCCCAGGCCCTACGACGTGTGTACCAGTTCTGTTGGGCGTGCCGACGGGAATGGCAGGGGGAGAACAGCAGCAACTCCTGCGACCTTCTTGGGTGCGGCTTCCGGGCTGCTCTCCTCTCTGAAGACGTGATCACAGACCCAGAGAGCTCCGTGCAGGGATGCCCCTTTTTCCGGGCCTGCCCCGCATGCAAAGCCCTTCTGTCACATTCAGGGGAGGGGTGCCCGTGTATTGTGTGTCTGGAGTGCAAAACAAGTTTCTGCTTTCGCTGTCTTAGGGAGGAGTGTAATGGTTTTGATGAAGAGTTAGGTGTTGATGATGATGATGATGATGATGACGATGACGACGACGACGACGACGACGACGACGAAGATGGATATTTTGTTTTTGGATATGGACACGGTGATTCTGCTAAATCATGCACTGTGGTAGATAACAGCAAAGCTATCGAAGCGTTAGGGTTTTAGCGATTTCTGTTTTCGCCGTGGAAAGGTTGAAATCGGTTGCATTCATCCTGAAAAATAATGGTTTTATTTGATTGTATTTTATTGGATTGCTTCATGTATTTAGAATTAAGATCAATAATTCTACTTTACATAATTGATTGGCTTATGGATTTTAAATCACACATAAATTTTTAAATGCATTTGTTCTTGGCATTTGGTAACTATAGCAATAAGCTCTCCTCTGTACAGTGGGTGAAATACATGTACAATCATTCAATTAATGTGCCTGCTCTTTACTGTACACATATTGTGTAACAAATACAAAACTCACTTTCAGGTACATACCATACACTTTAAAATATGATTCATTGCTATTTGCTGTGTCTTGATTTCATTTAAAGAAATTATAAACATATACATATTTGCATTGATTAATAACTTAATAAAATAACCCAACTTTGTTGTATTTTATTATGTAAGAAATGTGTAATGATAATAAAATCTAGTATTAGAAATCGGCATGTAGCTGACACTTTCTCGTTTGTCCTGCAGATGGCAGAAAAAGCCACAGATCATGTTCTTCAGTTCTTGAGTCCATTCAAGTATGCCCTCTGATACCATACTTATAATTATCCTCTTTAAAGTGACAGTAATGCAGTTTCCTTAATATCACGTTACAACAATGTATTATTTATTTGTTCGGCAGATAATCTTAAGGGCAGTTTGTTTTTTCTCGCTGCTATTGGATACTGTCATTAATATGCGTCAAATGCTAAATTACATTTTGAACAATATTTCAGAAGTGGAACTGTAGGCTATTTGAATGTTTGAGCAAATATAAAATATTTAAAATTATAATTAAAAATTCTGTTGGATTTAATCACACACTAATTCTTATTTGCTGAAGTAATTCAAGTTAAGTACCTTGCTCGGGGTTACAACAGAAGAACCCCACCTGGTAACCTTGGAGTTGTAAGCCTACTTGTCGAACCATTATGCTACACTGCCACCCTAAAGACTGAAAATCAGGGTAGATGTAGAAATCTGGCAGTGACACGTGACTATGTTTGCAGCTCCATTGAATTATGCGCACACAGAGTATTCTCTTCTTTCTAACGGGTCTCCTTCCTTGGTTTGACATCGCCAAGCATGTGTTTGAAATACATCAGTATCCATAGGTTGATAGGTTCTTAACTCACTGCCTAGGACATTTTATGTAATTGCTTTGCAATGAGACCTAAGTGTATACTTCCTCTTAAATGGAGAGGTGTTTTTTTGCCTGGCTATTTGTGGTGATAAGATTGTTTACTTAAAAGCTGCAAAGTGTCTGTATTCAACCTTCAATTAATACCATGGTTTATTGGATACTATGGGTTTATTGCTCTGATCTTCAAGGAAGTGTGATAAGCAACACTGAGGTTTTATGCAAGATTACACTGTTATGAGTGGAGGTGGGGGTAGGGGAATCGGTGACCTTTGTTTAGTTTTTTTGTTTTGTACTTATTATAAATGTATGATTATAATATTGACATTGTATTACCGAATTTAACGTGAGGGAGGAAACCGGAATACCCGGAGGAAACCCACTAGGACATGGGGAGAACATTCAAACTCCACACAGAAAATCCCGGCCCTCTGCCGAGATTCAAACTCGGTACCTTCTTACTGTGAACCACTGCACCACCATGCCACTCTAGTGTGAGAAAATCTTGATCTACCCACTTTTAAATTTACAAATTGAAGGAGTGCTCATGAGGCCAGTTAACGAGGAGTGGAGTGGAAAAATAAAAGGAGAGAATGGAGGTGTATTTTTGGAGGGAGAAATCTTTACTGCCATGTCCATTGCACTGCATCAGGATCTGTAATCTTCATCGCCTCTCGGTGCCTCATCACAGATCAGCCATGGACAGCCCCTGAGCACCTGAGGATCGATTCAGACAGGAAGGTTTCTCCATCATCATGCAGTAGGTCATATCCAGGACCGAGCGAGAGAGTAAAAGGGCAATGGAAATTTTTTCTATTGTATTAGTTAATACATTAGTATATTTATATCTCATTAAATACTGTAATTGTACTAATCAATCATATTTCATTACTTTTATTCACTATATACTGTTTGTGTGTCTTCAAATGTATCTGTGCTTTGGCAATATACAATTTCACTTGTCATGCCAATAAAGCAATTATAATTTTGGGGGGGGGGGGGGGTTAAGTGGATGAGACTTAAGAAGGAAAATTGGCAGGAGAGGATGGAGAAAGGTTATGGGAAAGAGTACTTAAAGAAAAAGTGAGTGGGAGGAGGACAGGTAGGGAAGTGTTGGAAAAGGGGGAGAGCAGTGAGTGAGATATTGAATATTCTCCAGCTATGCCACTCAAGCTGTGTGTGATTTTGCCTGCTCCAGCATACAGAATCCATGAGAAGCGGACCACAGTGGACATCCTATGTGGTTTGAACATTGGCTACATGCTGGATACCAGGGGATGACAGAGCTGAAGGTACATACATGAACTTTTGTGACTAATGGTGGGTGACATATAACGTATGCCTAATAATACCAATTACATTTTATGCACGGTACAGTTTGAAGAATGTTGTGCATAATGCTTGCATAAGTATGGTATCAAATTAGTGTTCCCACTTGCATTTTGTAAAACTCTGTTTTAAACTGCTAAATGTGTCGTCAGAGAGGCATTCAGTGCTGGTGATGGTATTGTCACATACCATAATTCGACACAGAATCTAGAATTTTTTTTATAGCTACTTTCCTAATGTAAATGCTGTAAAATGTTGACACAATGACATATTCAAATAATTAAAGAAGATTCATTCATAATGTCATGTAAACACTAATCAGTTTATCCCCCTAAAAAGCCCAAAAATACTGTTTTATTTTTAGTCCATGTCACCCATCTCTATCTGAGACGAACACACGCACTCACACACACAAATCGTAGAAAGATAGCAGGTAACAGAATTTTTTTTCAGTCACTGAAACCCACAATTTCATCTCTACTGAAAGTATAATTCTTTCTCTCTTTCTCTTTCTTTCCAGGGTAAAGGGGTAGAAAACACTTATTGGTTGGTTGGGAGAGAAGGGTTCAGTAAACCATTGCATGTACCTGCAGACACCAGGGTATGTCTGTGTGCATATGTGCATTTGTCTGTGTGTGTATGTCTCTCTGTATGTGTACATGTATGTGTATTTATACGCACAAGAAATGTACAAAGTATGTGTTCTTCTTGCTATGTCCTTAACTCAAACTTTACCTATTTCATTTAAGAACATGTAACAATAAGTAATTTTTCTAAGCAGAGCGAGCGATCACGGTATCAGCCTGGATGAGAGTCCAGTGGATCGAAGACAAAAACTGATTGATTGTCAGAAAAAGATGGATAAACAATAACAGGTACATAAAAGATCAAGTCTCCAAATTCCATCTTCTTACTCTTCCCCTCCCTCTTCTGGATAGAATTTTAATGATTCAGCAAAGCTCTTTATTGATCAATTTCCCCACTCATCCACTCTTCCATGCAGACTGTGAAAGCACCTTTTCCCCCCTTCCTCTTCCCAGCCACATCTCGCTGCACATTTCTACAAACAGTGGGGAAAAATGGGAATCCTCCCTCCACAAAATATGGATTGCAACACACCAAAAAGAATGCTAAAACAGTTTACGGCTGTTTGATGCAATAAGTATTTGTATATGTCATATATAGTATGTCAGGAAATATATTAATAAATGTATGCGTATGCTTTAACTGTATATTCATTTCCATGTAAGTGATCACCCACAGTCAGTTGTATGTTCATGGCATTACAACGGGTAATTTGTTAACAGTAATGTCTGGCAGTATTTATTTAAAAATAATTGAAGTAATTTAGTAATCACCATTAATCACCATAATTTACCGTTGGAAATATTTTAAATGTTTATTTTTAAAGTAATGAGAAGTATAAAAATAAACCATAATGTTTTATATTGTGAAGATGAACAAAAACGGAAAAACTAACAAGCTTAACATTTACAGTAATGCAAATGTACAATATTTAATTTTATTGGGTGGGCTTGTGAAAATAAATTATGGTTATAAATGCTGTCAGTTCGATTTCATTTTAAATAGATGATTGTCAATACCACAGATTTTGCCACAGTATTTCAAATGCATTTTGTGTGTGTAAATGCATTTATGAATTTGATTATCTTTACGAGTCATAATGCGGATGAGCTGATAACCAGACACCTTCTTTGGGCTGAAACCTGTGATTTGGTATAGAGCTTATGCCCTTTCAATCAATCAAAATGACTTTTATTCAATGGTAACTTTTGTGTTCCCATTACAGTTTTTAACACAATGGGTCAGTATTTCAAAGCACGTATTTCAGAGATCAAAGGAGGACTGGTGGTTAGTAGCCAAGAATTATTGTAATGTTCTGATCTGTTTTGCTTTGCACTTATGGTGCTCATGGTGCTTTCATCTTTTGATACATTGAGTTAATTGTGTTCTTACAAAAGGAGTGAGTTTTGAGGTGTAAGCTGAAGAGGATACATCTGGTCACCTGATATTTTTTCAATGGTAGCTACATAATTTGCATAAATAAATTGTATATTTTTACCAGTGCAGATGGATGAAGATAAATGTGATTTTGATTTCCATTTTAACTAGCTGGCATAATTCCATCCTTCAATACAGTATATTGAATGGGTATAATATTTCAGCTATGTTTTTAGGTCTTTCCTGCTGGTACTAACCCGGATAAAAGAAGTGGACCTGGTGTGGCTCTCTTGTTTTGATTTGGAGTTTAAATAAAATTAGTATTTTACATCCTGTCAGTTAATTTCTATGGAAGCATATCCCCACCAAAATGAACATGAAAATGCAAATCGGCGATTACAAGAGGAAACTGCTGATTCAAATTTAGGGTTTGGTTGGTTGCCGTTTCATGCTTGTGGCTGCCACTCTAAATTCATTCTACAGATTAGAATTATACCTAGTCATTCTCAAAGCGCAGAGGGACCATACTAGTCTGCTATATGCTGTAACTCCTCCAGCTGGCCAGGGAGAGAATTGATGTACTGAGTCTGCTTCCCCCTCTTTCTTTACCCTCACTCTCTCTCTCTCTCTTCTCTCATCCTCGGTTTTCTTCACCTGTGGGTTTATCTGTGGGAGCATCTCCGATTCTGCCTAAAACCAATCCATTTGGATTCTTTTGATTAGACTTTTTCACTGAAAAGGGATTTTTCTCATCTGTGTAAACCTGTAGCGATGGAATGTACTGTTCACTATTATATTTCATTATTTTTTATAATATTTTAATATCAAATTAATATAATGATTTGTTTTGTGGTTTGTTCATTCTATCACTCATCCTGCTTACATCCTTTAGTCTGTTCTGTGTCAGTCATTCCATATCCAAGAATGTATGTAAAAAATTCTGCTTCAGACCTTTATAACTTGATGTTGTTTACCTTGTTGCCCATGATGTTCCAATAGAATATAGGAGGTTGTTGTCTTTTAAAACTCACCAGAATGCTACATCGATATTACATTTGTCAAAGATGAATATCTAATCTCTACTTTATTTCCGTAGTTACTCATTGGTTACTGTTCATAACGTCATGCTACCATATATGCCAAACATCCGAGAGCACAACATTGAAATCCAAATTTTTTATTTAAAGTAATAAATGCGCAGCTGAATGTGCGTTTATGCTCCTGAGAACACAGATCTAATATTTATCAATGTATTTGTGTGTCCTACTTCAATATAGATTATATCCAAAATAATGTATTATGAAAAGTTTGATTAAATGTTTAAAATGAAAAATTAAAAGTTTTACATTTTCTATTTTAATTTTGCGCGGAATAATCCTCAATTTTCATTTATCACTTATCATGAAATAATCCTCCATAATTATGTATAAACCGTACAGAAAAGACGATGAGAGTTGGGGTGCACAGACGGCGTAAATCATGACGTCAGATCATTCAACAATAGTTGCAGGCTGAAAACGAATACCTAGATGTGCACGGTTATTAGGTAAGCAAAACTGCACGTAAATTATGCGTGAAGCTGTTTGTCGGTGAACACGAATCTGTTTGTCGGCTGATCTGTTTGTGAGAGTACAAGATAAATAAAAATGATATTTACTACCCCGACACATTCGATTTTGGCCTTGCTCTTATATAATTTAGAATTTCGAGTCGGCTACAATAGATACCCTCTCGTGCCTTCGCTCTCTGTTTTATACCTCTTTCCCCTTACACGTCGTACACAATTGGAGCAGGCCGCCTTGATTTTAGATTGCACACACACACACACACACACACACACACACACACACACACGATTACGCACACGCACACGTTTTATAGGGTACCAGAATTTGCTCATCAATCTGAGCCTGCCAATTGGGCCAGGGTGATGTCATCCTCTGTGCAGATCCCACCTCCATCCTGCCCGAATACACACGCGCACACACATAGGCTACACATACACAGGGATCCAGTTATAGTGCCTGAATATTTACCAAAAAGGGTCAAAGTAATTTTTTTGTACTTTCAGGGACTGTAGCCTACCCAATCTAATCTAAACGATGCGCAAAATGTCTTATATCGGTTGACCCTGGACACGAGGACAGATTAGGCAAGGAACCATCACTTGCATTTCTGAATAATATATGAAGACATTACAGGCTAGCTACATGTCTGGATTTAGCCACATAGCAAGCCTGTCGCCGCAAAAACGCAAGGATATGCATATTTAAAAAAACATGACGATACGACGGAAAGCCAATCCCTAATGTAAGTGAATGATAAGATTTTTTAGTTGCATTACATGTTTATGCATTTTCTATTTTTGTAAAAAGCAGCATTTTCGACGAATATTATTCTTTATCGCCAAAATGTTTCTAGTTAGGTTACATGTATACACACGCATGTGAGACAGTCACACACTCGCTCGTGCAGGGACACTCAGACTCATACATATGTGTTGTGTACTTTCTCTGTTGAATCCGAAAGAAAATATGCCTAAATTAAGTGTTTCACTCATTTTTGGAGGGTGGGATCCCGCATCCCTTACATCTACAGAAATAAAGATATATCTCTGTTATGTCACTGAGGTGCTGCACCTGGAAGCATACAGGAGCGAACGACTTGATCTTGAACATCAATGGAGCAGACGTGTAAAATAAGGGTCGCATTATTTTTTAACCGGCCTGCCCCCTTTAACAGCAGCCCCATCCCCTCAGCCTCCGGGTGATTTCCTCTAAAACCATGGCACAAACACACACTACTATTTATCGAAACAAAACGTGATGATGCGACTGATGTGTAAGACGTGGGCAGAGTGTCTCCTTCTTCGCCTGCATTGGTTTTAACCCTTGAGCAACCCATCAACAGGCCTGACTGGAGTGACTTTGTAAAGTATGTAAAACGACGTAGCTTACACAAGACGATTAGCTGACCCACATTCGTGAAGGTCGTGCATCACAGTCAACATCACCATCATATGGCAACAATGGATGTGATGTGAATGCGCGATATGATCTGATTTTGTGTTTTTAGATTTTGCTGCATGGCAAGGGCAGACCTCACTGCTGTCATATTATCTTGACATGGACTAATTTTTCAAAAAAAAAATTTTCATAACTTAATCTTTTACGAAAATCACATAAATGCAGTTATTTTATAGGCTATATAGAAGCAGCTTAAAATGTCTTCATGGAGTCAAGTGTATTCAACACCTTACATATCAGCAGCCTTGTGGCATAGTCTGGCAAAAGCATGTGTCTGTTGAACCTGTTTTGCATCCAACCTACACCATTCCAGATTGTGCTGTGCTCATTTTGTGCTTGTGACCGTGTCTTGTATAATTAGCCCTTCAAATGACCCTGGACTGAGCCATTACTCCACTTACCACATGAATAGGGCCTAAGTGAAACAATGTCAACTGTCTAAAGAAGTGAGAGTTATTTTGAGGGGCATACTGATCTACATAGGCACAGAAACCCATTCAGCCACTGCAGATACAAGTTTACAAATTGAGTCACACACCGCACAGAGTAAATAACACACTCACAGAAAAAAAGCTGAAACACATAGCTTAGAGTAAAGCATGCTTCTGTTTTTTTTGCCATGGTAAAACAGCATAATTAATGCAATGTGAAAAAAGGGTACTTATTGAATATTTTATCTCGGAAACAACATATTATAAATTTTCTTTAAGTTGCAGGTTAAGCAAAATAGTGTATATGAATATTTTAGTGCTTTGTCATATATTATTTGGCAAATCATATTATTGCGTGTTACATAAAAAATGAAAGATTTATTGAAATTAATTTTGTGAGCTCTTTTTGAGTTCACTTATACTGTGAAAAGCTCAACAGAATGTTATGCACACTCTACGTTTCATTTTACATTCAACACAGGCTTGTCAAAATGCTGCCGCCTCAGCGATTCTGTCTATACAGCTTGCTGTTTTTCATCTGCAGAAATATCTGTCATGAGCATCATCATCAACATCATCATCATAATTCTCATAATTACCATCGTCATTATCATTAATGTCATTACCAATAATAACAGTCATATTTACTGGATTCAATCAAAGGCCTGACGGCAATATCCTTGCTTTAGAATTTTATAACCTCTAGCAAGGCAGTGCTTGTGCCTTGTGCTTTAGCCTCTGTGCTTTTATTATTGTAAATTTAATTAAAATTATGATGATTACAACTGATCAGCACAAAATGCATTGATATAAATGTAGTGTTGGTGTTGTATGTACGTGTGTGTATGAGTGTTTGTGTGTGTGTTTGTATGCGTGTATTTGTGTGTGTATGTGTTTGTGAATGCTGTGGTCTGTAGTGGGGAAAAAATGGTGTGCATAAGTGTGCTGCTGAGGTGTTTGTGGAGTGAGTGAATGTGACCAGAGTGATGTTGACTCGTGCCATGAGAAAACTGGGTCAACATAACCCCCTCACAAGGGAAAAAGGTGGGAAAAAATTTGATGAGGTTCTGGCTCCGGTCTTTCTGCCTGAATGCACGCGTGTGAAATGAGTGGTGTGCTTTGTCCACGGGTTTGGCGTGTGCGTGTGCTTGACTTGCTCTGCTATGTACAGTATTTCCTTTGGCCTCCTCAGTCTGCCTGCCTCATACAGCAAGTTTTAAATGAAAATGTAAACATTCTGTCTTGTTTTTCTCTCTCTTTTCTTCTCTCCCTCACGCTCTCTTTAAAACACACTGCACACACCACTCACACACACACACTCACACACACACACACACACACTGCACACACCACTCACACACACACACACTGCACACACCACTCACACAGCTTACTCAGATGCCTCCTCTCCCTCTTGATGAGCGCATAGTGACCATTCAGCGCCCCAAGAGCTTGGCCCTGCATGTGGGTTCCCCCCAGACCACCCTTCAGCATCCCCAAAACACCTCTACCCGCAGCTGCCCCACACAACCCCACCCCTACCCTTCCTCCTCTGTCTCCTCAACTTTGGAACACCAGCGCGGGTCTCCTCTTCTACGGAAAGACGGAGAGGACAGAGGGTTTGATTCCTGGTGGAGCAACACCTTCAGCCACAGGCAGAGCGAGGCAACTCTAGGTCCGGGGAAACACAAGCGCACGCACACTATAGACATCCAGCTTTCTCTGGGCAGAGGAGGAGGAGCTGGGGGTGACGGGGCGGTTTTTGATAAAGGACAGAAGATTAGCGTGAGCCGTGGCGGTACCGTGAAAGGGAACAAGGAGAAGAGGGTGTCTTTGCACCTGGAGCTCGGGCAGGGGGACGGTAAACACGGAGAGACGTCGGGGAAGTCTGGTGGGCTAGCACAGCAGCTCCAGAGTCTCCCACGAAACCAGGACCAGAGCAGGGAGCAGCGAAGGAGCCACCATCAAAGCCAGCTGTACATTCCAGCTCAGGGCCAGTATCCCAAGCTCAGGAGCTGGGGAGACAAACCCTCGCCTCACCAGGCCTTCCTTCCCGGTGGCGCTTTCTCCTCCCAATTCCATCAGGAGGCGCCGTACGTGGGTGACAAAGAAAACTCCAAACTGGGACCCAAACACCAACCCCAAAACCCCCACAGTCTACCCCGCCACCACAGTTCCACTCCCTCAACCCAAGCTTCCACCGCCTACCCCACGGGCGTGCGCCACCTCCCCTCTCACGCCCCACCCCCACCATCCTTCCACCAGATAATTCAGCCCCGCCCACCCCGCACCCACGACCACCCTTCTCTGCACCTCCACGATCTGCCCATCTCGCCTATCCTACCTAGCCCCTCCCGTGCGGGCGGCTTCCCCAGTCCAGACCACACTTGCACTATTGACTTCTCACAGCCCTTCAGCAGTGGCTGCTGGAGGCTGGTGCGCTGCGGTGGAGGAGAGAGCCGTTCGACGGGACGCCAGGGGACCAGTGGGAGCCCCTCTTCCTCCCTTCCCTGCACCCAAGGGGGAGGAGGTGTGGGCCGCAGCGGCCGCGGCAGAGGGGTCTCGTCCGGAGCCATGGGTCTGAGAACACTGGGCGGGTGTCTGTCCACCTCCTCCACCCCCAACACCTCCTCGTCCAACAGCGTGGTGTCGGACTGCCGCACTGGGCTCCTCAGGCCCCTCCGCTGCACTTCTTGCTCTGGGGAAGTGGGAGGCTACGAGAGCCCCTCTGCCTTCCACAAAAAACTGATGGGTGGGTGCCTGCCCTGCACCCCTCTGTCTTCCGCTCCCTTGCGGGCTCTCCAAAGCTGTGTGGGCGGCTGCAACCCCAAAGCGAGTCAGACCGGCAGCTCCACCTGTAGCTACTGCAGCAGCGACCCCATAGTGGTGACCTTCAACCCCCGCCGTGGGAAGCCACCAGGGATGGGTAGGGATGCCGGAGTGCACACGGCCATGGGGGGGTTCCGGGCCGATGACGACGATGACGATTACAGCGTTCGCACAATCTGGCCTGAGGACCTGGCTAAAAAGATGACAAGGTCCAAAACCCAGCCGGGCCACAGTGGTGTGGGAATGGGCCTGGGACTCGGGAGTGTACACACCCATCATAACCAAAGTGACATCAACGGGACCAGTCCTGTAATTCTGGACTGTCGGAACCTCCTGGAGTTCACACGCTCTCAGCTGACGGACAACGCAGGCCGACGGCGCCTCCAGCAGGGCAAAATGGCGGTCCTGGACTTCATCGGGTCGGGGTCTGGCCAGGACGTGGGCAGAGACTCCCTGAAGAGGCTCTGGACTAAGGAAGGAGACATGGGGGACGTCAACGGGCTAGACGATGAAATTGGCTTACCCCGTTCCCCCTCTCCCCACTCCCCTTCTCCCCAGTCCCCTCCTTCCTACTCCCCCTTGCCCTCAGCCCATGCCACACTTACCAAGCCCAAAGCCAGGGACAGAGAGAGCGGACGCACCATCCCCTCAGCCCACTCCCTCCACTTGGTCCTAAACTCACTCAACAGGGAACAAGACGCGGTGAACGGGAGAGGTAAGGAAGAGAACGGGTTGCTACCGGTGGGGTGGGGGGGCACAGAATTAGTGCATGTCAAGTATTATGCCAACAAAGGACGTTAATTGGAGTCCCCTGTGTGTGACCCACACAATACTTCAACATTCAAATGAACACATTTAAGAACTTTCAAATATAATTCTACCCTAATTCTTTCTTGTAGTTGTTCTATAAAAATCTTCCTCTCTGCCGTTGCCCCCTCTTGTTGCCCCCTGTGTGTGGCGCTTGCCTGATATTGACATGATCATTGCCATTTTGCCACCGCCATGCTAATACAATTTGTAAATATAAACCTAATGCATAATATAAAATGTAATCTTACTTTTGTTTTGTTGTTTGAATGTCTAATGAGGATGTGGAGTCACAATTGTAAAATATAGATTTTTTCTCTCTCTCTCTGGAGAAATATTGACGTTTGTGCTACCATGACAGCAGGTTCTTTTTCCTCTAGTGTCCGCTCCTCTCTCATTTATTTATTTATTTAACCAGAACGTCCCTTGTGATACAAATCTCTTGTTTTTCCAGGGAGACGTGGCCAAGACAGCAGCCACAATAAGTAAAATTAAATGCATGGTAAATCACACAGTTCACAGACTTAGTTAAACGATTACAATATTCACAAAAAGTGTTATGCATAAGGGTAATTAATTAATTCAGTGGAATAATCATGTTGAATTTAAAAAGTTGTTGGATGTTATGTTATTCCAAGTCTATGGTGCTTTTTTTCTGTTCTGCTCTCTGTAGTAGTAACCCTATACTGAGAAGCTGAATGCTGTGCAAAATGTTTTTTATGTTTTTATTATTGCTGGTATAGCCGGTCTCAATTCTCTTCCAGCAGAGTCAAACATTACATTTCCCCGTTAGCACAAATAAAAAATGCCATAGTCTTCAATCTGTATTCATATCTTGTTTAACACAAATGCAAGCGTAGGCAGCAAGGTGCTTTTTGAAACTTGTTGCTGGATTTAAAAATATAAAAAAATATCTAAAGCTTCAAGCTCCTCTTAATGGAGGAAGGAGAATTTAGTCAGAATTATTTTACTCCTCCGCTGCAGCTGTTAAAACAGCATCCGAGTTGTGTTTGTTTCTTTTACACGTGCAGATTTCTCCATTTAAAAATAATAATAATAATAATTTTTTTTAAATATATAATAATTTGGCACCTAACATGGCCTGCATATGTCCAATTCCCACGTTAACTTTGGAATGTTCAATCTGCAACCGCAGCAACCTTCATGCGCAAAAACCCCACTGCCGATTCAGGAGATTGTAGACATCCACGGTTCCCCTCCTAAACCCATGCTGTCGTCCGCTGCTTCTTTTCACACCGCAGACTACAGCCACCAGTCGGACGAAGACCTCTCATATGCAGTTTTGATATGCAGTCCACAGGTGCCAGATCGACCAGCGGGGGTCGTTAAAAATGTACATTCAAATTAAAACTAAAGGAGTCAAAATAATTGTAATTTAATTGTACTGCTACTTTTGCCTTACCACATAATGTAATTGTAGTTTAACATGGGTTTAACAAAAATGCCATATTTGATACGTTTTCACGCTGGAATTTGTGTAGCAATATCCATTAAATGCATTTGTGTTGTGTAATTGCCTCTCTATATGCCATATTGGTTCAGTGCGAAAATACCACCAAGTATTCAAATGTGATGCCGCACACACGAACCTGCATGTAGAATGCGGAAGAGGAAGCGCCTAAAATCCAAAGAAGAATATTACTGTATCGTCTGTATTACTGTAATATTACTGTATCGTCTGTATTACTGTATCGTCAATCGTTTCTCATCAGTCTTCTTTCTCCAAAATATGCTACCGCTAGATTATCTTCTAAGAAAATTAACTCCTAGTGCTACACCCCAAGAAAGCCATGTCACTTTGTTTGGGGGTGTAGGTTGTTGTGAATGGAAACAAAGTAAGAAAACAAACTGTTATGACCACCAGTCACCACAGATGTCACCAAATACACCAAAACTGACGGTGGATTAACACTTCAAAGGGATAATTTACTTTATGGGTTTTTATGTTATTAAAATTTTTTCAGTTGACCCAGACAGTTTTTGTGGGATTTGAAGGATATTTTAGAAACTCAGAGCTTTCTGAGGACCAGCTAGCTTCGCAATGGCTTGTAGTGGGGCATTTGACGGTCTGAAGTAACTTGTGCTCTAAAGTAAAAAATACAGTCAAGCCGGAAAGTCTGCAGACCCCTTTCACCTTCTCCACGTTTTATTACGTTACAGATTTATACTACAATAGATTGAGTTAATTTTTTGCCTCAAACATCTACACACAATAGCCAATAATGACGAAGTGAAAACAGGTTTTTAGAAAATATGCAATTTTATTTTACTGACAAAAATGGGTTATTTAGGGGTTACATATCTGTACACACCCTTAGCCTAATACTTGGTTGCTGCACCTTTGGCAGCGATTACAGCTTCAAGGCGTCTTGAGAAAGAAGCTACAAGCTTGGCACGCTTGTTTCTGGACATTTTTGCCCATTCCTCTTGGCATATCCTTGCAAGCTCCGTCAGGTTGGATGGGGAGCGTCGGTACACAGCCATTTTCAGCTCTTTCCACAGATGTTCAATTGGATTCAGGTCTGGGCTCTGGCTGGGCCACTCAAGGACATGCACAGACTTTCTCCGAAGCCGCTCCTTTGTTCTCTTGGCTGTGTGCTTCAGGTCATTGTCATGTTGGAAGGTAAACCTTTGCCCCAGTCTGAGGTCCAGAGCGCTCTGGAGCAGGTTTTCTTCAAGGATCTCGGTGTACTTAGCTGCATTCATCTTTCCCTCTATCAGGACTAGTCGCCCCGTTCCCGCTGCTGAAAAACATCCCCACATCATGATGCTGCCACTTTCATGCTTCACTGTAGGGATGGTATTAGCCAGGTGATGAGCGGTGCCTGGTTTCCTCCAGACGTGAAGCTTCGTATTCAGGCCAAAAAGTTACATTTTGTTTTTATCAGACCAGAGAATCTTGATTCTCATATGCTGCAGGACCAGGGCGCGAACCCCTGATCTTCTGTGTGCAACTGCACTGATTCAAAGTTGGAACTTTTACTTCTATCATTCCTGAGTTTAAAGGGGCTGTTGATTTTCTATAATCCCTTACGGAAATTGAATATACTGCAATATATTACACAGCTGTGAATTTATCTGAAAGTGGCACTAATTTGCATATTTACCCATTATAGTTATATCAGTATATATGTTATATCAATATATTTTCAGTACATTCCATTTCCCAGAGGTATTGAAAGCTAAATATTAATATCTTCGATCGTAATTTTCTCATTGTTCCCATTCCCCTTTCTTCCATTTATTTCCCCAGTGCACCTCTCTCTCCCGCTCTCCTCTTCACTCCCTGCTTTCCTTTCGGACGAGAGCATGATGACTCCGGATGTGGAGAATGCCACCATCAGCCCCATCTTGCCTTTCCTCTTCCTTGGCAACGAGAGGGATGCCCAAGACCTGGATCTGCTGCTTCGGCTCAACATCGGCTTTGTGGTCAATGTCACCACTCACCTGCCCCTCTACCACCTGGACTCCGGCCTGGTCCACTACAAAAGGCTTCCCGCCACAGACAACAGCAGGCAGAACCTTCGGCAGTACTTTGAGGAGGTGTTTGAGTTCATTGGTGAGAGGAAGAGTGACTTCTGTCATTCACTTTATCCCCCCCCTCAGTCTACCTCTGCCTTGTCCCTATCTCACTCAGGTTTAAAAACGGTAATAGTGCATTTTGATGAGTCATTTTTACATTGTTCATGGAAACAGGGTCATGACTGCGCTCTTGAGTAATATTAATTTGATATGCTTATTCTGTATGAGTAGACACTGAGTAAAGACAGGCAGAGGTAGAGAGGGAAAATGAGAAACAGTATGAGAGATATTGGGAGAGAAAGAAGGAAAGCCAACTATAAGCACTTAGAATAGGAAATAGGTGAACAGTGGGCTCAGTTAAAAAATAAGCAAGAGATGACAGATGAAGGAAACCATATTTTGGATATCTGTTTTACAATTCCCTCTCGCCCACAGAAGAGGCGCATCAGACCGGGCGAGGATTGCTGGTACACTGCCAGGCGGGTGTGTCCCGGTCAGCAACCATTGTCATCGCCTACCTGATGAAGCACACCCTCATGACCATGATGGACGCCTACAAGTATGTCCGAGGCCGGCGGCCTGTGGTCTCGCCCAACCTCAATTTCATGGGCCAGCTACTAGAGTTTGAGAGGGACCTCAATTCTGGTGTCACGCCCCGCATCCTAACCCCAAAACTCAGTGGCCTAGAGACACAGGTCTGAATGAGGGGGAGCCAGGGAGAAGGAGGAGGAGAAGGAGGAGGCAGAGGAGGAGATGGAGGGAGGGAAATAATGAGTTACTAGACAGTGGATATAAGGGGAAAGGCTGATAAACATTATCTATTAGTATTTATGATATATATTTTATATAAATCACTAGATAGTGTTGAGGGGAAGGGTCGAATAGGAAGGTAAGAGTTAATGCAAATTGAAGAAGAGGATCGATTTTAATGAAGAGAGGAGAGGCGGTGGTGACTGATAATTCTATCCTAATCCGAGATTCATTATTCCATCTAGAGCAGAGGAGAGCAACTCCAGGCCTCGCGGGCCGGTGTGTATGCATGTTTTTACTGCCACCAGTTACCACGGCTCAATCAGCTAATTAGTCATACACACAATCACCGATTCACTCGTAAATTACAGAACGATAAAACGCTACAATACACGCATACCGGCACAAGAACATTCATCAGCTGCTGTTCATATCGCGGATATGTAGATTAAAATATCAGATCATGTAAACGATTGGGCTAATTAAATAATTGTTAACTGGAGGCAGCAAAAACCTGTATACACACCGGTCTGCGAGGCCTGGAGTTGCCCACCCAAAAATAGTTGGAGAAGAAAGGAAGTGATGGGTGAGGTTCAGCAAGTGAGGTTATTGTCTTAGTATTATTAGAGGTTTGTGATCAGGTCATACGACCAAAAATGAACAAAATCTCTTTAAACCCAACTAAACCTTGATATTGAGAGTTTGGGGGGAGGGGGTCAAAGGTGAAACCTCAGTTGAATTACCAGCAAGCCTGACCCTTCCCTCTAATTTTTTTAATGTGCCAACTTTTTGTAATGATAAAAGACACATACCTACTATTGCCTCTGACTCCTCTCAATGTATAGAGTATTATAGCATTACCAGTAGTATAAACACAATGCAAAAGAGTACTGAAATGTGTATGCAAACACGCAGAGCAAGCTGGGACACTCAGCATAAAGGCCCAAGCAGTAAAGTATCATAATACTCTGAATTGCACAATATTTTACTGGACGAAACTATGCTAAAGTGTCCCAGACTAAGAGGTTATTTCATTGCACTTTGTTCCCTTAAAATTAAGCCGAGTTAGAATTGCTGTTTTTCCAAATTGGAGCAATGCAGAAAATATTTTCTTTCTTGATTTTATTAAATTGTATAAATGCATGGAGACCAGGTCAGCTTGCTCTTTAGCATTTCAGAGTGGGACCCCTACTGCACAGGGGGAAGAATGGCAGGTTTTTCTCGTAAGGGTGTGCAATAGATATCTGTGCTCAGGATGGCAGAAGAGACTGGGACTGCGTGGTGAATATGCTGGATCTGAGTGGACTGATTTGTCTCACACTGGATTTGTTTAGGGCCTCTGTGGATAAATGTTCTTCAGAAAACTGAAGAAATGTTTATTAAAATAGATTAAAGTCTAATTTAAATATAAAGATCAAATTGAACAGATTTGGCTAAATGGAAAAAACTTATTTGGACCAGCTTTAATCACTTAGATTATGGCTGACACAAGTGCGAAGGAAACATGATGAAGATACTTTTGTATTGGGAAACACAGAGATCATTCAAAATTGTGTGTTTCAGCTTTCAGGAGCTTCTTATTTTTACTAGTAGTAGTGTATCTGGTCTCAATATACTTATACAGTCAGGTCCATAAGTATTTGGACAGTGACACCATTTTGTTGTATTGGCTCTGTACTCCAGCTCATTGCACTTGAAGTGAAACAGTAACTATGAGGTTAAAGTGCAGACTATCAGCTTGAATTTGAGGGCTTTTACATCCATATCGGGCGAACAGTGTAGCAATTGTAGCCATTTTTATACATAGCCCCCCCCACCCATTTTATGGGACCAAAAGTAATTGGACAAATTAACATAAACTTGAATAAAGTTATTTTTAATATTTGGTTGTATTTTGGCATGTCATGGCTTTCTCATGTCTGTGACCCAACAACATCAAAAGACTTTCGATATCTTATTTCCAGGTACTCTTACAAGCAATACTATAATTTCTGTGCATTTTAATGGATCTCTATGGGAATTGGGGGGTGGGACTAGATTAAGCTGTAAATTACATGGGAATAGTATGGAACACATGGTTGGTTAAATGTCTGTAAGTCATCAAGGGTCTGAGGTATCAAACTATCCTCAAGCCATCACACTGCTGACCAGATATGCAGTAGATATGGATGGATCACTGTAAGGGTTGTTTCTGCTGATAAATTGTTTCATAAATAGTTCAATAGAAAAACAAGTTAGGAGAAACAACCCTTAAAGTGATCCATCCATATCTACTGACCCTTGATGACTTACAGACATTTAGTCAACCATGTGTTCTATACTATTCCTGTGTAATTTACAGCTTTATCTAGTCCCACTTTTGGTCCCCTAAAATGGGGGGACTATGTATAAAAATGGCTACAATTGCTACACTGTTCACCTGATATGGAAACCCCCCCAAATTAATGCTGAAAGTCTGCACTTTAACCTCATAGTTCCATCATACTGTTCCATTTAAAATCCAATATGCTGAGTACAGAGCCAAAACAACTAAAATTGTGCCACTGTCCAAATATTTATGGACCTGACTGTATATTCTGAAGTATAAAATGTAAAAAAAACAAAAAAACATTTTGTGTACGTTTGTTTATTTGTGGTTTGTTTTTATTTTGTTTTATGGCAAAATGAAAAAAGGAGGGAACCAAAAGAAATATAATTTTTTTTTCAGAGGAGATGAGGAACAAACACAAGAAACCTTTTTAACGAATTTAATTTTTTACCTTGTGAAGTCTGCTGTGTCTATCCACCTATATGACAGTGTGTCTGTCCGTGTCTCTCCATCAGTCTATTGCTTCCCACCAATTTAATCATTTTCCCTCTTGCTTACATTTTTTTCCACAATGGAAAGTCATATGTTATGTTTGGATTTGCTCACTTCCCTTCTTAAGACTGAACAAGAGCTATTCTACTGTAACTCAGGATTCTAAGTACCCTAACCCAAGCACTGTTAACTACTGATGTTTTATATTATATCAGTAGGTAAAGTAAGTCAATTATAAGTACTACTTATATTTACACAGGTGAAGAAAACTGAGAAAGGGACACCATAAAGGATGGCGTTAGTAATTATGACGAAACAGAACTATCATTCTTTATTGCACAAAGGTGTAGTCATTTCCTGTTCCTCCCTGTTGCTTCAGGCTTCTCTTCCTCCCTTTCCCTATTCTTCTACCCTCCCTGTGTCTGTATCTCTTAAACTATGCATCGTTACTGTATTTATTTCATCTGTGAAAAGGGAAGCTTTATTAAGTTCACTGTGAATTGCAATCTTCTTACATATTATCAGTTCCCAGCCATTTGTTTCTTGAAGTTGTCTTCCTGCTCCCCCATTTTATATTCTGTCGCTCCTAGGGGGGTTTTCCTTTACACTTCTCAGTGGACTCAACTCCAGCTTCACAGACCCACTCCTGTACCTTTTAAAATATGCTGCTCTTCAAAGCCTTTCAGCTTGTGGTTTTCTGGGTTCCCTGTAGCAGGGAGTCTGTTAGGCAAGCAGTGATGCATGACCGACAATCTATCTACAGGCATTTGCTGGGTATTTTTGTTGTAAATAACGCAAATCAAATTCATTGAATAGTGTTGTTCTTATAGAATCCTTTCGTGGCATCTTGCTGTTCTTGGATATTATTTACAGAGAAATAGTTGCTTCCGCCACAGTTTTGTCATTGATTTACGTGTTTTTTAAAATATGTTTTATATGCATTATTTACACATTTTAGATTATATAAGCTGTTAAATATTTCCTCCCAGCCAAAAGAGAACAAAGTTACAACTCTATTTTAAGTGTAAAGAGTTGTAACAGTAAGACTGTGAGAACAACTACATCAGTCTGGTGTATAGTATGTGCTATTCAGTCACTGTGTTTTAACTCAATGAACCACTGGAAACAAGCTTAATTTATGCACCTGTTATATTTTTACAGGTCAAATTTTTACCTGCAGTCAATGTAATATCACTTACAACAACAGATGCATTGAAAACTTGAACTTTTGTACTTGTACTTCATAATGACTGAAAGTCCTCAAGAAAATAGGTGTAATCTTACAGTATGCTTTTTCGGTCCTGGAGGACATTTTTTTGTTTATTTTACCTTCTATGATTTTGTTTTATGAACTGAGACTGTCCTGTTGGATTGAACTGAAAAGGAAAAATAATCCGAACGAGGGAATAATTAAGGTATGAAATTACAGAAAAATTTTCAAACAAAATTGAAAACCGAGAATGCCTTTGATAAGGTGATGGATAACCCATGTCTTCCAAACTGAGGTAGCATCTGGAGAAATCTACTTAAAAACTGTTTGTCCCAAAAGCTGTGAATTAATGGTTTGTTTTTCTTTGCATTTATGTATTTTGGGTTTGAATTATTTGTTAAGGGGAATTTTGCTTGTATGTTAGAGACGATTTGGGAGTGTGTGTGTGTGTGTGTGTGTGTGTGTGTGTGTGTGTGTGTGTGTGTGTGTGTGTGTGATTATAGCTTTGCAAAATGGAAGTATTATAAATATTTTTGCTTAAATGTATATGTCAGTGCTGACTGTGTTTTTTGTATGTGTATGCGTTGTGTATGTACAGGTATGGAAGTGTTTATGTGCTAAGTTCTTTATGTAAATTGTGAATAGGTAAATATCACTTTGGTTGTGTTACTGTATCTGATTTATTTACCAGGAATCCAATGCACTCTGGCTCAGCTCAGGGCATTTCAACAACAAAAATCAAACCTCACTGAAAACTGAAAACTAGTGTGCCCATACCACATTTCACTGTGACCTGTGACCTGTCTGCTGTGGTCTGGAGGTTTTTGGTTCTTCCCGTTTTTGCTCCTCTGGATTTGTATCTCAACTTCACTGTAAATATTGAATAATTGTAATTGCTCAAATTTCAACTTGATTTGTGTCGCTATACTCCTTCCACAGTGGGAATCATGTTTGGAAACTTTTCGTTGTATATTCTTCTGTAGACTGGGAATCTATAACTATATGTGTTGACCTTATTTAACCAATGACGCTTTCTCATGGTCTGTTCCCATATAAAGTGTGGTAGCAGGTCTTGTGTTTCTCATTTTTTAACACTCTGCCTACAAAGATTTTGTTGGTTGCTTGGAATTGCATACTTTCCAATGGATGCTGCTGTGTAGCAGAAGTGTAAAATAGCTAAAGTTATTTTTTTATGCAGATACCACCTTGTTGTTTTAAAAAAATAACCTCTTGCAAACATTTGTACTAAAGTGACTGCAGATGTGTGTCACAGAGCTTTATGTGCTATGTGCTTGGCACCTCGGACTTCGGAACAGACCTCGGAACAGACAAAAGTAACTCCAGATTTGTATTTGTGTGGATGTCTTTCTTCTTTTATTGGGGTAGGCTACTTCCGGGATGTGCTTCCTCTAGTCTCTGATAAGATAAAACAAGTAAAAAGAAAGCATATGGGTACAGTATAACTTGTCATGGATTGCATCAGTCTTATAGTTGTAATTTGTACTAGGAAATAAAGAAAAACATGATCTCAGCATAATCTTTTGTGTATAATTTGCTCTTATAAGTTGTAAGTAGATTGATTATTCATATGTGTATATTTACTTGTGTATTTCATCTTTGGCTTTAAATATCTTAATTTATTGTGCCAAATTTTTGAAAACTATTCAAAAGGGGTCGAGAATGGGCACAGCAAGACTTAAGTTTTTTAAAGAGGGGGAAAAGCACTGCATTCTGATGCACATAACATAACCCTTCCTGCACTCTTCCTACCTCTTCTACTTGTGTGGTTACAGTGAAGACAGGCTAGGTAACATAACCCTTTTAAAGTGATTTACAGGGTGCATTTGTCCAGCATCTTGTGTGAAGAGTGACTTTTCGTTTTTTGTTGTTTCATGTACTTTGGTCATCATAAGCAATCGTATGTTATTCTTATGTGCAGACTGCATGGATATAAAATGGACACAGCATTGAAGAAACGTGAAACATTCAAAATAACTGGCAAGACCTGAACTGTCAAATGTCACCTTCATTGTACCGGTTTAATCCAGATTGCAGTGTTGCTCAATGCTGTGTCCCAGTATAGGGGCAACATGTCAGCCTGTATTGGTATGCCTGTAAAAACCATGTACACTATTGCTAAGTGGATTTTTATTTGTTTCATTGTCTCTAATTAAGGAAGAGACATCTTTGTGTCTGAGAACCGAAGAAACCTGCTGTACTTTTTACTGTGTGTGAGACTGGGGGTACTGCTGTGAAAAATTACTAATAATGAGAATAATAGCAACAATAATAATATTCACAAAGAATAATATCTAATAATGCTCTATGTGATGAACAAAATATGCATAAAAAAACAAGCATAAGTAAAGTTTGCTCATGTTTGAATTGTACTCTATGTTGAAATTCTGGGAAATCTGCATCACCACAATAGTTTATTAAAATATGTTTTGTACATCAAATGTACTCATTTCAAATTTTTTGTGGATTGCAAAGCCAGGAAGTAGTTGGTTATCCTTATAATAAGGAATTAAATGAGAACAAATCTGCACACTGCAAAATTCTCTCTAATGTCAAATTTTATTAAAGCTAACGTTTTGAGCTACCATCATGTTCATTCGGTCATGAGTATACGACAAAAATATTTTGACCTGATGTTTTTTTCTATTATACATTGTGTGAAGTTGCTTATTGTAATTAGTGTACATATTATAATTGGTGTACATTTCACTGTGGTTTTTGCTATATGTATTTTTGTATTCTAGTAATAAGGTAGCAGGTAATAAGATTGCGATATTTATAAACGTGTACAATGCATTTGTATTTGGTAATCTGTCACATGACTCGTGAGACGACCGGTCATATGACATTACATTACATTCCAATCATTTGGCAGATGCTTTTATTCAAAGCGTACAATAAGTACATGACGAAGGTCATTGAAGCAACTACTAAACAGACAAAGCACATTCTTCTCATAACGTAGCAACTATCTCTTATCCCCTATCCTATGACCGTTTTGGTATAGTTTAAAGGGAGGGGCTCTCTTTTTTGTCTTATGTCTGATGAAGAGCGTTTTAGCTGGAAGCGTCACCCTTAATAAAATTTGACATTGGGGAGCATTTCGCAATATGCAGATTTTTTTTCATTTCATTTCTTACAATTTTTTCTAGCACATTTTTTTTTGGGATGTCCATGTTTTTTCATATTTTTACAATGAGGAATTAAGAAATGTAAAGTTGAACATTTAAAGTGTGTGTGTGTGTGTGTGTGTGTGTGTGTGTGTGTGTGTGTGTGTGTGTGTGAGTAGAATTAGGGCTAGTACACTAAAACACCTGAGTGAGTTCTTATGTGGTGAGGGAGTAGTTTTCTGTGGGAAACTAACACACTGGCTGCTGCAGTGTTGTTAATGAGCTTGTCATTTCCATTGATCATCTCTCCTCCACCTTGTGACTCTTGTTACATAAGCACTGATGTGGAGGGTGTGGAGCATAATTTTCTCCCCAGGGCTGAATCGATGAGTAGCAGCAGTCCGTACTGGGTCCAGGACCTACCGCACATGTGAGACTGGGGCACAGTCCCTCGGTATAGGAGCCTGCCAGTATGGGGACACTACATTGGGGTTACCCTGATGGCAGTTTGCACCGCATAGGGAGGGTGGGGGATTTGTGGCTTTGTCACTCATTGGCTGCTTTAATTAAATGATAGACCAGTTAGAGTGCAGTTAATTAGAGGCTAGTGCACTGCCAGTGAGGAAAAGCCAATGGGAGAAATGCAGCAAGGGTCAGTGGATGTTTGATGAGGGTTAGAGTCGTGGTTATGTGTTCCGGGGGAATCTTAGCAGGAAGAAAAACTCACACAACCTATATATGTTTTAGGTTCAATGAAATGCAGTGAACCTAAAACAATATGTACATATGAAATATAGATGTTACCTGGATTTTTTCCAATCACATTTTATTTATTGTCTATTAATATTAATAATCATAATAAAAATAACATATTCGTATAGTGCCTTCTCATCCCCAATGTTGCTCCACATAACATAACCAATGTGCATACATGCATATACATCCACATACATAGAAATGAAAGCACAAAATACATGCAAATACAATGAATAAACATTAAGGTGTACAACTGAGTAAAGCTAGTGGTGGGGAGGCAGTGTATTATGAGTGGAATATTGTTGTGTGAAAAGGTGTGTTTTTAATTTAGATCAGGTCTTAAAAACGAATTTTCATGCAACAGTACTTCAGTCGTACTATACACCCTCTCCCCACCCTGCCAGTGCCATCACAGAGGTCTAGAGGGGGGGCATTCCAAGGTTTGATGGCGCTGAGTGATCTGTCTCCTGTAGTGGACAGTCACGTCTTGGGGAACCAAAAGCAGACCAGTGTCAGACAGAAGACCAAAGCATATGGGTGGGGTGGAGGGAAATAGTAATAGCTAGGAAGGAGCAAGACAAGAGCGTGAATGTGGTGGTACTTTAGAGTAGGTTCAAATGTTTGTGCCGTGTGATAGGGAGGCAGCAATGTAGCTAAGGGAGAATGGGGGGGGGGTTTACGGGCGGGTTTTTGATGGTAGGCCAGTGAAAATGGCATTTCAGCTATCTATGTGGGAGAATATTAATACAGATATTAAGAGTTTCAGCATCATGAGGTTGAGTGAGGGATGCATGGGGATGAGCAATGTTGCAGAAATGGAAGAAAGCAGTTCTTCAAGTTAATCTGAGCATCAGGAGGAGGATCAAAAATAACTCCTATTGCAGACTTTGAGTTGATGACGCAACCTAGATGTCATCGATGACAAGACAGTAATCAGTGAATGCAAGCTAGGAGTGGGGTCGGTCGAAGGGTCTTGCGAAAAGTTAAACTTGAAACGTAAACACAGATCTTGTATTCTAAGCTCCCTGCATGGGCGTGGTCTTGTGTCCCTTAGGTTGGAAGCGCACACTTGCGCTACCTGCCACCTGAGATGCACTATTGTCAAGTGACGCACTAACACCGCCTCGTATCATTGTCGAACCAATGAAAGATCTACCGCAGCCTGCATTTTAATGTTCATGCATTTGTTGATATTAGAAACGAGCGTGACGGAGACCCATGAAATAAACGGAGAAAGCAAACATTGTAGCACTCTGACGGACAATGGATTATACAATTATGTTTAAAAACCGTATTGTTAATTATTTACAAAGTTTAGATTTAATTGAAAAACAGGCTCACGTGCTTCAAGTATTTTCCGGATGAAGATGACTTTGTATATGAGTAAATACCACCCTTACTCAAACACGAAAGAAGAGCAAGGCAGGAAAAAGAAGAGAATGAAAACGAAGTAAAGAACCAGTGTTGGAAAAACAATATACCTACCTGATCAGCAGTAAGTGCAATATTTCTGTTTTAATCCTTGTTGTTGGCCTTCAAAAAACACGAAAATATGTAGCCTACGCATGTAAATGGTAAGGACGCGTTAATATAACCGTGGTAGCCTAACATACAGCTCATAATTATTTATTTCAGTTTTCAGTGAGACATAATTATTATATTATGTCTTTCATCTCACATAATAGGTTCCTGGTAGGTACACTTTACCTGATCTCTTCGCAACCTTAAAAAAATAAAATTGTCAAAAGTAAAAATGTCACTCACCATATAATGTAAAAATATATATAATCTTAGTCTCACATTTCGTATGCGTGTGTAGGACCTATATACTATTTACTAAGAAAATAAATCTCCGTGGCCTTTTTTTGAAGAAATTAAGATATCATTGTCCTATAAATGACGTGGACGAACACTGACAGATGTTTCCAGAATCTGCGTATTAAAATCGGGATTTTTTATTTAGTGTGTATGTTGGGAGCTCATTAAGTATTTGCATGTATTCTGGTGTCCTATGTTTTCAGTCTCTCACTATTTGATTTGCAAATGCACTACCGGGTTGATATTTCGCCAGAACAGACAGGTGATGTTATCATGTGGAACAATAAAATGAAAAATGGTCAGCAGGTATGATAATTAAGATGACAATAGAATGCATAATACTTTGACAAAGAATAAAACCGCAGGAGATTAATATAAAACTGGGTGTTTGTGTTTGTGTTTGAGCAGAATTTGACCCCTTCGGTGGTTCATCTGTGCAGAGTGCTGAGTGGGCTACACTTTTACACCTTAGTACTACAAATTTCAGAAAGGTATTTGGATCTGTTCATATTTACATATGTTTAAGTTTATGTATGTAGTTTATGATGTGGACAATCTCAGAAATTATTATGTAAAACACTCCCCTGGATACGGAACATTTTCTGAACCTGTAAAAAAAATCCCATCATTTTGAATTCTGTTATGTTTATTTTACTCCCCCTTCCCCCCACACACAATTACTTATGAAATTGACTTGTATGATATGTGTGGGATGGTCAGGTGCTTTGTAAGTTTTCTGTTTGCGTACATGAAATATGATGTAAATGTCTTGGGCTGAGTTGCGCCTGTGGATTTCCCTGAACAGGTGTGGATAATGGTGCCCCTGGGGCATCACTGTGGAAACAGAGGTCTCTACATAGCCACATAGGACAGAGACTACAGAAGGTCCTCTCTCGTGCTTACAGTCATCTAACGAAAACATTCTCCTTTCGTAAGTCATTTAGGCTAAAAGCGTCTGCCAAATGCCTAAATTGAAAATAGTAAATTCCCTACATAAAATAAATAAACACATGCTGCTCACCAATTCAGTTCATCTAAGGTGCTATAGATACTAAAATGCCATGGTCTAACACATGGTTTCACCCACTTTGGTCTACAAAACACTTAACAGAAACTATGTTTGTTACTTTTTCACAGCCCAGCCTTGTTCTTCCTTTTTTGTAACTTTACCTGTGTTTCTTTTGACTATTCAGAGACTGTAATTGCACCAATATTGATTAATAACTTCATGACCTCTCTCCTCCATGTCCTCCATTTTTTTTCTTCTTTTTACTTTCCTCCAACCTCTTCTTTCTCTTTTCTCACCCCCTACCTGCCCCCTATGTTTCCACAACAGCCAATGGCTCGATGCAATGGGAGAGTCCTGTGCATATGCCTCCTGCCATGTGTGATGGTGGGGCACCTCCTGGTCTATGTTTTGGTGTCCATCTGCATCACCATGTCCTACTCTCCGTCTATGCTACCCATTCGATTCATCGCCCCTGGGGTCTCCTCCAACTCTGGTGCGCTGGCCGCACACCCGCTGAACCCATTCTGGAACCTCAGACTACAGAAAGGAGCCCTGTGGAACCAGCTACAACACCGCTTGGACCGGCAGCACAACCCTATACTGAGGGGAAACAGGACATGGAGCAAACAGGCAAGTGCCGAAGGAGAGTGGGCACAGGAGGTCGGACCCCAGGAGGTCGGACCCCAGGAGGGCGGACCACAGGAGGCCTCCCCTGTGTGTAGCCCAGACCAGAGATGGGCCTCTCACCTAAAGGATTTCAGCTCCCTTCCGGAACAGATCCAGGATTTCATCCTGTCCATGCACTGCACAGAGTACTCGATTCTGACAGACGAACCAAGGGTCTGTGGAGGGGAATACCAGGTAGCGGAAGCTCCCATGTTGCTACTGGCCATTAAATCCGAGACTGGCAATTTCGAAAACAGGCAGGCCATTCGGCAGACATGGGGGCGGAATGGTTGGATGGAGGGTGAGGTTGCGGGCAGGGGTGGGTTAGTACGAACGGTCTTCCTCCTCGGCAAACAGGACCCATCCATGGGCCTTTACGCAGACCTGGAGCAACTTTTAGAGCTGGAGAAGAGTCGACACAGGGACATCCTGCAATGGGACTTCAGAGACACCTTCTATAACCTAACCCTAAAGGATGTTCTGTTCTTGCGCTGGTTCTCAGACCGCTGTCCCCATGCTCGCTTCATATTCAAGGGGGATGATGATGTGTTTGTGCGTACGCATGCTCTCCTTGACTTCCTGCACCAGCATGAGGAAGAGATTGAAGATGTGGGACTGAACCAAAAGAAACCCACCCGCGATTTTCTAATGGGAGAAGTGATTGCTAACGCTGTACCAAATCGGCAGTCCTCCACTAAATACTACATCCCTGAGAGCTTCTACAAGGGAGCATACCCGCCGTATGCGGGGGGTGGAGGAGTGGTGTACTCTGGGGCTCTGGCATTGCGTCTGGGACAGGTTTCCAAGCGAGTGCATCTGTTCCCCATTGACGATGTTTACATGGGCATGTGCCTCCATCGGCTTGGAGTCTCTCCCACGCATCACCCTGGGTTTCTGACCTTTGACCTCCCAGGAACAGACAAGGAGAGTCCTTGCTCGTATCACTCCATCATTCTGGTTCACAAGCGGAGCCCTAAAGAGATGCTCAGGCTGTGGTCCATGCTGCAAACACCACCTCCAGCCTGTTAGAAACAGGGCCCAGGCTCTGAAAGCTTGGGACTTCAGAACAGTGACAGAGACATGAAGAAGTGTGTATGTACAGTTGCACCGGAAAAGGCCTGCACAGTAAAAGATACATGAGCCCAGATCCAGTGCCGATCACTTGAGGCATGTCAAGGTAGCAGTGGACTAGAGACTCTGCTTCAGGCACACACATACACACCTGCCTACACACCCACATGTAGGTAAACACACACACACAAATGTTTACCTCAGGTAAGCATTTATCTCAACGGAGGCATATTGAGATATTGAGCAATGGACTAGAGACTCAGCCTCAGTCACATAGGCCTACATACACACGGGTGTGGGTACTAGGGATGTAACAATATTATATTATCACTGTACGATTGTCTCCAAAAATATCATGGTTTGACGGTATATCACGGTATTACACTTTTTGTTCTTTTAATTACATTTAATATGACCCTTCAAAAATCCAAAAATAGTTTGAAAAAACTACTTATTTTATTTTAAATACTCTGGCATTAGCACTTGCATTGTAAACTGTTAACTGGAAACAACATTTTATTAAAGAAACTAAATAATGACAATAAAATGTATTTCTGTTTTGAACTTGGGTCCTCTTTTGACCTAAGATGAGAACATACTGCTGATTTGAGGTGCTTATTCGGTGGGTAGAGAGCTGGTGTGTTGTTTTCCATTTCAGTCACTTTTGCCTACAAGTTTACGTTTTTTTATGAGCTTAATTAGACTTAATAAATTAATAACGTCACATGAAAGATAGCAAGGCATGTTTTAATAGACATAATAGGTGACAAACTAGAAGAGGAGTTAAATCAAGAATAGCCTATGGATCACTTTTTCTGGCTACATGAATAAAATCTTGTGGTCTATCACCGCTTATCATATTAAAATACTAGGCGATAGGCATGGTCAGAGAGTGAGATCATGGATAACGTATTTTAGACTATTTGGATAGTTAGTTTGCATGGAAGAGGGAAAACATGCACAATAATCATGTAATGCAGTGCATTAATACATTGCATTGTACACTGTTGCAATTCAACACTGCCTGCAACTTTGTCAAGAGCTGTTTTCAGGTTTTTCCCCTGCACTGCTCCCTGCCCTCAGTCGAGAGCGGAGCAGCGGACCGTGGCTTTTAACTCTTTGTTTTATTAAACAAACCATTGTAGTGGTGTGTGGAGCCTTGCGCGTGGACACTGTGGACACTGTTACAGAAAAACTTACAATTTGATAACCGTCAATATTTTTTTTTTATCACAATATACCTCAATACTGGTAAACTGTTACATCCCTAGTGGGTAAACACACATGCACATAAATGCTTACCTCAGGGTGTTTCAATGTCCATTTGCTAGTTTTCCTAGTTATGGCACATTCTATGGTTCTACCTAAATACTGTTCACAGGGGATAATTTATTTATGTTTAAAAGTGTCTTTAGGTGACATTATCTGGGAATTATGTTGGTATTTAGTGCAATTTCATATCTCATTTATAGATGGCAAGAGGTCTATTATTCCCTTTATTGGACATTTTGAAACAAAATCAATGCTCTTAAACTGCAGCTACATTGCGTTGTCTCAAGGCCTTTTGCAAACTGGCCTGAAATTTGGCATACATCAGTTTCCAAACATTAACAGAAGCAGTTTCAGTTTTTTTCAATGGTAGAATGGTGGCACCCTCCAAATAAATGCACAATTGACTGTACAACAAATTAATTAAGTACAAAATTAGATTTTCATTTGTCATACAATGGAGTGTACCTTTGTGGACTTAATGAGTGATTTATAATTAATGAATGTTAGTTTTTTATGAGTTTGCAATGTCTATTGTAGTATGTGTACTGTATGTCACAACCATTAATTGCCTTGAACCTTTTAGTGACATTTGAATGGCTTGTCTGTTCAGCTACTGTTTGCATCAATGTGGAAATGATTTCTGTTGCATTACGTCCAGATCCACTTCATCCCAGCCCAAGTCAGGTGTCTGCAGGCTCACTTTCTGATATAGGGCTCCAGCTGTCCTAAGTAGGCGACCAGTAATAGGCATCTTACTTTACGGAATGAGAACTAAAAATGTTTCTACTCACAAGTTTTTTCAACAAATAAACATAACAATGTCTTGCCATGCTGTTTCATTTGCATTCATATATTTGATAACTTCTATTTGTATTATTTCAGAGATATGCTGGATGTGCTGATATGGGGTTTGCAGATAGGAAATTGAGATTGAGATACATAGTGCAATTAAATGCTCTATTGAGATTTAAACAATTAAACCCAAGACTCTAGGCAATTTTGAATGAACATGTCACCGTCTAACTACACTCAAATAGTAATTATGGTGATTTAACTCAATTGATGTTGGTCAATTAACTAGTTGTATTCATAATGTCATAATTCAAGTAAGGCAAAACACCCATTAGAAGTGTACACAAAATGATGTAGAGCCCTGGTATTCAAATCACGGTCCTCAAGGTCCGAGACTTGCTGATTTTCTACCCTCCTTTTACCTCAGAGTCAGGTGTGAAGCAGTCTGGCCAATCTGTAGCACTAATTGTTCAGTTAATTACCTGGGAGAAAGAAAACCAAGGCCGGATTTGAATTCGAGGTCCAGATTTGAATATTCATGATGTAGAGGAACAGTGGCACGCTGACGTCCTCTCCGTCAGTTTCTGTGTATCACTAGAGTAGCTGTTTTTTTGAGACCAGTAATTTCCCAATCTTTTCTACCCAACTGTAATCACCAGCTGTTCTTCTTGTGTCGCCCCTGTGCAACCTGCACCTGCATGCAAGAAGTGCTCCAATGCTCATAACCTGCAAATCAGGGTCTGTTTCATACAGTGCAAAACTATGCTAAAGACAGCTTCCACACCTAAATAAGTGAATTGTCTTCATGGGTAAAAATTTTTAATTTGCATATGCTTCTTACGTCACACGGTATGAACTGCAATCTAGGATCAGAGTAAAAGCCAGGTGACCTTGCTGGAAGAAATCAAGGGTCAGGTATGCTAATGCCTCTTACTGTTTATCATCATTCAGAACCATACAGGTTGTTGCTGGAACAGTATGAAATATACAGGTGCAGCTCAAAATATTAGAATATCGTGAAAAAGTTCAATATTTTTTGTCACTCATTTCAGAAAGTGAAACTCATATATTATATAGATTCATTACACATAGAGTGAAATATTTCAAGCCTTTATTTCTTCGTAATTTTGATGATTATGGCTTACAGCTAATGAAACCCAAAATTCAGTGTCTCAGAAAATTAGAATATTTTGCTTTAACATATTTTTAAAGTATCATATTTAATATTTGGTCGCATATCCTTTGCATGCTGTTACTTCCTGAAGTCTGTGACCAATCAACATCAAAAGACTCTCAATATCTTATTTTCAGGTACTGTTACAAGCGATACTATAACCTCTCTGCATTTGAACTGATCTCTATGGGAATTGGGGGGTGAGACTAGATTCAGCTGTAAATTACACTGGTACAGTATGGAAGACATGACTGGCGAAATGGCTGTACGACATCAAGGGTCTAAGGCAGGGGTAGGCAACCCTGGTCCTGGAGAGCCGCAGGGTCTGCTGGATTTTGTTGTTACTCGCCATTTAATTGATCAATTAAAGCAGTTGATTACACAGTTAACTCACCTCACCTGGTTTCTTTGGTCAAAGTAGTTGCTGTATTTAAGGTGAAAACAAAAACCAGCATACCCTGCGGCTCTCCAGGACCAGGGTTGCCTACCTCTGGTCTAAGGTATCAAACGAGCCCCAAACCATCACTCTGCGGCCACATATGGAGTAGATGTGGATGGATCCCTTTAAGGGTTGTTTCTCCGGATTTTTTTCCCCATAGAGTTCTATAGGAAAATGAGTCAGGAGAAATAACCCTTGCAGTGATCCATCCACATCTACTCCATATCTGGCAACAGAGGGATGGTTTGGGGCTCGTTCGATAGCTCAGACCCTTGATGACTTACAGCCATTTAGCCAGCCATGTGTTCCATACTGTACCAGTGTAATTTACAGCTGAATCTAGTCTCACCCCCCAATTCCCATAGAGATCAGTTCAAATGCAGAGAGGTTGTAGTATCGCTTGTAATACCTGAAAATAAGATATTGAGAGTCTTTTGATGTTGATTGGTCACAGACTTCAGGAAGTAACAGCATGCAAAGGATATGCGACCAAATATTAAATATGATACTTTAAAAAGATGTTAAAGCAAAATATTCTAATTTTCTGAGACACTGAATTTTGGGTTTCATTAGCTGTAAGCCATAATCATCAAAATTACAAGAAATAAAGGCTTGAAATATTTCACTCTATGTGTAATGAATCTATATAATATATGAGTTTCACTTTCTGAAATGAGTGACAAAAAATATTGAACTTTTTCACGATATTCAAATTTTTTGAGCTGCACCTGTATGGTTGGTAAAATGGCTGTAAGTCAGCAAGGGTCTGAGGTATCAAACGAGCCTCAGTCTATCCCTCTGCTGCCAGATATGCAGTAGATATGGATGGATCACTTTAAGGGTTGTTTCTCCTGACAAATTTTCCTATTGAACTCTTGAAAAAATAAGTCAGGAGAAGAAACCCTTCAAGTTATCCATCCATATCTACTGTATTTCTGGCAGCAGAGTGATGGTTTAAGGCTTGTTTGATACGTCAGACCCTTGATGACTTAGAGCCATTTAGCCAACCATGTGTTCCATACTGTTCCAGCATAATTTACCGCTAAATCTAGTCCCACCCCCCAATTCCCAAAGACATCAGGAAGTCATGGCATGCAAATGATTACTTTATCGATATATAAATGCAGGGGTGCCAATAATTGTGGCACACATGGTTTTGTTAAAAATAATTATTTCTTGATGAGGGATTTTTTTTCTCATAATAAATTTACTTAAATTAAAGGTTGGATTTTTCTCATAGATTAAGCTAATTCACCAAACGGTGATTTTTTTATAACCCTTTTTACTCATCTTTACCAGGGGTGCCAATAATGGTGGAGGGCACTGTATATATATATGCAAAAAGTCTGTAAAAATAATGTTGATTAGTATTATATATTTGTATACAATTTGTATACAATCTCTCAATGTTTTTTATAGTGAGTACCATGTATGTTAGGGAACTATTTTAGTATGAAATGTATATGCTAGTTCTCTGCCACATATTTATTTTATAAGTTTTGTATATGGCATATCATGTGATTTTTATAGGATTTTTACAGACCTTTTGCATATGGGTCTGAATGGCCTATCTCCAATGTAGTCTCAGGCTCTCTGCCCACTCTATGAACATTATAAACAGGTGTTTGTTTTTTTGTTTCAATTTCATATAAAATACTATATAGTGACTTATTCACAGGGTCACACAAAATTCCATAGACCTCGTGGGAAACCACGAACAAAAATTTTGTCAAAAGGTTTTTTTCCCAAATCGTCAAGAGCGGCGGTAACACCCCTAAGCACCAGGGCGCGCTGTGTTGACCAGGTACAAACGTTCTTCAACAGGAAGTGTGTCATGATAAGGTTAAAGTTCGAGAGTACGACAGGGGTGCGATTATTTTGTTTGTGCTATTTTTCTACGGTCTATGGTTTAGTGTCGCTGCCAGTTGAATGGGTTAACGTTTAAAGAGGTATTATAGTTTAAACCTTACACATTACAATATACTGATAGGTGCTCATGACGGGTTAGAATCGTTCATCTGGTGAACCAGCTCTGGGGTTTTGAGCGTCCTAGTAGCAAGGCAGCTAGCTTGCTACGTTGTTGATATCAACGCTAGCTAGCCTAAAGTAAGCAACCTATTTAACCAACTTGCTACATTACCAAAGCAGTTGGTTACGTGTGAGGTTTTTGTGGCGTAGGTAGCTTACGGTCTAAAGCAACAAAACACACAAAATGGGTTCTTCAAAGAAACACAAAGAAAAGGGTCGGGAAAGGGATACGGAAGAACGGCATCGGGAGCACAAGAAGCACCGTCATAAGGATCGAGAGAGGGACAAGGAACGAGACGTGAACCGTGAGAGGGAGAAGAGGAAACGGTCCCGATCAAAGGAAAGAGGGAGTCGTGGAGCTGAGAAGGAAAGCCGCTCTAAAGGCGAAAAGAGTAATGGCGAGCCTCGGGTCAAGAAGGAGAAAATGGATACCACATTTGAGGAGAATAAGGGTAAATTGGATAATAAAAACAAATACTGAAGCACAGCATTGTCCGCTAGCAAACATAAATATTCACCAAAAGCAATTAAGGAATTTCTTGGTAACTAATTTGTAACTTGATGGCAAATTTCTGTTATCGTAGAAATGTCTATTATCGTAGTGCATGGATGTTTAGTATGGCACATTAATGTAGTCTTTGTTTATTCCACTGTATTATTCTTCTAGCCTGTACTTCAAGGTCTGCTGGTGGTGATGCGTCTCTCAGCATCGAAGAAACGAAGTAAGTCAGATTATATATGTATGCATTATGCAGTGATGTTCCTGTCAGTATTAACACCGGTAATTACAAAGTCGTGTCTTTGCGCGTCTTCTAAATAACTATTTCTCTTTAACAGTAAACTCAGGGCCAAGCTTGGCCTGAAGCCCCTGGAGTTGAATGAAAACAAAAGAGGTGAGCCTGACTGGGTTTGGCGTTTTTTTCTGTCACATGTGCATCTGTCCAAAAGTCATATTTTTGTGGCAGTGTGATGAACCCTATTCCTGATTACTTACTTTGACATTTTCCAACTAGAGGGGAAAATAAATCTTGATTATGATGGGATTCCAATATTGTCAAGCAATGCATATAGCACTACACAGACAATGAGAGATCTTGTGCCTTTGGTGACCTAAAAGCACTGGGTGTGCTTGCAGAACTTGGAACTAAGGAGGAGCCCTTAGTGGCGGAGACCATCAACCCTGTTCATATCAAGCAGCAGAAAGAGATGAGGGAGAAGCTGGCAGCCCTCAAGGAAAAGCGCCTGCTCAACAAGAAACTGGGGTGAGTTTTCCCAGTGCATAGGACACTGCTCTTTCACAAATAATTTTTACTGTCTCCGCTAGCGGTCAGCTTGTAAAGCTGTGCATCAGTGGTTGAGTCTCCATTTGCGTTGCCAGTAAGGTGAAGACTCTGGCGGAGGACGACCCCTGGCTGGATGACACTGTGGCGTGGGTGGAGCGGAGTCGCAAAATGGCCAAGGAGAAGGAGCTAGCGGAGAAGAGAGTGAGTATCAGCGCGAGGGTGGGGAACAGGCCTTTGTGTTGGTTTCTGTTGCTTTCCTATACTGTCACCTTTTGTCTGTTTTTCATTCGCTCTCTCCATCCCCTCAAGGCTAAGCTACTGGAGGAAATGGATGAGGAGTTTGGTGTGAGCAACCTGGTGGAGCAGGAGTTTGGGCATGGCAGGAAGGTACGGCCACCTCAAATGTGTTCTCCTCGGTTCTCTCCTGAATGAGCTGATTTACGGTATCACTAACAACATGTTTAGCAATCACCAGTGAGTGGCTAATGTTGGCAAAACATTACTGTGACTGAGCACAGGCATGGTTTTACAGAACTGATGCATTAAGTTGGATTTATTAATGCTGCTCCTGTGACGCTATGGGGCGCCAAATGTGACGTTCAATTTCGTGCGCAAAATGCATTTGGTGCCACAAAAACACCTTATAGCATCTCCAATTTCCTGCACGAAAATGTAAAATGCACTTCGCATTTTGTAGACAAAATGTTGAATATGTTTTGCATTTTGTGCACAAAATGTTTAATGTGCGTTGCATCCAGTGAGTTGTTATTTCATTCTGTGGCACAAAATACATGTCGTGGCACGAAATGCTTTTTATGCATAAAATGTAACACTACATTTGGCGTCCCATAGTGAAGCTGACCAAGTGGTAACATATCAGGTGTTTAGTTCAGTGTAACCGTGGCCTGTGTAGCGGTTTTAATTTATCCATCTGTGTATTTTACACAGGAAGTCTATGGTTCCAGTGACCTGAAGGGGCTCACAGTTCAGCACAAAATGGAGTCTTTCAACGAGGGAGAGACTGTCATCCTCACACTGGAAGACAAGGGTGTGCACTTTCTAAATGTGTCCTTTTGCTTTTATCTATCCGTGTCAGGAGTGGTGGAAGATGCGATCAACATCTGAGTATGTGTGTTTGCTTGTGAACAAGCAAGTATACCGGCATGTATGTTTACAAGTGCATTGGTGTCTACGCCAGCATCTCCAAGCCTGTGCGCTCCTGTCTCACTCTGCCCCCTATGCCTATAAACCCTGCAGGTGTGCTGGAGGAGAAGGAGGATGTCCTGGTGAACGTAGGGCTGGTGGACAGAGAGAAGGCAGAGAAGAATGTGGAGCTGAAGAAGAAGAAGCCGGAGTACAAGCCTTATGACGAGGAAGAGAGTGTGGACGACATGGTGACGGTTAGTGGATTCATCCTGTGAATCTGATTCGCTGAAAGCCGTGTGGAAGGTTTTTTTCTTCTTTTTTTTTGTGTGCACAGGGTAAAAATACAAATTGTCCGAATCGCCGTTCAAAGTCATAATATGAAGATGGTGTAAAAACATATCCGAATGTTTATATTCAAAACTGCCCTCAATGACAGTAGGACCATCTATATCTAAACTAACTGAAATGTGAGTGGCGGTCCTGTGGAATCACACATTTTGTCTAAACCCAGCCCTTGTTCTGTGCAGTTCAAACCCCGCATTGTGCTGTCTAAGTATGACGAGGAGATTGACGGGGAGAAGAAGAAGAGTTTCCGGCTGAGCGCGGGGGGTCGGGCCGAGGGGGACAGGGAGCGGGAGCTCCAGGCAATCAGGGAGACCCTCCACAGCCAGGCCCAGACCCTGGATCTGCCTGCACTCACCATCGCCTCTGAGTACTACTCCCCACATGAGATGGTGAGGGAGACCCCATTATTTTCTGTGCTTTGGCTATTAAAGTTTGTTTGACTTGTAATATACTCCTTACGTGCTGTGGGAGATATAGGGTGAGATGCGTTGATAGTTTTGTGCCTTCTGCTTGGCAGAGTGAAAATGAGTGCAGAAAAGGGAATTTTCAGCATTTTTTATTTATTTACATATTTTGAAACAGGTGCGTATGTGCTCTATTGAAACCTACCCCCATTCCCTTTCCCTGACCGTGATAAACGTACCCGTTTGTACACTTATTACAACCTACCGGGTTTTGGTTTCAGACTAGTAACTACATTAGTACCGTGCGGGGAAAAAAATTCCATCCTGCTCTGGGGACTGCTGTATGGTTCAGTGAGGGAACTGTTGTGCAGTTGCATTTGTACATGATTGCAGCCAGCCGCTTTAGCACTTTTTAATGTGAACCTCCCGTGCGTTTTCTGTGTTGAGGTTTAGGTGAGATACATGAAGACAGACCGGTTTTGTATTGCTTTTCGCGTCACTGTGCGCGTTGTTTAATGGCGTGCGGTTTGCGGCTACGCAGGTGGGCTTCAAGAAGACAAAGCGGCGAGTGAAGAAGATCAGAAAGAAAGAGAAGACTGTGAAGCCAGAGAATTTGCTCCTGGACGACACCCGCAGCACGGACTTCGGCTCCAGGTTCCTCCTCCGTTACTGCGTGCCACATCACACGCACAAGCGTGCCACATCACACGCACATGCGCGCCTCTTTACCCAGCTGAAAATGTGCCTTTGGTTCTCGCTGAACGCAAATCTCCCGGCCTTCTTTCTCAGGACCAGAGGCCGGGGGCGCCAGGAGGCTGAGAAATTGGTGGCCGAGCCGGAAGCCGGGCAAGATGAGGGGGCTGCTGGGGGGGCGGATATCATTCAACGCTCAGATGACAACAGACTGGAGGACATGGACATCAGTGACGATGGTGAGAGACTGAAATTTTACTATTTCAGGACACCAGCATATCTGGTCTGGTAACCTAAAATGGAATATTACTAATAATAAATAATAAATATCATGAAGATATTTCAACACTTCTCGAGCAACACTATTAACTAGGGATGTTAACGATTAATCGTTGATGGATTAATCGAGAGATGGGATAGCGCACAAAACACCATTGTGCTGACAGAGCTCAAGGCATTTATTGAAGGATAAGGGTTTGGAGACACGGCTTTTGTTAATCGCTGAAAATGCCAAGAGTCTCGTTGACATGATTCGTTGGTATGAAAGTTAGAATCCACTAAACCTACAATAAAATTGAACAGCTTACAAATTAATATTGTGCTCTTGCGCAGCAGGTGCAGAGCACAGACAAAACAATAAACCAGCAATGCATCATAACGTTCAGTGAAGTTGCAGAGAAACTCACAACGTATTACAACCCTGATCAACTCGAAAACAACCGGCTCACAAGTTTTTTAAAGGGGCAGTTCACCCAAAAATGAAATTAAGCTATGTTTCTACATGCCTGGAGTGCCATCTATCATCCAGATAGATATTTGCTGCAGCACTGTGATACAACGGACCTCAACGGGTCCAATGTTTGTGCCGCTCACCAAAACTTTATTTAAATAAAATAAAAAAATAAATTCAGTTACGTCTTTCCAAATATAATAACACAGTTACTCATGAACATCCATATACCTAGATTTGTTGTGCGTGGTTTTTTCAAAAACTACTTTCTACCAAAGTACACCAACTGTGTATATCCGTGCAAAGCAACCAAAGCACTCCAGTGTTTTGGGGTGCTGTGTCAGTTAACTTTTTTTGTGCAAGTTAAGTGTTACATAACTGCTTTCATTTTTTATGATGGCATTTCTTAATGATTCTAACAAAAACTAACATGCCCTGTACAGCATTTAAAAATACTACCGCATCTCCACAGTAGCAAGTAATTGAACTGAATCGAACATGTTCGTGTTGCTGTCAATCATCACCTGATTCAATTAGTGGCAATTTTTCAACTTAGATGATTGAGGTGGTGCAAATAGGATAGTTGTTTGATAAGTCGTTTGACGAAAGAGGCTATTGCAACCTCTAGCTGGTGGAGGACTGAAGTGCCATGTGAGAAAACAAGGGGAAACAAAGTGGTGGCCCTACCTATAACCACTTCAAATTTCCCCCTCGTTGGTTGGGCCAGGAGGGTTTATGATATTTTTGTGGGCGTGCCCTCTCTCTAGATTTTAAGAATACTTCAAGTGCCTGAGCAAGGTGTTTACCGCTATGTTCCATTTGCCTTGCCTAAGTGAGTTGAAATAATGACCGGTGGGATTAATAAAGTTTTGTAACTGCAACAAAATGTTTTTCATTTATGATTACGCACGTAGACTATGTCTGCATCATACGTACAATATATGGTAGTATATTGCAGTTGTGTAGTCCATGAGGTAGTCTCACGCTCGTTATTCTTTATTCTCTCCTGTGTCCTTGCTTTCCTTCCTCACAATCCTCCCTCCCCTCTCTCAGAGGACTTCTCGTCTCCGGAGCCGGCCGCACTGGAGGAGGACGAGGCAGAGCTGGAGCTGCAGAAGCAGCTGGAAAAGCAGAGGAGGCTGAGACAGAAGCAAACGCTCAGAGACTCTGCGGAGATGGTGTGTCTGTGTGTCTGTCTGTACGACGCATGTATGTGGGATTCACATGTGTGATTGTGTGCTGTCTAAGAAGTACAGTCCCCCAGCACAATGGCCGTGGAGCTCAGCTGGTAGATCTCTTAAGCAGGGTTCCCCTCAAGGTGGCCCTCTTTCAAACACCCTCTATATCCTGCAGGTGGCAGAGCAAGTTAAAGAACTGGGCGCTCAGGGAGGAGGGCAGGACGATGATGAGGATCCAGACAGGAAGAACAACATTGTTTTCAATGCCACCTCCGAGTTCTGTCGGACCCTGGGAGACATCCCCACATACGGGCTTTCGGGAAACAGAGAGGACCAGGAAGACATCATGGTAAATGTAACCATGAATAAATGTAATGCACTTTATTCCTTTCACACTTTTCCCATACTGGGGATTGTGGAAGTTGTAGCCGTTGAGTGCAGTAATGCAGGTTGTGTTGGGATGCTGTGTTGTAGGACTTTGAGCAGGAGCAGGAGAGAGAGGGAGCTGGAGGCTCTGACTCAGAGCTGGATGAGAACATAGGCTGGAGCATGGTCAACCTGGACGAGGAGCAGAAACAGCCTGACGTGAGTGTGCAGGAATATGCATTCTTCGCTATAATATGCCATTATAACAAGTGCAATGTGTTTAAAAATTTGCTAGCTGTTTTGCTAGCCTATTATACTTATCTGTACTTACCACTGCCACATGACACAATGCTTGCGCCTAGATTGCAACTTGGGCATGATATTGGTCGGCAGTGTTGCATAATGGTTAGGGAGCTGGGCTTGTAACTGAGGTTATAGATTGGTGGGACTCTTCTGTTGTACACTTGAGAAAGGTACTTAACCGGAGTTGCATCAGTAAATATCCAGCTTCATAAATCCAGTGGATTTAAGGAAGATGAGCTGTGTAACTCGCCCTGGACAAGAGCATCTGCTAAATTCCTGAAATGTACATAGTTTTCACCTCTTTTCCATGACTCCCTATCCTTCAACAGTTCTCCACCGCCTCCACCACAATTCTGGATGAAGAGCCCATCGTTAGCTCTGGCCTGGCTGCAGCTCTACTGCTCTGCAAGAACAAGGGTGATTCACGGGAATCCACAGATCGATAATATCTCATTTTACAGACATGGAGCTAATTGTGTTCTGTCTTCACATGCAGAATATTCTCACTTATATTCATTTATTTAATCGTATAGACCTCTGTAGTCCCGCCCACTTTGGTGACGAACGGCTGGTGCCACTTTTCGGAGAAAATGCTATTCGAGTCACTGAACTGAAAATGTTTTTTTTCTATATTCAGGCAGCTACACGTTCAAAACACCCAAAAAAGGGTTGTCACATTTTTAAATAATTTATAATATTGCTCATTTTAAATTATGTCCAACAAATAAACAACAAACGACTACAACATCCGGGCTACTCACTTGCTCACTAGTGAAGTGAAAGCCACGACTAAAGCTGACACTTTCGACAAGGCCAGACTGATAGTGATTCTCGCCCTTGGTGATACTCTGTTTCACTTCCATAATAAGTTACCGAGTGTAAGTGCAGACCGAGTGATAGCCATTTTCGCTAGCAGAGCGGCCGGTAGCTACTTCGTTAGCTAGCAAAAGTGGGAGCCGGCGATGTACGACCGGGGATTCTGAGTAGTGTAGTTATGTTTTCTCAAACTGTTAATTATACGATTCAAATTTGATTTAAACGCGGTGGTGAGTATATAATGGACTTTGTATCACATATGTCAAAGTGCATACAATGCCATAATATCATCATAAGGATGACTGAAAGATCCCAAAGTGGGGCAGGTAATGGCTTCCAACAGTCTTCCGGGACCAGCCAGGGATGGGCGGGGGCGGGAGTACGGAGCTCTATATAAGATATTCTGATTCTGTTAGTCATACATGTCATTTGTCAGTTCACGTGCCCATAGAGGAAGTACAGCTGCTTAAAGTAATTTTTTTCCCCCTCTTCCTCCACCCACAAGTGTAGTGTTCATTCAGGCTGTAGATGTGAAATCATACCCTTTGTAGTTAGTCCATACTTAAGATATTTTAATATATGTTTTACTTTTTAAAGGCCTCCTCTGGGCAATAGGCAGAGGATAAAACCGGATCATTTTTGTGAAACCTCTCCAATGTTCTCTCCTCCTCTGACAGGTCTCTTGGACACTCAAGTGCAGAAAGTTGCAAGAGTTAGAGCCCCCAAAGGTGCCCTGCCGAATGACAATTACTGCATTGAAGACAAGATGTAAGTGTCCACCTATCCTCCCCTTATTACAGTTAATAACCCTGGCTCTGACAATAGTTGTATTATGTTGTCAGAGGTTATCAAACTACTATAAGCATGAACTGCTTTGTGTAACTTTGATAAGTTTTGATTTGCAAATGAAATCATTACTTTAATATGAGTCTCTTGACCTAATGGTGCAAGTGGGATTGGATGCAAAATTTGACCGATGTGGCTCTTATTTAGTTTGTGTTAATGCATGTACACAAGGTCTTAATGGCTTTGTCTGTCCATAGTGTATGTGCGTAAATCATCACCACTATTTTGCAGACAAATAATACTGTTTGTAAGAAAAATGCTTGCTATGACTGATTTTGATTCGCTGCTCATTGTTAGTTGAATTTACTGTACTCTTGACATTTTGAATAATGTATGGCTCGCACCTCTTTCTTTGTACCACTCTTCCCTCCATCTCCATCTTCCCTTGCCTCTCTGGGACCTTTCAGGACAATAGATGACAAGTACAGCAGGAGGGAGGAGTACAGAGGCTTCACCCAGGAGTTCAAGGAGAAGGAAAGCTATAGGCCGGATGTCAAGATTGAATATGTGGATGAATCTGGCCGCAAGCTGACACCAAAAGAGGTACTGCGCCTCAGAATCAATTTGCCCTTTTGGACCTCTAAACTTAGTGTAGTGCTTGCTTGGCCAATCGCAGTTGTGGATGAGTCATTTTACCATTACCAATAGCTTGGTATTAGACAAAGAAAGTATCTGTCAGCAGAAATTTACCTCTGATTATTTTAATTCCTACGCACTTGTATGCATGGCATCTTCTGAGCCCACACAGATGTAGAGGGGAATTTACATTGAATTGTTTGTACTTGAATCCGCACCTCAGTAGTAATGCAGATGCTCACATTTCATGGAAATGCATGTTTAGAACTGCAAGCATATTCATATAGAAATCACTGTATTGATATGTAGATCACAGAGAGACAAGTTGCAATATTGCCGTGTGGATATTTTGTGCACAGCCTTCTCCTGTATAAGGTTTAGAATGCAGAGGGGATGAAAGGGAGCTTAATGGACTTGCTGGTATTTGTGTGTGTAGGCTTTCAGGCAGCTTTCCCATCGTTTCCATGGGAAGGGTTCTGGAAAGATGAAGACTGAGAAGAGGATGAAAAAGCTTGAGGAAGAGGCGGTACGTTCTTGCTTGTTGAGCTGCTTGTTTTTTGTTTTTTTTGTTAGTGTGTGACAGACCTTTTCCCACAGTCAAACATACTTGCTTGGAGCAAATCTAACCGAATAGAAGGAGGAACAGACTAAAGGCTAATGGGGCACTGTACTCATTTAATTTTTTATTTATTTATCTTTGGTAGGGTTGTATGTTATCGGTGTTAATCATTTCTCCCAAAGAGGTACATGTTGATGAATTGGATGGAGTGTCCAATGAACTAAAAGTATGTAACAGGATGTAGAGATATTGGTGGTGTGGTAATGTAAGGCCTTTCTCGCCCTACAGCTGCTGAAGAAGATGAGCAGCAGTGACACTCCCCTCGGCACAGTGGCTCTACTCCAGGAGAAACAGAAATCACAAAAAACCCCATATATTGTCCTCAGTGGTAGCGGGAAAAGCATGAATGCGTAAGTGCAAAACATATACCCCTCTACCCCCCGCACTCTTCCTCTGCTCTCCCCTAATGCTTATGCATTCAGTCTGGCACTAATAAAGATTCTTTGCTCTGGTAAAAATTAAGAGACCACTGCAAAATTATCAGTTGTCTTGTTGTTAATTTGGTTCTGTACACTTGCACTTTGAATTTGAAAGGATACAATGACAACGAGATTGAAGGGCAGACTGTCAGCTTTAATTTGAGGGTATTTTCATCCATATCGGGTTAACTGTTTAGAAATTATAGAACCTTTTGTACATAGTCCCCCCCATTTTTGGGCATAAAAAAATATTGGACGGTTTAACTATGTAGAATAAAGTAATCATATGTTTGGTGGCATATCTTTTACATGTCATGACTTCCTGATGTCTGTGACTCTACAGCATCAAAAGAATCTTATTTTCTGGTACTTCGACAAGCGATACTATAACGTCTCTGCATTTGAATGGCGGGTGGGACTAGATTTAGCTGTACATTATGCTGGAACTATATGGAATACATGGTTGGTAGAATGGCTGTAAGTCATCAAGGGTCTGTGGTATCAAACGAGCCTCAAACCATCACTGCTGCCAGATATGCAGTAGATATGGATGGATAACTTCAAGGGTTGTTTCTCCTGACAAGTTGAACTATGGAAACATAAGTCAGGAGAAGAAACCCTTCAAGTTATCCATCCATATCTACTGTATTTCTGGCAGCAAAGTGATGGTTTAAGGCTCGTTTGATACGTCAGACCCTTGATGACCGGGAGCCATTTAGCCAACCATGTGTTCCATACTTTTCCGGTGTAATGTACAGCTAAATCTAGTCCCACCCCCCAATTCCCATTGAGATCCATTCAAATGCAGGGAGGTTATAGTATTGCATGTAGGAGTACCAGAAAATAAGATATCAAGAGTCTTTTGATATTGTTGGGTCACAGACATCAGGAAGGTATGGCATGCAAAGGATATGCGACCAAATATTTAAAATTATTACTTTATTCTACATTATGTTAAACTGTCCAATATTTGGGGGGGGGGGGCTATACAAAAGGTTCTATAATTTCTAAATGGTTCATCCGATATAGATTAAAATACCCACAAATTAAATCTGACAGTATGTACTTCAACCTCATTGTCATTGTATCTTTTCAAACTCAAAATGCTAGAGTACAGAACCAAAATAACAAAACATGTCTCACACCAATGAATTATGGTGCTCACTGTATGTATATATACAGTACCCTCCATAATGTTTGGGACAGACATCTCTTTTTCTGATTTGGCTCTACTCCACAATTTTAGATCAAACGTGATTAAAGTGCAAACTCTCAGCTTTTATTAAAGGGTATTGTTATACATTTTGCTTTCACCACGAATTACAGCAGTTTTTATACATAGCGCCGCTGTCAGGCCAAAATGTGTCCGGGCCAGGCATCGGAATGCTTGGAATGTCGTTGCTATGCCAACAGACACGCGAGCATTGTGACGCGATAGCATTGCACTTGCTTTGACCTCAGAATCGCCGGAGATCGTTGGACGGAGATAAATCACTACATCACTCAAATAACCATCACTATCACTCAGATAACCTTTATAATTTCCCTTTGTATAGGCTACTAAGCTTTATATTGTTAATTGTTTTCGATTTTCGATTGTGTTAGCTAGTGATTCATTTTGAAGTAGATAGTATTTTACTGAAACTAACTAGCTAGCAATACTACATAGTAGTTTCCTGGTCAAATGTTGCTTTATAAAAAAACGAGCATCCGTTAATAATGTTAACAACGCCGGATTAAAAAAAAAACCCATTCACCTGTTCGCACTGCAAGTTAAACCAGCGAGGTGGAAAGAGTAAGTAGGCCAATCGCGTTGTTGAATAGCCCAATAAAACTAATCTAATGTCACGTCGTACAGTAAGCCTAATTGTTATTTTTTTGTGGGCCTATTGGTAGTTTTTCCTGATGACCGATTAATACCGATTATTATTACGTTTCCTAAAAATGTTTTGTTACGTTGAATATTGTTTTCAATAAATGTTATTTGTTAACTTTTATTTAGTGAGTTGTCATGTTTTGTAGGATAAAAGCAAGCGCGAGCTTGTCACCCGGCGATTCTGAGGTCAAAGCAAGTGCAATGCTATCGCGTCACAATGCTCGCGTGTCTGTTGGCATAGCAACGACATTCCAAGCATTCCGATGCCTGGCCCGGACACATTTTGGCTCACGGACACATTTTGGCCTGACACCCCCCCTCATTTCAGGGAACCATAATGTTTCAGACAAATGGCTTCACAGATGTTTCTGATTAGTTAGGTGTGTTGTGAAAAATAATCTCTACGTGCCTCTCGACTCTTTGCCTCCTTGAACATGTATTACTCTCTTTAGCGTTTGTATTGGCACTGTCTTATTTCATGGCACAATTCTTTTTTCTACCCCCCTACAGAAACACCATCACCAAGTAGACGTGGTTGAGAAGTGGGACCAGAGTAGACATGCATAGCTTACACACATACAATTTTAATGTTTGTTTTTGAAAATGAATAAAATCTAGTAACTAATCAGTGTAAGTGCTTTGTTGCTTTTCAGTTACATAAACCATCATACTTTATATAAAGTCATCAGTATGTTTATGGCCCTTGGTTTTCCTGTTAAAAATGTTTTTTTGTAATTACATTTTTATTAAATTATAAAATTACCCATGGTTGGCTAAATGGCTAAGTCATCGAGGGTCTGTGGTATCAAACGAGTCTCAAACTTATTTTTCCATAGAGTTCAATAAGAAAACGAGTCCGGAGAAATAACCCTTAAACTGATCCAACCATATCTACTGCATATCTGGCAGCAGAGTGATGGTTTGAGGCTCGTTTGATACCGCTGACCTTTGATGACTTACAGCCATTTTACCAACTGTGTGTTCCATACTGTTCCAGCATAATTTACAGCTAAATCTTGTCCCACCCCCCAATTTCCATAGAGATCCATTCAAATGCAGAGAGGTTATAGTATCGCTTTTAAGAGTACCTGGAAATAGGATATTGAGTCTTTTAATATCCTTTCATACCCAGTCATGATGGCATCACCTGTTTACCTGTGGAACTTTCCAAATGGGTGTTTTTTTATTTATTTTATTTTGTTTTTTTTACTTCCTATTCTTTTTTTTCTTTCTTTGCCCCATCCTAACTTTTTTGAAATGTGTTTCAGGCATCAAATTCGGAAATTGGTATATATTTACAAAAATCAATAAAGTTGATAAGGTAAAACATTAAATATCTTTTCTTTGTACTGTTTTCAATTAAATATATGTAAAGGAGAATTTACAAATCTCTGCTTTTATGTGCATTTTACATACTGTCCTAACTGTTTTGGAAATTGGGGTCTGTACCATGTTGGTATGTACTGCTGTCATACACACAAACACAAGCGTCAAGAATCACAAATATTGACACCCTTGTTATCAGTGCTTTGTTTTTCCTCCCTTGGCCATTATAACAGCAAATTGTTTAAAAAAAAAACATTTGTTTCTGATTTTTTCCCTTTTTCTCCCAATTTAGTAGCCAATTGAACCCCTATTCTAATTCAATTCCCCCCCGTGTAGCAACCGCTAGAGAACCACCGCTGCACAACCCCGTCAATCGGCACTTTTTTCAGGGAGGACGCTACGTCCTCTACAAGGCGCAGCTCCTGACCGTGACACGCCCTGGGTCCCCCTGTGCGCCGCGGTTCTCTCCGAGCCCCTCCCCCCTCCCGGAAGCGACCGCCAATTGTCGCCTCCACAGGGCACCGGCCACGCTCGGCTATGGCAGGACCGGGGCGCGAACCCCGATCCTCGGAGTACAACTGCGCTGACTGAAAGTCAGCGGTCTTTACCGCTGTACCACCGCGGCGGCTAACAGCAAATTGTTGCTGGTATCAGATTATGGGGCGGTTATGTTAAATTGGATTCAGGTCTGGAGACTGAGATGGCCACTTCAGGACATTGATCTTCTGCTCTGTCAACCATTGCTTAGTTGCTTTGGACATACATTACCGGCCAAATGTTTTAGTACACCAAAAGTTTTCAAGTCAAAGATGGGGAGGGAAATATGTAAACACCATAAGGGCAGTCGCATGGTTCTGAAAGTTCATACCAATACTGCTGTGGATGATCCACAGACGTGCTGCTCTTATGGGTTGCTTCTCCCTAACCTTTCTGTCCAAATCTTCCCAAACTAGCTTGATTTGGCTTCTTTTGTTGGAAAATGGAAATCATTTGTTCACCTGTTTATTTAGCCAAATATGGCTTTTTAATGAACTCCTAAGTATTAGGTCACTATCCTGTGAAGTAAAAGATTACTTTAAATTTCTGACTAATCACTTCTTACCTTGTGTCATTAAATTGCTTGCAAGTTAAATTACACAAAAAACAGTCTGGAAATACGAGTAAAGTGCACTAAAACTTTTGACCGGTAGTGTAAGTTTGGGATATACAGTGAGCACCATAATTCATTGGACAGTGACATATTTTTTGTTATTTTGGTTCTGTACTCTAGCACTGAGTTTGAAAGGATACAATGACAATTAGTCAAGCCGGAAAGTCTGCCCACCCCTTTCACCTTCTCCACGTTTTATTACATTAGACATATTCTACAGAGTTCATTTTTTGTCTCAAATTTCTACACAAAATAGCCCATAATGACAAAGTGAAAACAGGAATTTTTGCAAATGTATTAAAAATCGAAAACTGAAATCTCTCATTTACATAAGTATTCATACCCTTTGCTTTAACATATTTTTAAAGTATATTTAATATTTGGTCACATATCCTTTTCATGCTGTTACTTCCTGAAGTCAACATCAAAAGACTCTCGATATCTTATTTTCAGGTACTGTTACAAGCGATACTATAACCTCTGCATTTGAACTGATCTCTATGAGAATTGGGGGGTGAGACTAGATTCAGCTGTAAATTACACTGGTACAGTATGGAACACATGACTGGCGTACGTCATCAAGGGTCTAAGGTATCAAACAAGCCCCAAACCATCACTCTGCGGCCAGATATGGAGTAGATGTGGATGGATCCCTTTAAGGGTTGTTTTTCCTGACTTTTTTCCCCATAGAGTTCTATAGGAAAATGAGTCAGGAGAAATAACCCTTGCAGTGATCCATCCATATCTGGCAACAGTGATGGTTTGGGGCTCGTTCGATAGCTCAGACCCTTGATGACTTACAGCCATGTGTTTCATACTGTACCAGTGTAATTTACAGCTGAATCTAGTCTGTCCCCCATCTGTCTTTTTGATACAAGGCATTTTAGGAATACTCCACAAGGCAGTGATCCCCCAACCCTGTTCCTGGAGATCTACCGTCCTGCAGATTTTCACTTCAACCCTAATAATGCACACCTAATTCAGCTAGAGATCTTGTTGAGCTGCTAATTAGTAGAATTGGGGGTATTTCACAAAGCAGGATTACTGAGCTGGATAAATCTGGTACATGGACTGAAGTAAAAAAAGAGCTGTTCATGAAAACCTACAGGACAGTAGATCTCCAGGAACAGGGTTGGGGATCACTGTCATAAGGCATCCAAGAATCAGTTTTGGTTTCTGTTGGTGTGCTTGACTCTGCCGGTGGGGCATCTCCATAAATATCTGATGCATGGATTAAGCCTAGTCCTAGACTAATAGTCCTAGTCCTGGAAATCTTCATTAAATTTATCTTTTAGTCTAGATCTAGGCTTAAACTATGTCTGGGAAACCAGCCCAATAAGTATGGAATTTGATAAAACACTACCCAGTTTCTCTGAATAATACTGTGCAAGTAAAAATGACAAAAAACAAGGTTGTAAATACAAAATGTATATTACGAACATAAAAAGTATGGAGTAAAAACAGAAAAGCGCGTCTTTGATATTGAGAGTAAAATACAAAAAGGTGCACTTCGGTCCAAGGGTGCAGATGATGATCAAAAAAAGATGGCGACCAAGGCACTCTTGATTAGGAAAAATAAAAGCCTTTATTTAGTGGCTAATGCATAGCAAGGATTAAAAACACGCACCTACATGTTGCGGCACACAGGTCTTCATCGGGCTGTGTCCGAATCAGCACCCTTCCATACTATTAAGTATGCTTGTTAAGTAGACAGGATGAGAAAGTAGTTAAATAAGTGAAATGTTCTCTAAATGCAGTATACTTAAAACTCCCAGATGATATACTTCCGGGGCTTCGCTGAGTATATTCAAGAGCATACTTTTTCAAGAAGTACGCAAACATTTTGCTTGTGTAAATATGACAAAAAATGAGGCTCAGCTCCACTGAGCTCCACTTTTCCTTCAATAACAAAACAACACGTGACATGGCCGCACAAGGATGGGACATCTTACGACACTTCCACAGTATGGCTGGAAAATAGTACTGAGGATATTTTTTACCATACTGTACGTCATGTACTAAACAGCACACAGTAAACAGTATAGAGGAGACAGGACGCAGTAGATGGGGCTCTGATTCAGACACAGCGATGGTAACTAACCAGAGAAACAGTCATATATAGGAAATTACTCAATAGGCGTATTATCTAAATAAATTGAGCAGGTAAACGTCAATACAATAGTAGGGAGAACATGGATACATTGGCTATATATAGTGCATGCGTTAACGGCAAAGGAAACTGAATTAAATTGGCACCCGGAACAGGGCTATTAATAACCCTTGCCGGATCAGGAAGTAGTCTTGGAATTTGTTAGAATTTTTTTCGTAAGCGACAGTAGCCGAAGTCCTCTGGTCTGTGGTAGTGGCCGGTGCCTTTTCTTTTCTCCAGAACAATTCGCACGGAATCGTAAACAAGGTAAAAGCCTCTGCAGTATAGTTAAACGCCACGTTCACTCTCTAATGTAGCAAATATAGCTACAAAACTAAGTAGCATTAAGCTTGCTGTAGCCTATAGATAACTATACTAGGACGACGAGTAAAGGTAACTATTTTGTTTGTTTGTTTCTGGTGGATTCTGGATTAGCAAGTTGACTTGTTCTGTCGTTAGTAAAAAATGCTCATTCCATATAACCACATTAATGGTAGCTAGAACGTTTACGATTAGATCAAGACTGGATACACAATTTCTGGATACCCAGTAACTGACCACGCCCCCAATTTACTACCTTTGAACTAGTTTCGTTTTGAGAGTTTAGTTTCGTTTTTGTTCTTGGATTGTTTATTCTGACGACGATTAATATAGGATACATACTTGTGTTTTCATTTTCAGAAGTCGCCAAAAGCTTTAATTTTACGAATTGACTAACGTTAACTCACTCTCAGTCTAAAAAAAGTGTGAAGCGCGTCCTCACAATTAAAGATGGCTGACCGAACATAGCTTGATCATAATAACGTACATCATATTTGATTGAGGCGTGTATCTACCCAGCACCATTACCATTGTTTATTGGTGTTGTTTCTCAGTGTAACTTTGCTTAAAGGAAGTTGAAACAATAAAGAAAGATCCTTTATCATAACAATAAACTGTGGATTACTATTTTAAATATATATTTTGTTTTTATTTAAAAATATTGCTTTCTAGTGGGTCCCAGAGGCACAGCAGACCAAACACGCAAAGCCAACCATGTCATCAACATCCCAAAAGCACAAGGAGTTTGTTGCTGAGCCCATGGGGGAGAAGCGAGTGATGGCGTTGGCCGGAATTGGGGAGGCGTTGGGCAGTAGGCTAGAGGCCAAGGGCTTTGACAAGGTAAGAGAGCGTGCAATTCTGAGTGAGCTCCATTTTGTAATGTGTAATGACATCTGCGTTCCTGAAAAACTGCATGTTGGAACCAAAAGTTAAAGTAAGAATTGAGTTTTAAATACTAGTTTGTCAATGAGTCTGAGACTCCCATTCTTCACCTTTAATCTAATCTCTCTCCCTCTGCAGGCGTATGTGGTTCTGGGGCAGTTCCTAGTACTGAGGAAGGATGAAGAAATGTTCCGGGAATGGCTGAAGGATGCATGTGGTGCAAACGTCAAACAGCAGGGAGATTGCTACGGCTGTCTGCGAGAATGGTGTGACTCCTTTCTGTAGTACTGTCCTCCCAAATCTACCATCAGCACTGTCTGTGGTTACACAGAATTCAACAAGTGTCCTCACGGTTCGCTCTCTCTCTCTCTCTCTCTCTTCTGTATTCACATGTCTGTTTACAGTTTACGTGTGTCCCAACTCACACCCATCTTACATGATCTGTGTACACAATGTTTATGTTACTGCACTCTGTGAACTGGCTTAAGTCATAAATTTGACTGGCCTACTAATCTAAGTGCAAGCCAATTGAGAATAGCAGTTTGCTGCAGTTGTAGTATCGGTCCCATCACATGTAAAACACTTGTTTGGTGCTTGTTCAGTACTTTTATTGGTGCTTGAGTCAGTTGTGATTTGGGTTCAGCTTGTATATCTCTCTGTACCTCTATAATGATGTGGTATTTTGGAAGAGAGAGGGAACTTTTTTCTTTACAGCTACAATGTATTTTTGTCATGTGCAACTTAATAGAGAAGTCCGATCCTTTAACAGAGAATGTTTAAGAAAATTTAATATTTTCATACAAGATGACTATAGTGCATCTCCCCTATCTTGACTCATATAAGAACCATGAACAAGTTTGATGAGAACAGACCATTCAGTCCATCTAGGTTTATTTCTCTTATTCCGTTTTTGAAATGTTTTCATCTAATTTAAATTTGAAGTTAACTTTTAAAACTAAACTGATTTTAAACCTCATGTAAAACCGTCTTTCATCGTACTACATTTTGATCCCTGCCCTTCATTTTGTGTGAATTGTGCTCTCAAACTACAACCTTGAACACTGACAAGTCATTTGAAATTATGGTTTTATCATTTTATCGCTACAAGAATATAGGGATTTAAGATGAAAAAATCCTCTTGCTATAAATTTAAATTATGAATTCCGTGTGGACTGTCATTCTTAAAGGTGGAAATGCTAAATGACTAATGAAATGGGGAAGATTTGCTGCTGTCATGAATGTTCTACAAAATCTAAACTACTAAATGACTTAACTGACCTATTGTATATTTTTTTCTTTTAACTGATTAGAAAGGGCAATGGAATTAAAAAAAAAAAAAAAGATCCACTGTGTACGTCAAGCAGCATTGGACCGTTTCCTGTAATTTCTATTTTTAAATAATCGTTTATAATAAATTGAAATGAATTGCTTCATGTCCTGGCTAAATTGTGTCCTGGCTAAATTCCCAACATGGCTCTTTCAGCCTGCCACCTAATCATCCCCAGGTGGGTGCTACACATTGGTGGTTCAGTTTTCCTCTTATCATTGTAAAGTGCTTTGAGTGTGTGAGAGGCTATATAAATGCAAGGCATTATTATTATAGTTATTGTTTGTTTTTGTCTGATTTGAGCTTGCAACATGATCCTGCCAGTAAGAACTGTTTAAAAAGACCATGTGGATTTTTAATTGGAATAATAGAATGGCCATAGAAAAGCAGCAGATGGGTTAGGTCATATCCATATCTTTACCAAATTTTGGCATTAGAATGAATGACTCCATTAAATCGATTGTAGTAGCAGGAGTGTTTTTATTATGATTTTGAAAACTTGAAATTCTCATCCTCTCGTTCTCACATACACCTCTATTACATTTTCACTTTTCTAATAAGTCCTTGATATTTAGATATTTTAGTGATAGGTTCCACAATTATGAGTCAGCTTACTATACAGTAGAGGTTTTCTCATTAGAAGTCCCAAAAAGACAGTATCTGAATGATAGATTTAACAATGGAAAATCTAACATTGGTTGAGCACATTTGATAATTAAATGTTTGTATGTCTTGAAAATTTGTAAATTTGTCTGTACAGTTTTACTATTTAGTAGTATATTAGCAGAATATAGTTAAAACATGCTATTTCATAAGGAGGTAGTCCCTGCTCTCTGTCCATATCTGTGGGGGTCCTGGATCACAAAAATAGTTTGACCCCCCCCTTAGCCTGAAGGAAAAACACTTTTGTGCTTCCATTGGAATGTTTGAGTCTGTGTTTTAGTGATCGTATACGTACGTACCCCACCAAGCCGTAACTTGGCGGATGGCATACCTACCATCCCAATCAAGCTCACCATTCTTACGTTTCCCCCCTCATCCCATCCAATAGCTGTTCTAAACTTAAGCCATGATCCCTGACTCACTATCTCACAAACCCAAACACAAACCCTCGCTGTATATCCGCACACCACATTTTAAAATAAGTGCATAAAAGACTGTAAAGTGCGAAATTAAAAACCATTTTGGGGAGAAAACGTGAACTTAAAAATACTGCATTATGACAGATTGTTTGTGTGCTAATCCTCCCCCTTCCCATTGGCCTTTATTTCATTCATGAATCTGCCAGCAGGTATGTGTTTTTGTCTTATATTTGCCCATCTCTGGATTACCATTTCCATTATAACATTACATGCCTTCATTTTTGGGGGAAAAAATAATTCATTAATTTTGGGCCAAAACCAGTTTTGGCTCTATACGAATGGTGGCATTACCACCTAGTACATGCAATTTGCAGGGGCTTACAGTAGAATTCAGTTAACCAAGCCATTTTCACATTTACCATGTGTGAAAATGCAACTTCAGATAAGCACGTTAAATCACGAGCACTGAAACCCTGCTGGGGTATGATCAGATGTTTGCAAATCTGGCACATTTCATCTTAAGAACTGTCATAATTACTAAACTCATTTAAAAAACAAAGAAAATACAGTATAAACAAAAACTCCACTCACTGTGTCTCGCTATACAGTGTATGTACGTATGTAAAACTGATCTGCTGTTATTTTCGTCGGCGTTCAGCACCCGTCTTGACCACTCTTTTTGCTCAGAGGAGGGCGCAGAAGAACTTCTTCTCCCTGAAAGGGTTTTCAGAGGTTGGCACGGGAGTGATGAGGGGGTCCTCACACGCATGGGCATCACAGAACGCCATCAAGTCTGCTGCTGCCTTTGACACCTGGAGGTGGAGGAAGGAAAACATTGTAGGACACAGTGAGATCAGAGGGTAAGAGGTACAGGGATATGAAAAACAAGAGAGGAAGTGCATGGGGCACTTGGACATGGCTGAATGAGCGGCAAAGCTTTGTGAACGAGCGATGAGGGTACTTTAAATAAAAATTTCCTCGTTTGGAATATGCAATTTTATTCATTGGCTAGGCCCATGGCTTCAATGTCTGTAACTTCAAGAGAATGTATGCAACCACATTCTTTCTTCCAAAGCATGTGCTGCCAACCACAACTTCTTTTCACTCTGCAGTCCAGCAGCTGAGCCCTTCAAGTACAGCTGGCTCGGGCAGACTGCTGCCATCTGTTTGAGCCGAGGAATCAGCGGTGCACAATGAAACGACGACAATCCCACCAGCTGAATCCCTCCCAGCCCGGATGATGTTCTGGCCATTTACGCAACACTGTGGTGATGCCAGCCACTGTCAGAACACTACCTCAATACCAGACTATGGGTCGCAACCATATGTTGGAACTCAGCCACTCAGAAGCCCATGATTAAGGTACTGAATTAATTTGTGATGTTGAATACCAGGAGAGATCCTGCTGTACCCTTGAGCCATGCTAACTTACCAAACTACTCCAGAAAGCTAAACATTACAATCATGTGAACAAATTATAACATGACATTTTCCTACACTGAATAAGAGAATGTCCTAATTAACAAGTAGTGTGATGCATATTTCTTGTGATGTATATATTTCCCTGTCCATTGTAATTCTGTCCTTTTTGTTTTTACAAAATTGACTTAAATTAATTCAATATCACATTATTCTTAATATTAAGCCAACTATTAGGTTTTCAGTAGGCTAAATGTAATTGAGGTAGGGAACCTAGGATACATAAAGAGTCAGCCACATTGTAACCTGAAAAACAAGGAGCACCAAGACACAGCATGTTATGATGCACTAAAGTGGACTGGCTCCTCTCACCTTGATCCGGCACATACTAGCCTCAATCTTCAGCTGCTCCACCAGCTTCCTAGCCTGACCGACACTCATTGTGTTGTTTACTGGGGTATCTCCTTTCATCCTGTTACGCACACACACACACACACAGACACACACACAAAATCAGAAAATTGAACCAACAGCCACATTTTCTCTTCATAAGGACAAGGTGTCATAAGCAAAAAAACAATAACTTTTTTATTTATTTATTTATTTCAAAAAACATGTTGTCTTCAATCTGCCCATATGTATTGTATGCATGTGTAAAAATCTGTCCATTCCTCAACTTGTCTTTTTCTACTGAAGGCTAAAAAGGCTAAAAGCTGCTGCTATAAAAACATACTTCGGCTAGATCTTATTCCTCCAGAGTTTTAGAGCTCAGTGTGAGTTACACTTTAGCATGCAGTAGGACAGGACTGTATTGTGTTATTGTGTTTGCATCAATTACTCTATACCTCTTAAAGATGTACTTCAAAGGGTACACAAGAAAATTATATGAATACTTGAAGGTCTTGAGGTGAGGATGACCAACATCTTTTTAAACTGCTCACATTAGGGAGATGCATGCAGAATTCATGCATTTCTTCTTTCCATATGTGAACTTAACATACCTCTAATCACAAATTTAAACGTGAACAATAAGTAAAAATGAATAGTGCCACATGGGGCAGCAAAATATTGCATTTTGCCGGCTACTGTTTCTACGTCCAATATCATCCTTCAATATTTCAATCGTGAAACCTTGTAAATAAAGGTTTTACCATTAGAAAAAGCTTTCTCAAATTATTTAACTACTCACACATAAAACATATTGGGCCAAAGGAACAGACAACAGACATACTCGCAACTGTAAGCAAGCACACCCACAGTGCCATAATATGTGTAAATCTCAAAGGAGCTGATAAACATTAAAATGGGTGGGGAAATGGATACAAAAATGGTGGATGTCTTAGATTTAGATTTTTCAGACTGGAACTGAAAAATACGTATGTGGAGAGCTCCTTGGTGAATGAAAAGATGAGCAGACATGGACAGATGGCAAGATGTGCAAATAGGAGCTGTTGGGTGAATAGATGGAAAGTGAAATGGAGGTATGTTCAGAGAGAGACGGGCAGAGAAAGGCTAGTCTATGGAGGTGGGATGGTTCATTTGTGTCAATCTGGGCCCTGCCTTCGCCTTTCTCTCTCCTTCTCCCCCTCACCCTTACCCTTGTTGTCTTCCTCTCGTGGTGAAATCTCTCCCTCCTCTTCTCTCCCTCTATCTCTTGCTTTCTGTGTCTCAAATTTCTGTAAAGCTGGACCCCACACTCATAGGCTGTGTAGATACTACACCAGTCAGTACAGTCCGGTACGCTCCAGCTCTGCTACAGTGTATTGCAGTGTCTTGGTGCACACACAAAACTCCCCTCTGTTATCAGTGGACTGTGCCAAGAAGAGGGAGGGGTATTTTACTCCACTCATTTTCTTGTCTGGGACTGGATCATACCATCTTTTTGTTTGAGCAGAGGTAGTAAAGGGAAGGGGATATTGAAGGGAAAAAATAGAGAGAGGGATACGAGGGGGATAATGCACCTCTCTCAACTTGTACCCAAACGTTGTTTATTTTGTCAGTAAGTATGAAACCAGTGTGTATGTGTATGCAGTTAATATATGTGCATGATACAATCCATGCACCAGATACCACCCCCTTTCCTCTGTTACCATGGGAACTGCTGCAGTCTCTCCCTCTTTGTCTGACTCTGGGTGTAGCATCATCTTGGCCTTGGTGGTCTCTCCCACATATAGGGATACCATGGGACTCCCCCCCCCTCATCTAATCTGTTATGTCATCTCACATTACATATTCATATTACTACACATTCTATTTTACACAATCAAACTCTCACTATACTATTTCCTGATAATGGTTTCATACTAGTCTAGTGATATATTTAGACATGGAGCATTTTAAAGGAAACATCATTGTCAATGAATGAAAGGAACAGAGCAGGGGACAAACTAATTGCAAATGATGATACTTTTTTTCCTCAACACTTTTACTAAAAGTGCAGTGCTTCTTTCTTTTCAAGCCTTGCTCACAATATAGTTATTATAGTTTTACTATAAAAAGTATCAGTTATATTTTGTTGCTGGCTAAAACCATTGTCTGCCAGATAATCAAGCTCAGTCAGATTGATCTTCAGGGATTTCAACGTTAATGACCATTGTTGAATATCAAGCTCTCCCAACACGGGCTACTAGAAACATCTATTGCATAAATAACATGCATAAATATCGTTTCATTCCCCCGTTTAATGCTAACTTTTGCAGCTCAAGCTCATAAGAAAAAAACGTGTACACAACACATTATCTTTGAATTTGGGAATAGGGTATTCAGGCTCGGATAGCTACACACCTACTACTAAAAACAGCTGTGGAGCTGAGCATAGGGAAGCGGTCTCGAGACTGTCGCGTTATCAACCTAGGCACAGCAATTAACATAACGTGTAGCTAGCTAGCACTAGCGCCAATGAACCATGTAAACCAGAATGTACAGTTCTGGAAACCTTATAAGCAAGCTTAGCCGAAATGTACGATTATTTCAACCGTCAACGTTACGCCGGATCGCTATCTTGTAGTCTAACGTAGCTAAGTAAGATGAATTGTACAGGCACCTAACGTTACAGCAGTGTATCGTTGAATGTGCGGTGAGTTTTGCGGTCTAATATAACGTTGAAGTATTTAGTCGATTAGATATCAGGCTAGGTTTCACTTGCTAAATCGATGTCACTTAGCTAAGATCTGTTGGGACTACTAGCCAATTTAACTATGATACAAAATAAACTTGAGCAACATGAGTTCACGTTAACGTAACTAGCTTACGTTACTGTATTAGTATTACTGCACAAAATGTTCGCAACTAAACTAGCCTAACGTTGTGGAACTAAGTGTGTGTTAACCTAGCTAACGTAGTTACGCAAGTTAAATTACTGTCATTTAGTAAAAATTGTTAGTGCTGAGCAACGTTGGCTAGCAAGCTAACGATTACAGTGAAGCAGAAGCCTTAATGCGCGGAACCATTGCGCTAGTTCGCTAGCCACTAAGCGGGGTATGCATGTAGCTAACATTAGGTAGCTAAGCTAGCTCGCTTGATGGCTAGGATGTTAGTTATGAAACGTGAAGGGTGTTACCAGCTAGCCAAATTGAAGAGCTGTAAAATAGGTACTTTCCATCTACCGAGTTTACTGGCAGACTTCATCGTTGGTTAGGTAACGTTAACGTAACTGAAAAGTAACTGATACTTTTCAAGTATCGGTAACTATTTCATTGTTTTTGCTTAACATTATCCAACTTCCGTAACGTTACGTAATTTAACTTAATTAGACAGTTACGTATGTTATGGTCCCGCTTCGTTGCGATTTTACTGAGCTAAAGTTAACGTTACTGTGGAATACCATTACATTAACTCTCGGATAACGTTATATAATTATAAGTGTACATTTATGACCATCAAACATGAATTAAACGGGGCCTAGGCTAGTCGGCTAGCCATTTAAATTTTAAACATTTTATTTTGAGTTCACAGCATTGCATATAAGACATGAAATTTAGGCCCTAAATTTGGTTGTTGCTGACTAATTTGACCCTTCTGTAGCTGATTATTTCTTTCTTTCTTTCACAGCCTTCTACATGATTTAAAAGACTACGACCTTTTAACAACATACATAAACTCCCATGTTTGAGTGGTGTACACACAGACGAGTAACGGATAGTTCCATATATTCTGGATGGAACTGTTGAGTAGACCGATGTGTATCAAACTGATGAAAACCAAGGAGACTGGCACCAGTACAGTGCTTTCATATGCACAAAGGGCATATCAGTGAAAGAAGGGAAAGCATGCAGGAATGTACACATAGGAACATATTGTGGAAGGAGTAGCAGAAAAGCTAGTGGAAGGAAAACTTAGTGACATCATACCCACAACCACCAAAGTGTGTGGAATGGGAAGAGAAAAAGTGAGCAAGAAAACAGAACTGCAGCTACATCTCTGAACCCCCCCAAAAGTGAGAGATCAAAGCATTTACACCGTTGCCATACAGGCAGCTGTGATCATAGCAACAGTAACTCTGAGAGATGGGCAGCGTGATGGGGCCAGTCCTACTCTGGCTGCAGGATATGGTGGCAGTTACAGTCCTGAGGGCCCGCCGAACACTGCTGCAGGCTGCCGTATTGCTCTGTGTCCTGGTGCTCTTACTCTGGTTGGCCATCTTCTTTTATGGCAGCTTCTACTACTCCTACATGCCTACTGACAGCTTTACCACACCGGTGCATTACTATTACAGGTATTGTGCCCATGTAGAATGTACCATGTACCCGTATGTGTAATTCCAAAGCCACAAGTAAATGGGCACAAAAAACCTGGGAAAATCTTACCCTGCATTTGGTATACAAGCTATATTTCCAAATTCCTATAGAAAACATGTACTGTCAATTATAAATACTCTAATGGGGAAATCAAGATTCACAATTTTGTATGTTCTGTCGTGTTTGTGTGACCTGTATTTCATCTATCAAAACCATCTGTTGTCTGTGATATCATTTTATTTAAAGGGAAATTGCACCCTAATTTGATGACATTGTATTTTATTGAACCCTCCTGTATTGGTAAAAGATCAGTAGTTCTGTTTTTTAAATAATTTGTTTAGTTTATCTTTATTTAACCAGGCTGGCCAATTAAGATCAAAATCTTATTTACAATGACAGCCTGGTTTTTTATATTTTGTAGCCATATCAGATAAACGGATCAGATCAATTTACCATCAACAATTTATTATGGGCTGAAGTGTGTGTGAATCATAAGAAAATACAAGCTAGCCAAATATATTTATAAATGAAATATAATTGATGATTATACCAGCATGCAATTGGGCATTTTGATTTAAACTGCTTTACCTCTTTTTTCTTCCCTTCATCTCTGTCTTTCAGGACAGACTGTGATTCCTCCAGCTCAGCCCTCTGTTCCATTCCTATGGCAAACATTTCCCTTTTGAAGAATGGCAGAGACCAGGTGACCTTTACTTTCTTTCATCATCTTTTACACCTGTGTAGCAACTAGCAAGCCATATTTTTTGTATGGTTTGAAGAGGCTTTAAAGTTAACAAAACACTGGTTCCGCCCCCTTTTGAAATTCGAAAAATGCCAAAGTCTGGGCGTGATAAGGTCATAATATAGGGGCTGAGCTCCAGGTATCAAACCACAACCCAGCAATTTTTTTTAACTATTAGCCAAAAGCTCATTTCTACTCTGGACAGCACTCACGGGGGCTGCTTTGTTCCACTCTCTCTCACTACTTCTCTCACTCATACACACACAAACAAACACGCTAGCTCCAGCTGCTGCCGAGCCCCAAGTAGCTGAGGCAGAAGCAATGGTGGAGAATGAGAGAATGGGCTATGTTTTGGAGTGGTAGGTGAAGGCACGCATAGCCTCGTTTGGGCTTATAATGTTGTGGAGAGCAAACAACAAATCACACGCTGTACAAATAGTTACCCATGCCATGTAGGCTACATGTAGGCTACGCATTTTACACAGGCTGTAGGCAATCACACTATTGTTACCTGCAAGATATCAACAATATTGGTTTCAATTTCAATGAGTGCACATGTGGTCAGTGCACTGAACTCTCCAAGAGAGAATGTCTGTTGTTTTACGGATGTTGCAAAGGTAAACATGTAGCATGCATATTATACAACTCCTGGCTCAACTATGCTTTATATATTTATTTTAAAAAATTATAAACTAGCTAGCTACTTGCTAAGCTAGACTGAAAAACAAAAAAACTTAAATAAAAAACAAGGGACTATCAAGCTAACTATAAAAAATGTATACCAAAAATAGGTTACTATAACTTACTAGAATATTCAAAAAAGCTAAACTGTAAGCTAGCTATAAATATCGCTCGCTCTCTCTCCTATCTCCTCTCCGTCCACGCAGAACAACCACCGAACGAAAGCGGTGAGATGAGATCAACCTCTGAGAAACGCCTTTATAGCTGGGATGTAGGCCGCCCTCGCTCCAAACTTCAGGGCGTAGCTGCACAGGTTTCAATTTTGTCACCGGAAGGAATATGTCAGCTGGATGAAGTTTCTGGTCAATGAGACTGGATGTGCAGTACCTAATGTTTTACCACTAGAGACACTTTTGAGCCAGATCCTTTGAGTTTATGCTGTTTTGCGCTGACTGTAGTAAAATGTCAAGATTTAGACCAGGATCAATCAGTAACACTTAGAAAAAACCAAATCAATGCATCAGTTATCATCTAAAATAAGTGGTTTTAGTGTTTTGTTACCTCTTAATTCCACATTTAAAGTATACAAAATAAAGTAGTATGATTCCTCTATTCTTTATTCTTGCCCTCTTTTGACCTTCCATCCTGGCAAGTTTCTGTAGACTGTAACCTGAAACAAGCATTTCAAATGATGAATGAGCTATTACAGGAAAATACATCAATAAATAAAAAAGTACCACTTAATTAGGATCCAAGTGCTTGCCATAGTGTTAATTTCCATAAAGGGGATAGTACAGTATATCCCACACTTTCTGGGTCCTTAAGTACTTCAGGAACAAGCTTCTCTTAAAGGCATACTGAACTTTGTTTGAACATAATGTTGTATAGCTACCTGGCACCAATATTTGTCATAATATTCAAGCTCACCTTCATGAGTTTCTCCAGTGGTCAGAAACTGACCAACGAAGAATCATGTTTTTTCTCTCTCCAATTACTTTCATTGCATGGTGATAAAGGTCTCAAAAGTACACTTTTAGCACTTTTATAAAATCACAACATCCAGAACCGAAGGTTTGAAACTGTTGAACCTATTTTTGATTGATTTGATTTTGAATAACTATTTTCTGTGAACTGGCAACTGTTGCAAGCTTCTTTGCTGTTCGGTTTGTTTACTGACGCACACTTCAGGAAGTGAGTGGGACCGTTACGGTGCATGAATGAAACAAGGAAGTTAATAAGCTAACGACCGGATCTTCTTCCAAATCTTTGTTTGGAAAAAGTGTAAAATATCATGAATGGAGCTTTTTATCTTTTCAAACGTTTGGTTCTGGATGTCGTAATTTTCTATATTGGCATAATCCACATCGTTTGCATTTTGAGAAAAAAAACATAATTCTTTGTTGGTCAGTTTCTGACCACTGTAGCAACTCATGAAGGTGAGCTTGAATATTATGACTAATATCGGTGCCAGGTAGCTATACAACATTATGTTCAAACAAAGCTCAGTATGCCTTTAAAGTGGTGTTCCCTACAATAATCCACCCCCACAAACATGTTTGGCTGGTTTTATTTAAATATTCCAGGGCTTAATTTAACTGTCAGGTTTCATTGTTGGATACCTCAGTGATGACTCAGTACCAAGAGAAGATATTTTAATGACTGACAATAATATACTGTAGGGACATGATTTTCCCTATGTCTGAAATGTCAACTTATATCTCCGTCTGTATACAGGTGTTTGTATTAAGCTTCTTATGGTATGAATGTCATACATTAAAGGGGAATACCACCAATTTTCAGCATTGAAATGGTCCAAACTATACCCCTCCTGATTGTTTAAGGTCCATAGAACACATTCCTACTCTTCTCTGTGTCTGAGAACAGAGCAGACAGGCTCCTCGACTCGAGCGGCTGGGCTGTGACATACCCGATGTGCATGCTTTGCCATGCCCCCTAGAGAGCCCGGTTGAAATTAATGGAGAATCAACTAGAGACTTAAATATGAAATTTATGCTTGTTTGAGCTTTTCTGGGCAAATCTCACGCACTAGTGCCATGTCTTTTACAATATAAATATAGCCCTATGCTATCGTAAACCACCTAGATTTACTTTCGTAGCAATTTTCTCTCTCTATCTCACTCTTCATCCATCAATAGTGCAGTAGCTTCACCTTGGTTGTGACATTTATGCCCATATTTGGAGTTCCACCTTCCCTAGCTCTATTCATTGGCCGGTGACTGTGGTTTAAAAAACCAGCAGCGAGAGCACTGTAGCAAAACTCATTATCTGCTGTTATCTTACCAGTTTCTCAGCCTCTTCAGAAACACAGTGTATAGCCACCATGATCCTTGTAAAATAATGCCTATATTGGATGCAGTTTCTTTGTGCTCTGCCACTCCTCACTGACCTTCTTTCTCTCTCCCGCCTTCTGATTTATCACAGGTGATGCTGTATGGACAGCCTTATCGGATATCTTTAGAACTGGAGATGCCTGAGTCCCCAGCCAATCAGCAGCTAGGCATGTTCATGGTCAGGATGTCCTGCTACTCTAAGAATGGTCAGACCACCAATTCTGCGGCTCGTTCAGTGAGTGTTGCGTCTTGATTGAGCAGCACTGTAATAGTCCTTTGTCTATACCCTTGATTTATTTTTTAAATGTTTCTTGTACTATTTTTTTCTTTTTTTAATCCAATTAATCTGTCTACTCACTGTTTGTATGTATGTGGACAAAGGTTGTTTAAATGACATATAATGACAATCTCTCTCTCTCTCTCTCTCTCTCTCTCTCTCTCTCTCTCTCATTCATTCATTCATTCATTCATTCATCCATCCTCAGGCTATGCTGCACTATCGCTCTGGCCTACTGCAGACATTGAGCACTCTGTTTTTCTCACCACTCCTGGTGTCTGGAGTGTCAGAACAGAAGCAGTTTGTTCAAGTGGAACTCTTCTCCGACCATCGGGAGAATTCTGTGAGTACGGCATTACATTCTATAAAACTGCACACCCGTCCTCTGGAGACAAGGGCAAGTCCTTGAGATCCATTCAATGACACATGGTGCATGTCGTTGGTCTCTTCCTGTAGTACCAGCCCACTACAGGCGCAGTGATTGAGATCCAGTCCCGGTTGGTTCAGATCTATGGTGCCCAACTCCGGATCCATGCTCACTTTACTGGCATTAGGTACTTACAAGCTTGTTCACTTCTGATTAATTTCCTGCCATCTCTTTTCCACAAAGCAGGCTATGTACTTATAGCAGGTTTCACTCATTACCAGTCATGCTCAGCTGTGTGTGCCTGTAAATGAGACTGCCTATGTGGAAGGTCTCTCAGTCTTTCTGTAGCCTAAAGTGCTGGAACTGCCCTCTTTTCTCTCCCCCCACACTAGACATCACTTATACACAACTAGTCATAAAGTTACAGTTGTATCTTTATACTGTGTATTGATTATAATGTGTTGATGGTGCTCAATATCTGACATTTGGAAAAGGTTTGGTAATCCAGCATATGTCTATATTTGTCCTTTTATCTATCCTCCAGCCCCTCTTAAATAACTCTTAACATACTACTTTCTTCCTTCCTCCTTTCTCTCCTCTTCCTCCCTTCTTTGTCCTCCCCTTTTATATACTGCCCCCTTCCTCTCCATCCTTTCTCTCTCATGGATCGCCTCCTGTCTACCGTTGTCTCCCTCGGTAGGTACTTCCTGTACAACTTCCCCCTGATGTCGGCAGTGATTGGTGTGGCCAGCAACTTCACCTTCCTTAGTGTCATGGTCCTCTTCAGTTACCTGCAGTTCACCTGGGGTGGGGTCTGGCCTCCAGAGCAGGTCAGAGTTAGGGTAAGGTTGCCTATTGCTGACAGAAAAGCCTGTCAGGCACAGTACTCTCGTATTATTCTGTCTCCATGCAGCTACTCCTCGGTAATCTTCTGTATATTCTTAATTATACAACAATGAGATTCAAAGGAGTAACACGTTTGGCCGAGAAGCATTCCACCAGTGATGGTATTTAGCATAACCGCACTGCCAGTGCGTAGACGCATTCTATAGAGCGTTGCCTAGGAAGCATAAACAACAATAGCAATAGCAACAGGGCGTTAGCAATTTGGCGAATCCAAAATAAAAAATGAGTTAATCAAAATTTATTGTTTCAGTATTTTTTCATAACTTACTAAACGTTTATGTTAACATTGTTGTATAAAAGCAATAGATCACTCGAGGTTCGTGCGTTGTTGGATATTCGCTGCAGCAGTGATTATATTTCCAATAACTCACTCCTCTCATGATCTATTGCTTAATTGTCCAGGGGGGTATTTCACAAAGCAGGATTAGTGAGATGGATAACTGCACTGAGTAAAACCTGGAACAGCTCTTTTTACTTCAGTCCATGTTCCAGATTTGGGAGGGTTCTGGGTTTTACTCAGTGCACTTATTCAGCTAACTCCATAATCCTGCTTTGTGAAATGACCCAGTTGTTGTCAGGCGAACTGCATATCCTGTGACTATGTGTCTTTGTGTTATGTGATAGGTAATGATGGGAGATGCAACTCGCCTTCAGCAGAGGAAAGAGGAGGCTCGAAAACGTATTGGATCCTCCAGTACACAGAGTAAGCATACACTACCTACAACAAGAAGTACTCCTACATGTAATGACATGAATTTCGTCATTGACAGGCTACATATATACGCTCAGGAGGTGATGTAAGAAACATTTTCTCACTAAATGGAAGATCACATGCCTTGAGCCACCAGGTAGTCTTGATCACGTGACACACAGGGATTTGTTCTTGTATCTCAATTGCTATCCTCCTGGGTCCCTGTAGACACTGGAACAGCACAGTCAAGAGACTAATTATACAACTGAGTGGCTAATTGTGACTTCAATAAAAATTTAATTACCTAATGCGGGAAGAGTGAAAGGAAGAAAATGACTGAAGTAACTACATTTGAGAAAACGAGCAGAGTCAAAATTGTGGCCCTACACATGTCAAAACATATCAAGCTAATTATACAGTGACTATATATTTCTTTCTGCTTTTTAAATGCTGTAACTCTCATAGAAATAGAACTGTCTCACTGTTTCAGAAAAGATGATGGAGACAGGAAGTGACATCACTACAGACCCTGCAGAGGGAGCCAGGCTAGAGTCTGTAAAGGGGAAAGGTGAGTGGAATAACACATTGAGTATTGTTGTCCTGCATATGAAAGTTTTAAAAAATGGGATGTTTTGTGTGGGTCTAGGTGAGCTGGAGACACTGGGTACTGTCTGTCCTGTGAATAAATTACCAGACATTCCGCAGGACAGCACCACAGGTAAAAGTAAAACATTGCAAATGCACAAAGATCTACTCTCTCACATACACACACACACATACAGTGAACTAAAACACATGTTACAGATGAGCTCCTCTTCTCCCTCTGTTTCAGATTTGGAGTCCTTCACAGAGGGACATCCTGTGTTAGTCCAAGCTCTTGAAAGTGAAGGAATGGGGTCAAAAGAAGAGTGCTTACACCCTGACAATACCCTCCGCCAGAGACATGGACCCCAGATGAGCATCTGAACAAGGTCACAGAAAATGCTCACATAATCACTCATACCTTTTATTGCTTTTCGACTTCATGCGTTTTGTTTCCTTTTCTTAACTCCAATTAGAGGAAGCTTCATACGTGGGATCTCCTTGCGTTACATTTGCAAACTTTTTGTCTTGCTACAATGCTACAAACAATCTAAGTTAGCCTCTTAAACTTCTTTCTGTGAATGCTTCTCCATTTTATAAGTTTACCTCATTTCTACAACCATTGTCACCTCTGCTATAGCCTGGTCTTCCACACTTATCCCCTGATATGTGGTTCTACCTCAGTGATGTCACTACTGACGTTCCATTACTCTCATCCATGCGTCTGATAGCTAAACTAACATGCTAGTTTATTATTGTTCATTATATGTATTATAATTATTATATTAAGGTAAGATAATCCCATAGAACCACATCTAGTAGATGTTATGCTAGTTGTACTGTTACAGGGATCACAAAGCTCTGTGTAAAGGTAGCAGCCTTTTTTTGCCAAAAAAATACATTTATTTATTGCGGAGATTAAGATTTTATTCTCAAACTGATTTTTGTATTATTTTGAAGAGGGAATTAATGTTTTCATGTAGATATAAATGTACTGTTAAAAAGTTATAATCCGTAACAGAATCTGCTGTCATGAATGTATTTTATTTAGTAAGGCTGTATCGAGTGTTTGTTTAAGGGACCTGTTTCGAAGACGTTTTACCTCCTTTATGAACCCCCTGGTTTTAACTGTAACAGATGGTTACTATTACCTGTAGAACTGAATCACATGGTGGATGGTTTACAACTGAATCACATGGTGGATGGTTTACAACTGATCAATATTTCTTTGTTGAAATTATTATACTATTGGGTCACTCGTGTTTGTCTTGATCTAGCACAGATCCAAGGAATAACTTGACTACACCCACTGTAATTTCCTCTCTACTCCTTTAATGTGTATATATTTTAGTTGGCATTATATAAACAAGAAGAGCAGGTTCACAAAAGATCTAAGTAGGACTGATGTTTTGGTACATTGCTGAGGTGAAGAAAAATGACAGAAATGAATGTTTACGTATCAGTTTAATCAGGTTTGATTTTAGTCGCATTGAGAGTGCCATGATTTAAGGCATTTCAGATTTAATTTTGTCTGTATGTTTGTACATGTGGGAGCAGATTCAATTATGTCAGTCTAATTTATGCCTGTATATAGAAATGCTGTGGTAGCTGAGATTGCAGTGCAAATGAGCAGCCCTGTCAGTTTCTCATATTTAGCATTGTCTTTGAATTGACAGTCCATCTTTTTCTGCTGCACCAGTCATCATAGGAAGTGGCATTCAGTGTGTTGTGACGTTATTTTATTGTTATGTAAACTCCTATAATGTAGCCCAGTGGTTCCTAACGCTCTTCCTGGAGATCTACCATCCTGTAGGTTCACTCCAACCCTAACAAAGCACACATTCAACAGCTAGAGATCTTGTCGAGCTGCCAACTAGTAGAATCAAGTATGCCAAATTAGGGTTGAAATTAAAACCTACAGGACAGTATGGGTTAGGGACCACTGATAGCCATTACATGCAGTTGATATTTGTTATGCAATAAAACTTTAATGCAAGTAATGTGGTTGCACCTCTGCTTCACTTACATGGATTACTAAAATATGAGAAGTAGACTGTCCTGAATGCTGGTCCATTATTCTAAATAAACAATAGAAATATAGAAGGCTTTAATAAAAGCCATTTCTTCTAAACCTCAGAGCGTTACCATTTTCAACTGTTTTGATTTCTGATGTCTCCTACATAAATCATAACGCCTACATCTGCTGTAGTATCACAGTGGCATTTAAAGCTATAAATTAAAGGGTTAATAGTATTCAGATTACATTATTTAACAGTTAGTATTTGTTCTGGGTCAAAGAGATTCCATTACAAGAATGTATTGCTGTAACAGTTTATTGGTATTTCAGTGGCAAACCATGTATTAAATATGACTTGATGCAACAGAGCCAGAGTTGTTCGTAAGTTCATTCTACTGTACAGAAATGCCAAACTTAAAAAAACCTGATAGGTAGGGGCAAAGCAAATAATTATATTGTAAACACAATAACGGTCAACTGAACGGATAATTCATTAGCCTTTTCTGGAGAGGATACAGTGGTTCAATAATAACCACCGTATTGTAGAGCAGCTCTACTCAACTCCAGGTTATCTCCTCTAGACCAACTCAGAGAGGATATTGGAGGCCAGGCTGCAAGACAGTCCGGTCCCATCCGGTTCCACATTTAACTTCTTCACTACCCCATCCTCCACCAGCATTGCGTATCTGAAGGGAAGAAAGCAAAACATGGCTTTACTCTGGCCTAATAACCCAATGGGAAACAAAACCAATTATATAGGATTTCATTTCCACCCCTTCATGGATAAGTTCAGACGCTCATATTTGGCTAAACAAGCCATACTGAGCCTCAAAGGAAACCACTACACTTTATTTGGGTTTATAAAAAAGCATGTAGACTGACAATTGATTGTGTTTCTGGTTCCGATAAATTGCTCACACTTGGCTGACACTGATCTGTTTAATTGACTTCCTGTTGCGTAAGCACCACATCTTCTCATTAAAACCGCATCAATAGACCACCGCGGTCACACGTCACTGAAGCGTCGTTGTGAATGCCACACCCCGTTTTGGGGGGAAAACATTCAGACTTGCTAGAAAACAGTGAAAGAAAAGATAGACGAAAAAGAGACATAATTCCAAAAGGTTTTTGCGTTGCGAACGCCACTGCCAAATGCATTGAAGAAACCCGACTTGCATGTTTGCCATGTCCAATCAGAGATCCAAAAAGAAAAGCCCTATGGCTACAGGCTATTAGGAGAGAGCATGTTGAAGGATAACTATGGCATCCTGCATCTTAAAGGTCCGACAGGTTGATTGGCAGGCAGACGCCCTTTAAGAGGCAGACACGCAGCTCGGACATTCATTGCTGCCTGAAGAAAAGCCTGGTCGAAACGCATTCCTTTATGCTGAGTAAGTAGCCATAGACATTGTTTTTTGTCTTGCCTGTCTGGAGCACTTATCGTGCGTTTATTTTGTGAATGCCTAGCGCCTACAGTTATTAAACAGACGGTACACTGTTTCACCCCAAATAGGTTGCTCTTCCATTTTGTGATCTCTTATACCTCCTTTGCCATTTGCAAAGCAACCTTCGTAGCCTCTCCAAAAGCAAAAGCTAAATTTCTAAAGCAAAGAAACAAGTTTTCACAATATAAGTAGCAGCTGCATTCCATTTAACCACAGTTATGGGCATGAAAACCTGAGCAAGTAAGTGCGCTCACCTCTTGGATCTCTTGTTGCCCAACGCCTGCACTATTTGATCGTTGTCCAGTAACAGATCCACAGCCTAAAAGAAATGTGCCAGTTATTCACAAAACAATGAGAAGGCTAAAACAAAAAAGAAAACCTTTTTGCCCTGTATATTTATTGACCTTAAAACATCTTGTGCCATGCAAAACAAGTATTGGGACTGTGACAAGTTTTGTCACTTTGGTTCTGTAATTCTGCACAGTGGATTTGAAATTAAACAATAAATACACTGCCTGGCCAAAAAAAAAAGTCGCCATGGCACCCGTCATGCATAGTGCCCACTGTACAAGCCTCTGGAGGCAGTGTTATGATCTGAGGTTTCTTCAATTGGTCAGGTCTAGGCTCAGCAATGTTATGCAGCAATAAAATTAAGTCAGCTGAGTACCTGAATGACCAGGTTATCCCACCAATGGGCACATTCCAGGATGACAATGCCAAGATTCATCGGGCTCAAATTGTGAAAGAGTGGTTCAGGGAGCATGAGGAATCATTTTCACACATGCATTGGCCACCAGAGTCCTGACCTTAACCCCATTGAAAGACTTTGGGATGTGCTGGAAAAGACTTTACGGAGTAGTTTGACTCCCGTTCTCAATATAAAATTTATGCAACTCTGGACGGAAATAAATGTTGTGACATTGCATAAAGTTGTCGAAACAACGCCACGGCGAATGCATGCCATAATCAAAGCTATATGCGGTCCAAAGAAATATTAGAGTGCGAATTTCTTTTTGGCCAGGCAGTGTATTAAAGTGATTGCCAGCGTTAATTTGAGGGCATTTACTTCCATATCAGGTGATCAGTGTCGGAATTACAGCCCTTTTATTTTATTTTCCCCCATTTTAGGGTAGCAAAAGTAATTGTACAAATGAACATAATCTGAATTAAAGTAGTCATTACTTAATTTCCGTCACTTTGGAACAGGTTAATACCCATCTCATCGGTCCATAAGACTTTGTTCCAGAATTCTAGTTTTCTTTTTGTTTTTAACCTGGCCATTCTGTGTTTATGGTAGACACATCCATGCCTACATCCTGTGGAGTGTTCCTGCTCTGAATGATAGTTGAAAAGGGATTTTTCTTTACAATTGAAAATATTCTTCAGTCATCCACTACAGTGGCCTTCCGTGGTCTACCAGGTCGTTTGCTATTGCTGAGCTCACCACTGTGTTCTTGCTTCCTAAATGTATCAAACAGTTGATTTTGACACACCCAATATTTTGGCTATGTCTGATCAATTTATTCAGATTTTTCAGCCTCACGATGGCCTGCTTTACTGGCATTGATTCTTATTTGGTCCTCATGTTGAGTGACAACAGGAATAGACTTCAAATGAGAATCCCAAACCTAGAATCAACTCTAGACCTTTTGTTAGCTTTCTTGGACATGAACCAATGATGCAAAAACACACAGCTGGCCAAGAAACAGCTGAACAGCCAATTACATTTACTTCCCTAAAATGGGGACCTATATAAAATTATAGCTGCAATTCCTACATGGATCACTTGATATGAATGTAAAGACCCTCATATTAGAGCTGACAGTCTGCACTCTGTTTTATTTCAGATCCAATGTGCTGGAGTAGAGCCAAAATAACAAAAAATGTCACCGTCCCAATGCATTTAACCGCATGCCATATGTTGTGGTGGGGTTCTAAAAGGAGACTGAAGGAACAGAGTAGCTGAAATAAATATTCTAACAGTTACAATAGGATAATCCACAAAACAAATCCAGAAACAAATCAATGAAGACTCTGACCTTAGTGAAGGAGCCTGTGGGGTCAGCCAGCATCCGCACCTGTGGCGATAAGGTGAAAATCCTCAACTCAACAGAACCACTGCAACCATCACTTTAACAGCTGTGTGTACGCAAATATATTAGTGTGCTTATATCTACATTTACTATATATTTGTGTGTAAAAGTGCTTATGTATATCTATTTCTGCTTGCGTTTACCTTTTTTTTAAAAATATAACACACCCAACCATTATAGAAAAAAAAGCTGTGAAATATAAGCAGTATGTGAAAATCCTAAGATTTTACAAATATTCAAACCATAATTTAATAGTGTACTGTCAGTATAGCTGCAGCCGTTCGGTTGCGTTTGTGATCCAGTTGTGTCCTTCCACAGCTGTTCCCACCTTGCCATCTGCGCCATGCTCCTTGCCCCAGGCAGCCATGACAAAGGCATCATTGACAGAGACACAGGCCACTTCCTGTATGCCCTTGCTTCGTAGTTGTGCTGCCTGCTGCACAAACCCGGGTAGGTGGGTCTAGGAGGAGGAGCAGCAGCAGGGGAGAAGCACAAAGTTAATAGAAAATATGGAAAGAAGGTGGACAGAGGACAGAATGATATCACACAGCTTATGCTCTACTCTTATGATGCTCAATGTACTGTGAGCACGAGGAAGGAGCAAGGTGATTGATGTACGGCAATGTAACACTGGTCATTTCTGAATGTGCAAACTGGTGTACTGTCAACAAAATTGTTAATTATATAGTATAAGGAAAAATAACATCACTCAAAATAACCATCAGGTTAATTTGGTTGTTGTTACAAAACACTCATTTACTGTGTTCTACTTCGCTATTTCTTAACGTTTCTTAAGGAGCATTTGTTTGGTTGCCTATACATACAGAATCCTCCAGAATTATTGGCACCCTCAATAAGAGCAAAAAATGCTGGATAACATTCACTTTATTATAACATTTTTACAAGCTCAGTAATATGAGAATTGTATAGATTTACTGCGATACTGCTCAGAGGAGAAAGAAAATCAACAACTGAGTCGTCTTTTGTGATACTTGATGACGTTGGAGAACTTATAAGAGGTATCTAGGACCAGTCCTTCATACAAAATATCTTCAGATCCTTCACAGTCCTTGGTCCTCACTTGTAACAGTCCACCGCACAGGTTATCAAAGGGGTTTAGGTCAGGGGCCTGTTTCTGTAGTCAGTGAACCATTTTTCTGTGATTTGGAGATATGCTTTGGATCAATGCCCAGCTGAAGGTCCAACCACAAGTCAGTGGTATTTGATGGAGTTCATGATGCCATGTATCCTAACAAGGTTTCCAGGGTCTTTGGAAGTAAAAGATCACAGATCCACCACCATACTTCACAGTGGGGATTTGGTTGTTTTCAGCATGACCATGCCTTTTTTTTTACACTAAACTTGTGTTTACGCCTCTGATGTTTGTTACCAATAAGCTCAATTTTTGCCTCATCTGACCATACAACCCAGTTCCAATCAAAGTTCTAGCAGCGGTTAGCAAACTCAAGGTATTTACATTTAATGACAGCAGAGGCTTTCGTTTGGCAAGCCTTCCAAATAGCTTGTTGGCATGGAGGTTACATCCAATTGTAGTTTTGGAGACTTAGTGACCCCAAGATGCAACCAACTTATGCGGTGACACACATGCCATGCTCCCTTAGTCATCCATCAACTCTGGAAAGGTCAGAACACACAAATGACATGACAAAAGGTTGTTGGCCTTCATAAATCAGGCAATGGCTATTTATAAGAGAGAAATGCCACTATTAGGCAATCATTTAAAAATGTAAAACAACTGGAGCTGTGATGAACCTGCCTGGAAGAGGACAAAAGTGTATTTTTCCTCTACAAAGTGAGGAGGATGGTTCGTCAGCCAGAAAATTATCCAGGGATGACAGTTGGAGAATTTCAGAAGTTGGCCAAGTCTCCAAACTACAATTATATGCCACCTCTATGCCAAAAAGCTATTTGAAAAGCTTGCAAGAAGAAATCTCAACTGTCTTCAAATCACAAATAAAAACCCCTGGTGTTTACTAAAGGTCATGCTTCCAGCATGACAATGATCTCGACTACAGAACTTCTGAAGAGAAAAGTCCACAAGCATAGACCAAGGACAGATCTGGAGAGATTCTGCATGTGGCTGCAACTTAATATAGGCTATATAATGGAGACATGAGAAACGAGGTTTGTTGTTCCACCAAATATTAGAATTGGCAAGATGCGATCTAATTGACCTTGACCCGACCGTGGTATGATTGTTTGTGCCAGACGTAGTGGTTCCAGCATCTCAGAAACATACTGAGTGTATGTGTATATATACTGTATGAACAATGAATACCATGGAACACCCAGGGGTAAAAGCCCCAGGGACTGCAAAAAGCACTCCCTTCTTCCCCTTGAAGAGCTGATCCAGAGACACCTTCTTTCCTGGCTCCCCTTCCTGCAACTCCACAGCAGGGAGTCGTTCTCCAACCTGGTAGGGGATGGATGGAATAAACATTAAAACAAGGTTTCCTCACAATTCATAAACAGGGCACAAGGTAACTAACCACATAATGCACTAAATGATTAGTCCTTCTGTCCAAGGCATATTACAGCACTTCAGTACATTCTACAGTCTAATTTAAAGCCAAGTTTGTACTGGAGCATAATTTACTAGGGATAAATCACCTATTAGACTATTGCACTATGTACAGTAGAGGACTGTCCAGGGGCCTCATCTCCCAGCGTTCCTTCTATCAAGAAATAATGATGAGTAAAGGGAACGGAGAAAGTGGAGGATACAAAAGGGTAGGACAGAAAAGTAAAAAAGGTATTATATAGCAGGATAAGTAACTGCAGTGCAGAGGGTATGAAGGTCATGAAATGTCAGATTAAAGAATAATAATGTGCCAGACACATATTAAACTGTTGTGTAAGGATTCCTTTATACAGCTAGTAAATTATCACATATCTACCATCATCATGAATAGTAATGCAAAATGTATATATATATAATGCAACATTTCACGCAGAACTAAATAGTTAAACTATGCATCTGGAAGAAACATTAAAATGAGCTAAATAAGACGTAACTAGGGTAAACTGGTCACAGGCCTACACCAGTGGATAATGCCATGATCAGCACTGAAGTTGGCGCGTCTTACCCACTGAACTATATAGAAAACGTGGTCTTACCCCTACGTGTAACATCACACCAACGCTAAAAGTAAGCGCGAACTGGGGTGTGCCCATATTTTCTTGTGCTACTATTCAAATAGCAATGAAAGTATTCGGTTACTGAAACAATGTAGCCTACAGTTAAATTATTTCATTTGCATTTCACAGAGACAATGATGTTTATATTAAAATGAGGAAACTGCATAGGCTATACTTGGAATACAAACTGAGCTAGCTATGAGGTGGCTAGCTAGTTGCAATCACAATGCAGTTAATAGCTTACAAACACTGAGTGATAAAAAGATATGTGCCAAACAATTTATACGGAACAGGAAAGTGAAAGAGGCCACCACAAACTAGTAAAATATCAGCTTAGTAAGTTAACTCATTTTAAAGGATTTGATAATACGTGCCATTTTTTGACGTAACGTTAAACAAATCTGCGTTGCACCTGGTTTAATACAGACATAGTTCATCATTTTTCAATATAAATAAGCTGCGAGAATGCCCGTTTCATAGTGCAATTATAGTAATTCGAACATTGAGGAAAGGAAACAAGCAAGCTAAAGTGTTTGCAGCCAAGGTCAAATGCACAACCACGTCGCTATTTTGAGATGATTTAAACATATTGCGTGGTTGAGTTTCTCACCTTGATAGGAAGAGTGGTCGAGAGTGTCGTATGTAGGGGTCTGGTGCCGTGAAGCGCACGAAACCCTCTAACGATCGCTGATGTGGAAATCATTGTTTATCAAAGAATCAGCTGCTGAACGCGAACCGGACATGCAAGCCTGTTACAAAAGTTGGGTCAAGTCTCTTTCTGTAATATAACCAGAGACCAAAAGAGCTTTACACTCTTTGATATAACGTTACTGTCCCGCCCCGTCCGTGCATAAATATATAACGTTACACCTGCTGCGCCCACAGCAGACTACGCAGCGTCTACATTTAGACATTACATCAGCTTTCTGCAGGTAGGCCTAAATAATTGCAACCTTCCATGTAATTGTTGCATTGGCTTTCTTGGAAGATAGAAGTCATAGCTAAAAGTAATTCAGATAGCCTAATATATTTGGTTATTATAACACATATTTTATAACACGTTATTTTAAAGTTAAACGTATGCTACTCCGCACACACGTTGTCGAATTAATTACAGGCAATGAGTGTTTGCTATTAATTAGCTACTCACAATTAACGCATACACTAATCTGTCAAGTGAACTGGTGGAACATTGAAAACAGCTAGCACAACACTTATGTCACTTTTGAAACAGTTATTAATTTTATACACAAGTTCCGGAACTCTGCTGACCTATCCATTATTGCGTGGGAAGCACATTCAGTTGCATACTTACGCATTTCCGGCAACACTTTTTAAAATGGCTCGAACCACAGAACTATATAAAAACCCTTGAACACTACAATGTCGCCATCTGCTGGTCAATACATGGTGAAAACGTAGTTCTTCAGAAGTTTTTTGCAGCTTTTGTCATTGGGACTCACTGAAATTATGCATCTTTTAGATAGATTTGGGATCCGTACCAATAGGCATACTAGGTCCAGCCACTAAGTGCAGGATTGCCTCATCGTGGGGGCTAGATATCTGGTGAAATGCAGCAGCAGATGGATGTGTGATACACATTCTGAATTCAAAGAAAATAATTGTTAAAAAGATGGTGCAATCTTGTTTAATGAGATAGATGTATCTCTGACACTGTTTGAAATAATCTCACAAACATATACATTTAAAGGTGGTAAAACACAGCATTATACACACCTATACACAGCAGGGAATCTAACCCACACATTTCTATGAGATATCATTAGTCAACAACAGACTATATGAAACTTAATTTGGCTTTAACAGCCTAGAATAGTGTAGTATAGAAGTACACCATACTATGACTCAGCTCTTCTAGCACAGAACTAAATCTTCAGGCCTTACTTTATCCACACTCTCTGAAAGAAAGATAATTCCAATGAAACTCTTCTCATTCATTAACTTTTAATTAACCATGTCCTGTTGAAATTAAATCTGTTTTACAAGAAGCCTGGTGCAGTAATAATAACATAAACTTGCTCCACCATTGCAAGATATTGAAAATGGCATTTCTTCTCATTTTCCTATTCAAAAACACAATTCAATGTCCCTGAGCATCACAGCTAACAATATTTACACAGCTTCTAACTATAAAGTTGGATGCAGGGAGACAAGGAATAAGAATATGGTTAACACAAATATAAAGAACATACCACAACTCTTCAGACAATGTGAACAATCTCTGTGGGAAGGTCAGTTACTCAGCTGCTAGAATAATGGGGGTGAGGTTTACAGGTTATCAGTGTTGGTGAGGTCATGGATACTCTTATTTCAGAAGTAATTGGTGGCATGGAATATATGGTTTTAAAGTAAAGAAAGAATCACCTGGGAGTGTGTGGTTTAGCTTCAGTCAAAATCCCCAAGTAAATAAACAGCCTGGATTTATGGATGGCTATGCTGCCATAGGCACTGAAGTATAACCTTAAAAGTGATCAAATTCCTGACTATGTCAAATATTCTGAACATTAATACAATAGCTGTAAATGAGAAAATGAAAACGTATACCATGAAAACAGCAGTAAGTGTTAGGTTTCAGTCTAAATAAATGCTAACTTCACAAAACTTTGTCAAAAATGGACGAATAAAGCTTGCAGAAGACCTCCAGTGTTCTATGTTTTTTATTTTCCCTAGTAAAGGGTATGGCAGTACATTTCAACTGAGATTTCAACTTGTGACCACCTGGTCAAAAATCCTGTTGTGTTTTCTCAACCACAGGGGTATCTTCCATTTCTCTATATGATTTTTTCTTCTATTATTAGTATAGTTTTCTTTTGGAATCTATACCATAGTTTACTTTTATAATTCCAGCTTTATTGATGATTGTTCACATTTGAGGTATATATTACATAGAACCAGTTGTGAAGTCGATAGTTCAGCTCAAAAACATTTTGATTATATACTCATGATAACTTATCTAATCAGTGGACATGGGTGTGGTAATTTAATTAATTAATACAAATCATACATTAACAGCTACATTGGCTATATACTGAGAACGTGAGTTGTCTTATGGAATGTGGAATGACATTGGTTTAGTCAGAGGTAAGCCATCTCTGTTTATATATCTCCTCAAGTGAACTAAAACTGTAGCCAGGCCCAGAATTATTGTGATTCTTCTCTGCCTGGAGATAGAAGGTATGATCACCGGCCCCATGACCAGATATCCCTCCTGGAGACAACATGATGGCGATGGGAACATGTGGCCTAAGTATTTATGGTGACTTTTTTTTTTAAACCTTTCTCCCCATGGTAGTTCTTTTGTTGCTTTTTTATCCATTCAGCATTTGATTTTGAACAGTATAGAAAAATGCAGTACAATAACTATTTTTGTTTCTGAGTATTTCTGATTTTGGGTGAAATTCTTCAGTTTTTTTTTGACGAGGAAATGCAATACAATGCAGTGGGGTTGGGTTTTTCAGGTAAAACTCCTGTAGGAGAATAACATGCAGTCCATACTGTGATGTGTTTACTTGCCTTTGGCACGTACTAGAACTATGTGAAGTATCCACAACTGATATAGCCATACAGCACAAATGAACGGTGACTAGGTTCATATATTGATAGTGGTAGTGTGTATTTTTGTGTTGTGTAGTGATTGATTGAAAGAATATATTAATTTGATTACGTTGTATTGTTTGATGGAAGACTTTGCTTTTGTGGCATGTTTTTAATGTGTTGGGAGTGTTGGTGCATTTTGCAAACAAAATGTATTAAATGTACTTTTTTAGAACCGTGTGTTATCTGTATTGAAAATGTGACTCCTGAATGGACAGATATGTTCAAGCAAATGGGAGAAAAACTGCAGTATATGCATCGAAGGTTCCTGAAGCTCTTGGTAGAACCTTTGTAAATATAAACTCCAGTGAAGAGCATGAGATTTTGGCCAAAAACCTGGTACCCCCCCAATGGTTAACTAACCCCACAAAAGATGGCAGATGGCTTATCCTTGTGAAGGGAAGGTGCACAAAGTACTGTAAACAGGGATGCCAATATTTGTGACATATTTTTGAGAAAGAAAATTGTTATAAATTTTTTTTTATCGTCAAACTCTTTACAATCACTCTAATTTTCCAATAAATTTATTTTAAGCATAAAATAGATCTCATTATTACCAGTGTTATTTTACACAGCCTTTTTTATACCTCCATGCCGGCGATAGCCGTGGCCAGAGGCATTATGTTTTTGGGTTGTCCGTTCCATTCTCGTGAATGCGATATCTCAGGAACGCCTTGAGGGAATTTCTTCACATTTGGCCTAAACGTCCACTTGAACTCAAAAATGAACTGAAAAGATTTTGGTGGTCAAAGGTCAAAGTCGTTTTTGGCCATAACTCAAGAATTCTTGCGCTAATTATGACAGAATTTCACACAAATGTCTAATAGGATAAAATGATGAAGTGATGACATTTTATATCCAAAAGTTCAAAGGTCAACTTCACTGTGACATCATAATGTTTTTTTAACACGTTCAGGTACATGACTGTACAGTTTCCTAATTTCATTTGCAAATAAAAAAAATTACAAAACTGTATTGGCTGGCTAATTAGCTTCTCTATCAGTCCTCTGTACTCTTTTACTCTGTAAAAATAGTCTCTAAATGAAGACAGCATGTTTCTCACTGGAAATTATTCACTGGAATCATACATGTCAATATAGTGATGACGTCCATTTCGCCAATAAATACACTTCATACCTTTTAAATGAAATTCCTTCAAAGTCTTCACTACATATATTTTATGAGTCTGGACAGACATGGATGTAAACTGCAACTTGACTTGTTGGCGGAGGCATACAACCGCAAGGCGGTTATTTCTAGTTGTAATCTCCATCAGGGGTGACAATGATTGTGGGCCTGACTGTAAATTTGATATACTCAAGTTTTACCTGAAAAAGGGGGGGTGGGGTGGGGGGAACAGACAAGCTAATGAGAAAACAAGACAGACGAGACCATGAGCGTGTGATGGTGTGTCTATTTATTACAAAAACAAAACAAAAACAACAATAGAATTAAAACGTACCTTGCTTTCTGATTTTTGAAGCTATGTTTTATCCACACCGACTTAATGTGAGCAACAAAATGTTCAGACATATTCACAAGAAACTAGTCTACGAACAGCACACATGGACACCAGTACTGACTGAGCCTTTTCGACTCACACACAACAGAACAATAAAATATTAACCATCGTAAGCGGATTGAGTAAAAAATAGAATTTAATCTTTTTTAAATACAATATTCTTTAAATACAAATACTGATTTTTTAAATTTTCACCATTGTGTTATATCTATTATTACTATGTTAGATTATTATTACTGTAAAGGTTTCAATTACAGTATGTGACTATGAAGGAAATTGGTTTTGGTTATTTCTGGTATTGCTCATTTAAATAAATACTCATGAACAAACAAACCACACTGTTGACATGATATCCCTTATAAATTATGTCAATCTTCACTACCTTTGACAGACAAAAATGGCATTAGTTGACATTATGAAAACACCATTGTTAACGTCATTAATATAATCATTGTTTTTGATACAAACATACTTTTTTGTGTTTTTTTAATTTTTTTTACAACTTCCTTGGAATGGACCCAGGAACCCATGTTTTTATACACATTTTAAATCTCCCATTCTACCACTGAATAGCATTCACTTTAACTCCTGTGCAGAAAAAAGGTACTTCCCACTTGAAGATAAAGCCACATACACAAGACATGGAAACTGCATTGTTTTAAGCGTATAGATGTTTGCTACTTGAAATAATGTAAGGTAGTAATTAATCAACCCCACATTATATATACAGACGTGCTCAAATTTGTTGGTACCCCTGGTAAAGATGAGTAAAAAGGGTTATAAAAAATTTACCGTTTGGTGAATTAGCTTAATCTCACACTGAAAGAATTAGAAGAATCCAACCTTTAATTGAAGTAAATGTATTATGAGAAAAAAAATCCCTCATCAAGAAATAATTATTTTTAACAAAACCATATGTGCCACAATTATTGGCACCCCTGCATTTATATATAGAATAAAGTAATCATTTTAACTATTTGGTCGCATATCCTTTGCATGCCATGACTATAACGTCTCTGCATTTGAATTGATCTCTATGGGAATTGGGGGGTGGAACTAGATTTAGCTGTAAATTACAATGGAACAGTATAGAACACATGGCTGGCTAAATGGCTCTAAGTGATCAAGGGTCTGACGTATCAAACAAGTCTTAAACTCTCTGCTGCCAGAAATACAGTGGATATGGATGGATAATTTGAAGGGTTTCTTCTCCTGACTTTTTCCATAAAGTTCAATAGGAAAATCTGTCAGGAGAAACAACCCTTAAAGTGATCCATCCATAGCTACTGCATATCTGGCAGCAGAGTGATGGCTTGAGGCTTGTTTGATACGTCAGACCCTTGATGACTTCGAGCCATTTAGCCAGCCATGTGTTCCATACTGTTCCAGCATAATTTACAGCTAAATCTAGTCCCACCCCCCAATTCCCAGAGAGATCCATTCAAATGCAGAGAGGTTATATTATCGCTATCAAGATATCAAGAGTCTTTTGATGTTGTTGGGTCACAGACATCAGGAAGTTATGGCATGCGACCAAAGGATATGCGACCAAATATAAAAAATGATTACTTTATTCTATATATAAATGCAGAGGTGCGAATAGTTGTGGCACACATGGTTTTGTTAAAAATAATTATTTCTTGATGAAATAATTTCTTTTTTCCTCATAATAAATTTACTTAAAGGTTGGATTTTTCTCATGTTTTCAGTGTGAGATTAAGCCAATTCAACAAATGGTGAATTTTTTATAACCCTTTTTACTCATCTTTACCAGGGGTGCCAATAATAGTGGAGGGCACTGTATATATCCAGACCCTCAATCCACAGCACATCCCAAGTTCATTGCAAAATGGTACGAAATCTGTAACACTAAACAGCACTGCTGTGAAAAAGATACATGTTTGTTTATTGCCGAATAAATAATAATCAACAGTACAGTTAAGTTCCATATGGCAGACCCACTTTTCTTGTATTCAGAGCATGAAGGGCGTTTTACTTCCTCTGACCACTAGATGGACATGCTGAGGTGAAACAAATGCAGGTACAGTGTGGAAATGAAAAATAATTTGATTCAAGCATAATTGATCCCTGGCTTACCTTTTTTTATTTTAATACAAAATTATTTAAAAATGATAAATTATTAACTAAAATAAACAAACAAACAAAACACACACACAACCACAAACACACATAAAAAAGCTTAAAAAGTAAATTTCATAAAATACATTCATGCCCTAAAATGGATTCACTTCAAAACCAACCCCCGAACACACGTGCAATTATTCACCATGTGTCTAAAAATGTCATGAAGACTTCCAGACTAGAAATAAAAGCAATTATCACACACACATCCTGATTATGACTGATTCATTATGGATGGAGAGACAACAAGCTGGGCGGGTCAGAGCAGAAATGCATTTTTGTTTTTCAGAGGTCAATAATGTAAACTTTAGCGGGCGTGTTTGCCCCCAGTTTTAGTGCATTTTTAATGCACATACAGTACATACTCAAGTTACTGACCCAATAAGAAGATCTGCTAGGCAGACATTCAGTTGAGTTTTGGTGGCAATCATTGAGTGAATGGAGTCCAGCATGTTCAATTTATCCTGGCTCAAGATCTGGGCAAATACAGTCTGCGATACACCATCTGCAGCACACACACACACAATCACATGTGCATATGTGAATACACGCACACGCACACGCACACAAGCACACACACACACACAATCACATGTGCATATGTGAATACACGCACACGCACACAAGCACACACACACACAATCACATGTGCATATGTGAATACACGCACACGCACACAAGCACACACACCTGGCTTGAGTAACTGCATTAATAAGCAGCCTGTGTATGTTTAATACTGTACATTAAAGTACAGTATTTTAACATAACTGTTCACAACAACCATGCTTCTTTACTCGTCTGCCTGCTGGCCTCTAACTAAAGTTAAATACCATTAAAAGTTGTACGTCTCTGAATGGGATGGGAATGCAGAGATCCACTCCAGTGATTGTAAACCGCCCGGAAAACAATACATTCAAAAAGCAGTCCCAGTCCTTTGGCCAACTCCACAACGCCTGTATTCACACATTACAGCTGTTGTTTCTGTCTGTTGTTCATTTCCATGTCAAATGGCTTATAGTTGACTAACTTTAACATGCCAACCAACAAAAGCAAACTGAGAGGTGGATATTGCTTCTCCTTTCACATCGGATAGGAGGCAGAGGTCTGGTTCAGTTCCTGTCCATATATTTAAGTTACACAGTGACATTTATTTGCCCTTTAATAAGACAGACAGCAAAATGATCATTACAAATCCCCGTGTGACCACCTTTTTTTTCTTCTCATCATAGAGAATGATGAACAGATTTCCTCAGATGGGCAACAAATCTTTGAAAAGAATCAGAGAAGATCAAAGAGCCTCTATAGCACAGCACAGGTCTTGCCCTAGCTAGCACAAGCTTACACACAATTCCTCTAAAGCGGTCAATAGTATTATCCCAATGCTGTGCTAATGCTGTTTGGTGATTCAACAGTTTCGTCTGATTTTCACACCCTGCCCTTTGACTTAGTTTGAATCACTTTAAAAAAAAAAAAAATTTTAAATGACAAGGGGTTTCAATTCAATACAATTTCATCACTCCTATGTCTTTTGCAGGTTGAATGTCCTCAATTGCCCTGCCTAACTAGTTTTTCTGATTTTAGACACACTCACCAACTCCAACAGGCCAGCACAATTCCAGTGAATGCAGTGCAGACACCCACACACTTACACAGACACTCTCAACCCATGTTTCAACAGTCTGAGTCACTCAATAGTATAAATAGAAACTTAAATCTTATACCTGTATATACAAAACATTTTCTAAGTTGACAATCTTGATATAGCATGTTTTCCCTTTAGTATCTCCTCTATAGTAAATCCCAGTCTCATTACCCACTGGCTATAATGAATTAGCATTAAATCATTTAATTATGTTCTCAATGCTGCCAGACCAATCAGCCCAGAATGCATTTTATAGCGCATATGGTGCTCACAACATTGTGATTGCTATTATTATAATTATTATTAGGCTATTATTACTACTCACTGTGTTACAGTGAGTCATATATTGCTTTTTTGATCCTGAAGGTAGCGGTTGTTACTCTAACCATTTTGTGTTTTTATATGTATGCGAATGTGTCCATCTGTACAATTACAGCTGTATTTCTGTGTATTTAGTGTGCCATTCTGAAAGTGTCTATCTGTGCATGTGGATTTTCTTTGTTGCCCTGGTATCTATAAACGGTATAAATATCTGACACGTTCCCAAATAAATGCATTAACTTTCACACAAATTTCCTTTTTGGGGGGCAATTTAGAATTCCACTAGTAGCGTTTTACCAATTCAAGCGAAATACAAGATGAACCTCACTTTCTTTCTACTAATAAAATGCATTACTGTTAAAATTGCTCCAATCTCCACTCCAAAATGGAGGTTTTCAGAGAAAGCACATATTCCGTTTCAAAATCTATGAAGGTGGATAAATGGGCAGTACCAATTGTATATTTGTCTACGTGCCTAAATTACCTCTCACTAATATGTAGTAACATTAGTTGTTGTAATCCCATCGTTAGTTTCCTAACGTGTGTTTAAACATGTGACGGCACGCGTTTGTGTCTGTTTGTCTGTGAGTATGGTGTGTATGTACGCGTAATTATGCATAACTGCAGTCTCCCCTTTCAGAGCCACAGCCCACACATTCCACACTTTCCATTTTCTCACCCCTCAGTGGAGCCCTTCACTCGCATCACAGAGCTCACAGAGTTCACAGAGGGCATCAGGCATTCCTGTATGGCTTTTTGCTTTCTTTTTTTAAAAAGTCTGTAGATAATTGGGGAGGGGGGGGGGGGTCTAGTTCTTCTCATCTCCCTCCATCATCTTTGGGATACACTGTCTTTCCCATTTCACTGAGATAGTCCGTTTCCCCCGTGGCCTGTGTTCTTGCTCCTGATCCAATACCATGTGTGGTAAAAGGGAGTGTGGGGTGTGCTCTGCCCCGCCATGGCCTCCAGCAGTGGCAGCCTGGGCATAGTTCTCTAAAGATTCTCTGAAAGCACATTCTCCTTTTCTCAAAGTCACTTTCCACCTGCTGTCATTTTTCTCTGGTTATGCATCGCTTCTGTCACCCCGTCATTGCGCTCACGTTCTTGTGCCTGACAAGAAGTGCAATCTTGTCCTTCCGGCTTTAACAGCGGACTGACAGAAATACGCTAACCTAACGCTAACTACTTATATATTCTTTAAGTTAGAGCGGAGTTGGTTATACTGGGTAACAATTTTATATTGTGAAAAAAACAGCTGTCTGGATGAATTTTTTGAGTATTTCCTCATAAAGTAACATTTCTATGCCTTTGTACGTGTTCTTGTACACACGCATACACATACGCTGTGTGAACGCTCTCCCGGCTTACTGAGGTGGATACGGTTACCTGGACAGTCAGTGTGTGTTTCTCCCTGTGACCTCAGTCCTTGATGGCTTAAATAATACATGCCACCACTGGTCATCTCCACCACGGCATTCTCCCCGTTGCCATTTCATATGGTCATATTATATTAGTACACATCTTCAAACATTTCTCTCCTTCTTCAGTCTTCTCACAGGAATAAGGCTCCACATGTCTCTCCCACGCACAACAGTGTTGGATACTGTATGCCCTTCCTGTGCCTCTGCTCTCCAAAACACTGCAGTCAGTCCTAAAACTCCCCATCCGTTTCCTGCAAACTGGCTCGAAACTTCCTGTTCGCCAGGTCTAACCCCCACCTGCCCTCCCTCCCTCCCTCCCTCCCTCCCTCTCCCCCCCATCCCTCTCCCACTCTCTTTTTCCTTACTCATTTGTCCCTTCTTCCTTCCCTCCCTATGGCGAGTCCATCATGGCCTCCAGCATCTCCAGGAAGAGCTTGTGCATGGGGACGCCCCCGCGGGTCTTTATGCCGTAGAAGGTGGTGAGAGCACGGCCGGCGGTCTGCCTGAGGAGGGGGAGGGTAAGCAGGAGCCGGCCGGCCCGCCGGGGGTCCTCCGGCCTGCGCTGGGACTCCAGCTCCAGCAGGGCCTGGTGCAGGAGGTCCCGCAGCTTCTGCACCGCCTCCATGTCCTCAATGTACACTGAGTCTGAGGGGAGGAGAGGAGTGCTGTGAGAGTGTGTGTGTGTGTGTGCGCACTTCAGACTAAGGGCAACAGATTGCAATGCCTTTTATGGCACCAGCCATAGTCTTGAGTCGATTGTGGGGTTCTGCTGGGGTGGCCTTGAACAGGGTTAAGTTAAGGTTAAGGGGCTAAACCACCGAAAGGATTAAAAAAGGCTATATATGGTTCTGCCTCAACTTAACTGCTCATCTTGCATAACAGCAAATGTCTCTCAGGAGATTTTTATGGACACCTCAGAATGTTCAATAAAAACATGTTCAACGAGTTTACTTTATTCTACACTATTTTACATTAAATGAATGTACTATATTGACATACACTTAATTCATCATTCTTGTAATACTGATTCAGCATTTTAAATGTGTAAAAATACCAAAAAAAAGGCACAACTTGCAAATAAAAAAACTAAAACATGGTATTACCCATTTTTGAAGAATTCAGTGCTCACCAGTGTTGTAGACCAAGCAGACCATGGCACGGGAAGCACTCTGTATTCTCCCAGATGGTTTATTTTAGGCGATAGCTGTGAACTTTACGGGGCGGAGGCGGTGGGCTACCTGAGTTGGTGAGGGCGATGGCCTTGAGCATGACAAACTCCTCGCGGTCCAGCTGCAGGGCTCGGTATCGGCGGGCCAGCTGGCTGATGGCACCGTTGAGTTCAGAGAGGCCGGCCAGACGGGACATCTCCTCGTCCAGGACAAAGTCCTCAGCGAAAACCACCTCATCTTCACAGCCTAGCGAGCGGAAAGCCACCCCCAGCACCAGCACCTCCAGCCACACCGACTGTAGCACAGACATCTGGTCTGCCAGGGACAGGGACAGGAAGCCTGCCAGGAAGAGGGGAGGGGCCAGTTAGGGAAAAGTACTGAACTCTATATCTTTTTTGCAAACAAATCAAATAGATAACATTTAGGACATTATAATGAGCTATCTAGCAACATAAGCTACTTAAAGGAATGTCAGTAAATTAACGTCCGTGTAGTTGTCCACTCATTCCACTCAAAGCAGTCATACCAGGGACTCCCATGCCAAGGGAATTGGTTATGTTAACTTTAGCTAGGAGAGTCTGCGCTCATTATCACTGGCTGACAAATGCTAGCTTGATGCTCTATACGCAGTTCAGTAACCATGGAAGTTCCAACTACTTTACGGTCATGATCCTTATAGAGTCATATGTTGATTCATATGTTGACCAACCACAATCTATTGTTGACCTATGATGAGTAAAACAACTAAACTATAACTCTGTTATCGAATCATGTGAAGTAAAATCACGCAGTGGTTCTTATTCTTATATGTATTATGGGTGTAACTGAGGTTAAAATAAGACTGTATATTGTAAACCTCTTAGTTTGGTAGAAAAATAAAGGGTTTCCTTCATTACAGCCTATGGTTGCTGCAACTCCTGGCTCCTCCCACCTCTCCAGTTCCTATATATGCTCTACGGCACTGAACAATATAAACGCCTACTCTGCCTGTGTCCGAACCGGAGTCCTATCTACTACATCCTGTGTCCTAGCAGACTGCGTACCATTTACTCTATACTGTTTAGTACGCAGCATGCATTATGCAAAAAAAAAAATCCTCCTTACTATTTTCAAACTGTACTGTGGAAGTGTCATAAGACTTCCCACTCCTGCACGGCCATGTTCACGTGCTGATGAAGAAAAACATCAGCGAAGCTGCGCCACTACGAGTGATTTATAAGACCAAAATGTTCATTTACTTCCTGAAAAGTATGCTCTCAAATATATTCAGCGAAACCCTGGAAATAAGTATATCATCCGGAGATTTTAAGTACACTACATTTTGAGGAAATTTCACCTACTTTACTTTCTCATCCAGTGTTCTCAACAAGTATACTCAATAGTATGGAAGGGCGCTGATTCTAACACATCCAAAGACATACTCACATCCATCAACAAGCCCTCTCACCAAAATACACCCTCACACACAAGACACGCCCACTAAGCAATACATACTCCCAACCATGGGCTGATAAAACAATCATGAAAATGATCTCATTACAATTTGCCATGATAAGATTTTGAGAGTTAGTTTTGATTCATTAAATTTGTCCAGTTGTGTGTTTTCATAGGCCTGTGTACCATCTTGCACGTTGTTGACGTACACACACAAGAGCAGCAGCTACTGTGAAAAGAGTGTAGACAAAAGGAAATGGTTGCCGGCAAAGGTCACACAAGCAATTAAAAAAATTTTCAATTCACATCTCTCCTTCTGTCTTCTGTAATTGTGTGGCTTCAAATTATTTGTCCCCAATTTCCAGAGCTCTCCACCCCTCCCTCACCGGGGATGTGCTTGGCCCAGCCGATGATGACGACAAGTTCACGATCTGCCAGGTCGCATAGTGTGGTGAGGGTGCGCAGGGCGGTGTCGGGCTGCAGGGGGTCCGGCATGGCGAACAGCTTCTCCGGCTCCGCCACCAGCAGGTGGGACACAATGATGTTGGAGGAACCTGATCCACACACACACACACACACACACACACACACACACACACACATACATACACACATACATACACACATACATACACACATACACACACTGCAATGTCACAGTTTCCAAATGCCCACTTAAAATCTTAATAAAAATAATGCAATCATCAAAACTGTCCCCAACTGTGCGGCCAAGCAAAGACGGGACACCTTTTGTTGATTTTTTGGAACTCAATTAGTTACTCTATTGTTTTACTTTAGTCCACATTTACATAGATCTATACTTATACATAGATCTACCACAAGTAGGTGAAAATTAATTTTACAAATGTAATCAATTATGTTTATTGAAAGTGTATTGTGTGGTAAAAGACCACATTACACTCATTTATAATTAGTATCTATAATGCCTTCCCTCCCCATCATCCCTGGCCTCTACCTCGGTCTCCCTCTTTCCTCAGAGGGATCGTGGGAGGCTGGTAGGCCGCGTTCTCCACTTCCGGGCGCCTCTTATACTTCTGTCTGCCCCCTCTCACCCGGTCCAAACGCACACCTGTAGGAGAGAGGGCGAGTGTCAACACTCATCCCTGAAAAAGGTATCCGACTGACACCTCCCTGCATTCGACTGCCAGGCCTCACCACGCAGTAAAGCTCTGAAGATGAGTTTGATTTAAATGCTAATGTCAGGTTAACCCTGAAGCTGCAGGGCAGTCCTGCCATTCCCTCAGCAGTGATAATACATGCACTGGGCTGCCTCTTCACTTTCTGCGGGGGAGGGAGGCACGCCATCAAACCTGCTGACAGGAAATGTTACCCTCCGCTTTGTTACATCCTGCCCGTTAGATGCAGGCCTGGTAGATCACACTTTGCGAGACGTGGGACAGGCTCACCCTCTTTGAGCATGCCCACTTTCAGGCACTTGGTGAAGCGGCAGGCTTGACAGGCCTTCCGGCGTCTCTTGGTTATCTCGCACTCGTTGGACGCTGGACAACTGTACTCGATGTTACCTGAGCAAAGTGAGAAAGGGAAACACGAATTAGCCAAAGTGAGAAAGGGAGACAACATGAGCACGCCCGAGACCGCTGTCCGTTTGAAGCCAGTGTCAATTATTCATTAGTGAAATTCTCATCCTGTGACTGGCCTCACCTACATAAACAACTGAAAAAAAGGTGAAATAACCTTTCTCCAGTATGGCTGGGCTGAGATCCGGTAATACCGTATACAGCGATATATAAAACAAAGCAACTGTGGTATTTCACCGTTAGCACACAATTTTTAGAGTGCGTGTGCTAATAAGTGTTCCTTTAAACAGCATCTTTTCACACAAGATTGCCATGTACATGACATTGTGATACACACAATGTGAGTGATGTGGGACCAAATTACAATTAATATGTTACATGTGATCCTATTGACACGCAGATTAGACAGGAGTAGACATGACAGAGGCCCAAGTTTTGCTTACCAAAAAATTAGATAGCTCCAGTGTGCCAGTACCCTGGCTTTATACCACATTATAAAAGGAAACACAAAGGTTTAAATGTCCACCAAATTAATTGGTGATAGCAAAGGAAGGCAACGCTTTAAACATTCATATGCACCTATGAACTCATTAGGGATGAGCAAAAATCATAAAACCGCTAAACGGTTACACGGTGCAAAAAAATGTGTTTACAGTTTACACATTTAAACGACAAGGTTGGGGGGGCGTTTCTAAATTTGCCTCATTTTAATATAAAACGACGTGCTACCTAAATTATCGCCAAGATGTGCTTTTATTACAAACTTGCAAAAGCAGCCACAGAGAGGACTTCAAAATCAAATATTGTGGTCTATATAAGAGTGCAAATTTTCAAAGCGAAAGCTCTCATTGATGTTTGCAGAGAATTATATGCACAACGGAGTGTGAGCTGATAAGCGTGGCTGTTACACTCGGTTCGTCACTCAGTCACTGTCGAATGTTTATATCTTACATGATTTTGCACCATTCCAGTGCTGTTGAAATATGTTAGTGTTGCTGATGTTAGCTGAGTGTTGCAAAGTTTACATTTGACATAATTTTCTGAAATCTGCTCAAAGTGAGACCACTTTTTCTCTTCCATTCTTTGCAAGGAAATTTGGAGAAATGTCAGTTAGATTTTGGCCGCACGCGCAAGCACAGATGCTACATTATCACTTGAGAGCTGATCACGGAACATATTTCCCATGCCCACATCGCAACCTCACACAACTGTCAAAACCGACACCAGATCAGCACTACTACTCGTAAACACGAGCCTACGACAATCACAGTGAGAACAGAACACTGAAATTATGTGAACGTTGGCCCTTAAAAAACAAGTTAAAAAGTTTAATCATTCAGAGATTTTCCTAAACTTTTAACATTTTTGTTAACATTTAGCAATTACATGTTTAGAAGTCTCACATCCAGAACTCATTGTCCTGCTCAGTTCACAAAGCAGCAAAATAAACTTTTTAAAGCAAGTTTCACGCCTCCTGCACACCCCCAGTTACAAGAAGGACATTAAACGAAGTCCTCTGTAATACAGGGACAGTGTTGAGCCGTAGGTGTTAAGAGTGTCCCAGCCCTGCCAATAGCTGCTCTCACCCTGGATGGTCCTCTTGAAGAAGGCCTTGCAGGCTTCACAGGAAGCCACGCCGTAGTGGTAGCCCGACCCTACGTCCCCGCACACCAGGCACAGCCGCTTGGGGAGCGTGCTCAGAGCGTACTTGCACCTGCCGCCGCTCCCCGTCGAGCCCTCCTCCACCCCGTCCCCGCCCTCCTCCTTGAAGTGGCAGCGCAGGGGTGGGGTGCTGAGGGGCGGGGAGTAACGGCCGGCGCTTTCCCCCCTGTTGCCCCCTCCGCCGCTCTGGGAGGAGTCGGAGGAGACGCCCCCCGGGCTGGCCCGCCCACCACCGCCACCGCCACCGCCACCGCCACCACCACCACCACCGCCGTCCGGGCTGCTGGGCTCTGCCTTGATGTGCAGGTCGGAACGCCGCTCCCTGGAAGACATGGCCGCTGCAGGGGAGAAGGGAAGAGAGAGAGAGAGAGAGAGAGAGAGAGTTAGAGAGAGAGGAAAAAGGTAAAAGGACAGAGAAACGGATGGACAAAGACAGCCAAGGAGAAAGAGAGAGATGAGAAGAGAGGGAATGACACAGAGACCGCAGGAGTGTGAAGTCAGTCCATTAATATTCTGCCCAATAGTACATCACACAGGATAAGACAATTATCACGGTCATCTCTGGCAGCGCCCGAGAGGAGGCGGCTCTGGAGTCTGCTGTCTCTCATGCTCAGCTCTAAGAAGCTCAGACAGGCACCATTGTGCGCACAGCTAAGTCTTCAAATGAATGAGCTAAATTAGGAAGAGCCAACCAGTGGCCGTTGGTCACAGCCTACGGATATGAATACTGCTTTCTACCTGCCTTCATTCTGAAGCAAAAAACAAAACATGGTTCATTTAAATTCATTCATATTTATGCGTAACCAATATATTCTAAACGAACCGTGTAGGACTGTCAAACATCATTGAATCAAAAAAATTGTACCATATACACAGCAATGAATTAATGTTAAGGATACACCATGTGGTGTATTACCTTTCTTTTCATGTTTTTTTCTTTAATTATACCTGCGCTAGTAAGTATCCAAACCTCAGAGGTTGTGTGAAACTCTTGTGATCACACCGTGATCATGTGATTTTTTTGGTGCGTTTTTGTCAATCACAAGGATGCTGCAAGGCCTTAGTGTTGTTTGTCTATCAACACCCAACAGATAACAGTGGTGATGTTTTTTTCCCCGGAAGAAATTCACACAGCTTCTGAAGTTTGGATGTTGATTAAAGACAAATAAACTAAAAGAAAGGCAAATTAAGGGAAATTTTTCATTTTTAATATGTAGTTAAGGGTTCAAATTTGTAATCCAATTGTCTGGGCGAAATAAGGTGCCCAGTTGCACTCTGCCCTCATCCGTGTTGCGCTCATGCTAGCGCTTAACATCAAACAGACTGATAAACAACAAGCCGTGTTCTTGTTTTGCCTGGAGGGTACCCGATTAGGTAGCCTAAATAAAGTTAATGTGTGGGTCATGCTATCCACGTAGGAGACTCCCCTTCCAGCTGAAAGCAACCCACTGGGTTGGTGGAGAGACTGGGGCTCCAGCAGATATGCAAGGCTATCGAATCTGAACACTGACCATGTTGACAGACTGGTATTCCTTGCCAATAATATGTAGGGATCTGCTATACACAGCCTAGAAGGCCAAGGCTGCCACTTTCTTCCCCTCCAAAGGTGATTGGTCAGTTCAGTTTAGTTTAAGTAAACGATTCCATTGCTGTAAATCAATGAGGGACTCACCTTCCCTGGTTTTGCTTTGTTTAAAGGTGCACTAACGCAGCATCTTTAGCTGTGCTGTGGTTCTTTATTTACAATCAAAGACGTCTCCTTGTCCGTCCTAAACAAGCAGCAGGTCCTCCTCAGCTCTGCTGGGTTTACATTCAGCAGTGGACTACTTAAACCTGGTCAGTAATTGGTTGACCAGGTACGCAACTACAACAGCGCTGCACCAGAGCCATGCATTACTTTGGGTGGACATGACTGCATGTGTTTACAGAGAAACAAGCTTAGGCTGCATGCATTGTCTGGCTCGAAAGTAGCATCGCATTAAAGCTGGCTGAAGATGCTGCGACCGATAAAGTGCAAGCAAATGTGCTAAGGAGCAAAACCATTTGAAAATGTGAGGCTGACCCAAAAAACGGCCTTTTAAAATGAAGAAGTATGCACTGAACATGACCGCTCAGATATCTGCACTGCACATACAGGTGAAGATTATGAATGAGTTTGCGATGCCAGGAAGGAACAAGATCCACGCTGTGTGAGTATGGAAACGGAGCTCTGTGTGTCTGTGTTTGTATAGCACACATCGAGTCAGTAAATCTGAGATCCCATTTGACCAATCCCTCCAGATTAGAGTCATTAATCCAAAGGAGAGAAGCTCCAATCCTTTCATTAACAACCAGGCCCAGAGATAGACCAGCAAATGGTTATAGGTGGAAGTGGTCAGTTAAAATATACACACCCACCCCCAAATGGTACATGAGACACTCAATGTTTCCTCTACATAGAGGCAACAAAAAAGTTTCCCTCAAAACTACTATCAGCAGAACATGGATCTTTTGCCATATTGTTCATATTCAGGCATGAAACTTAAATGGTTGCACTGGTTACTTTAGCTTTTAAGTCAACTTGTAATAGGCTAAGTGTTCGGTTGTTGTTAGTCGTTTCAGGGGGCGTTACGGGAGTACCTTGTAGTGTAGTTCGCTAGCTCATCTGTAATGAGTGGTAGACACATACAAGTGATGGATGACTGGCTTTATGATACGTGTGAACGAAATGCTGGCTCTGAACGAGGTACGCATGAACGAGGCGCGAATTAGCTGTAGTAAAGTTCCAAGAATCAGCTGTGCGCATGCGTGTGTGTGTGTGTGTGTGTGTGTAAACCTTGCAAAACCCATGCGCCTCTGCTGCAAACAAACCCTAGGGGAAACACTGGAGACTGTCCGCCCGACGAACACGCTCAGGCTCATGTGAAAATAGCCCTTTTAACAAGCAAATACTGGACAAAATAGAGGAAACACCACATGAAAAAGGTCAATTTGATGAAACTGAATCACAATTACAAAGGCAGGTCCACAGGTGAGCCATATTTCGCTGAATGCCAAATGCACAAACACGCGTAACCTGGTGGAAGAAACACAGAACCTGGAACCCTGAGCAATCGAAAATAGTTAATAGGTCTGATGAGTCATCCGTTACTCCCTTTCCAACACGTGGACAGGTTTACGTTTGGAGAAAGCCAAAAGAAGCCTTCAACCCACAAGGTCTATTGCCAATTGTTGCCATTTTATAAAACCAGGTGCAAAAAATGTTCCTTCATGATGTCCCCAAAATGCTTCCATAAAGCTACACGGTTAAACAAATCCAAGAGTGGTTTAATGAACACCAGGATGAAGTCAAATGCCATTCTTGGCCTCCACACCAAATCTAAACATCATTGAACTTTTAAGGGCAGTTCTTTCATGCAGAGTGCAAAGTGGATGTCCACCTTCATCCATCAAAGAACTTGTACAACAGCATTCAAAAAAGGCCAGAAGCTGTTCTATAAACTAAGAGTGGCCTTACTCCTTATTAGTTATTTGATATTCATATAATGTTAGGGGTTTCCATTGTTTTGTTTGTATATGCATGCACACTTTAATATTAAAAAATTCTTTGTGTCTACACTACCGAAATTGGGTACTGTACAGGAACCTACCACGAGTGGTTTTATGTATTGTTTTTACCTTTTGGTGTGTGTGTGTGTGTGTGTGTGTGTTACAAAAAGCCTACTAAAGATTGGCCAGATCACAGGCTGACTTAATGGTCTCACTAAAGATAATTATCATTGCTAAAAAATCGAAAGCAAAACAGATTGATTTCCAGATGCTCGAAGGTTAAAATTATACGCCGCATTCCTAGTGGAATACAGTTGATAACGCGGAGTGGAAATACGTTAGTAACTTTAGACTCTGACTGTGTAATATGCATATTAATACTTAATACAATTTGAGGTTGAGCAATTAATGGATTCAATCCTATTGTTTCTCAGAGATAGGACTGCATAGTGGTTGCTTGAAGTTGGGACAAAATGTCTTTTAATCTTTTTAAAACTTTTACTAGTCTGAATTCTATTTTCTGTTCAGGGCAAAATTAGGTTGTCACCGTACTAATGGGAAATGTCTATATAAAGTGGATAAGGAGGTCTGTATTTGTAAAAACAATTCGCAAAAAAAACGGTGCATATGCGGTGCTTACAAATGTTTATTTATTAGAATTAAACTTTTGTTAGTCATATATTTTGTTATCATATATTGAAATTCTATTTTTTATTCTGAAGAAACATTTTGACTTCTGCTAAACATAAACTGCAATTTAGCAATTAGAAACCATTGTCTCAATAAACAAAGGATATAATACAAAAAACCGGATCAATGCTTATCTCTTGAGATGAGTTGACCAATTCCAATTTAATAGAATTTAGTTTCTACTTCTTTTTAGATGTTACTCAGAATCCAGTGTCACTAAATTACTCTTTGGAAGCAGAGCGTTTAATGAGAAAATGTTAGCATAAGAATTAGGCTAATTAATGCAAAGGAAAAATAAATCATATCAGTCCACCAGATGGCACTGCATATGCTACAACTTGGAGGCAACTCTGAAATCCTATCACCAGTTTCTTATCCCATCAACTATCTTACCAATTCCAGAATCTGGCATTGTATGCCAATATTAAGGTGGACTGATCGGCAAGACATCTATAGATGTAGAACACTATAGCGTACAGTGCAGTGTTATGGTTTGAGAACTGAGTTTGTGGGTTCGATTCCCAGGCACAGCTCTTGTACCTTAAGCAAGGTATTTAACCTGACTGCTTCAGTAAATTTACATTTTGTATGTACAATCCCTTTTAAGCATCTTTTATACGCTGTCTAAAGAGATTGTACGTACAAAATGTAAGTTGCTCTGGATAAGAGTATCTGCTAAATGCCTGATATATAAATGTACACATTTTTGAACAGTGAATGACAAGCTGCCTGCAAAATGTACTTTGCTGCCATTGAGAGTGGACAGAAAAACAATAGTCAACCCCAGAACATTTGCCAAATGAGGTGAGGAACATGCTGCTATTTTCAAACTTACAAGCACCTTTAGACAAAAAGCACTTCACTTTTATGCCGTTGCCATGTGCAGTGAAAGACATGTTGATACAACAATTTCAAGTACAGAAGTTGTGTCTCCTTGTCTTATTTTTGGTCAATAATATATTGCTAGCAATCAATATATCTGTGGATACACTTTGTAACATATTTTTGAGATTGCTTTCACCATCTTTTTCTCCCAGATTTTGAATGCCCAGATGTATTTTTAAGGGCGCTCAGTGCTGTTGAATTGGTAGCGCACAGAGATGCTCTCCTCCAAAGCATGTGATGTTATCACACCACACTTTGCAAGTGGAGCCGCACAGAAAGGAGTCGGAGGAGGAATATACTTCATGCGCAGACATACCAGGCCATGGGGCCATGGGCCTATCCATGCACTAGAACAGTGCCTTAACAGGATGAGCCACCCAATGATGTGATTTTAACAAAAAGGTGCACAATCATGTGACCAAATTATCAACACATTGAGCAAGATAGTATTGCCCTTTACAAGCTGACATTGCAGTACTAAACGGACACAAAGGTAATAAACAGCATGCAAGGTGCTGTGTAAAATGTCAAGCGTGAAGATGTCCCCAGATACTTATGCCCCCGAACAGGCAGCTTGTGGGGACCACAGCCAGTCTGCACAACTTTGGTTTATGGTTTTAGCATGCTGGCCAGGCGTGTGCAGTTATGCAACTCATTACAATCTGTAGACAACCGTATGTTCTATAGCTCTCAATACATTTTTAGACTGAATGTTGTACGCGCCTTGTACATTTGTTTTTAGAAGGAATGTTTTACAGCTCTGTGCTGCATACGTAAGGTGTAAATCCATCAAACCTGAAGGTCAGTCAGTGTAACTGTTATGAACGGAACACTGCAGCACTAAGGATCCTAGTTAGCTCAACCTGTAAAAATAATCAGGTGTAAGAATTATTGTGCACACAATCTTGTTTAACAGGCAATACGGTAAAGGCACAAAATTAATTTGCCACAGCTGGGAAATGTTGCTCCTGTGATACATACCCCAGAAAAAATGCAACAGAGGAGCAAAGCAGAAAATGAAGGCATACCACACTTGGAACAGTAACACTCCCCCGTCAATAACCCCAACAACAATAGCTTCCCTCCAAAATCAAACAACGCAGGCAAAGCAAAACATTAAAGAACCAATCGATCAGTGTGGGTCCACCTCCATTGATGTCAGCTTGGCAAATGAATCTGGCAATTGCAGCTTTTATCTGTTCCAAATGCACTTGGCATCATTGACAGCCAACCAGAAAAGCATGAGACAAAAAAAAATCCACTTAGCTGTCAGTCAATTGTAGCACTCATTTGATGTCTTTTTTTGCCTCTTTCCTTTATGATATAGACCAAATAAATATCAGGTTTCTTAACTAAAATGTAAACTATTCATGCTCAAGTTTTGCTACTGAATAGCTCAAATATGATTTTTCTGGGTGATGATGTCCCTGCCTATTTAATATGCTAGCAAGACTCCAACTCCTATTATGATGTAGGCCTAGTATGTTCTTCTGGTTTTAGCAATATTTTGTGTCCATACAGCATTTTCTAAAGCTGAAATCAGTGGGCCAACTCATCATTACAATGAAAAGAGAGGATCTCGATAAATCTGCCTTACACTAGAAAAAAAAAAGGCCACTGGAATTGGGTCAGAATTTACTTCTTTCTGAATCCAGACACATGGCTCTTGCCAACTATTGTAAATATAAAGCTCCGGTTGCTCTATATTAAGCTGGCCCTGTATTTACTTACATCTTTACTACATCTCTTCACCAGTGCACAGTCCCACAGTGCTACGAGCAATCCATCATCATCCCCAAGTCCACCAAACCAACCTGCCTCAATGTCTACAGGCCTGTTGCTCTCACATCTGTGGCCATGAAGTCATTTGAGCACCTGGTCCTCGATTACCTTACAGCCTCAACATCATCTCAGCTGGACCCCTATCAGTTCGCCTACCGTACCAACAGGTCAGTAGAGAATGCGTCAGCCAGGTACTCCATCACACGCTACAATACCTGGAGACCCCTAATACTTACGAACGCGTCCTGTTCATCGACTTCAGCTCGCCGTTCAACACAATCATCCCCACCAAACTATTCTCTAAGCTTCAGAACATGAACATCAACCCATCCATGAACTACTAGATCCTGGACTTTCTAAATAACAGAACAGTCAAGGTGAACCACCGAACATCTCGCCCCCTGTCCCTCAGCACTGGGCCCCCTCAAGGCTGTGTCCTTTCTGGCTCTTTTTTCTCTACACCAACCAATTAACCTCCCTGGACAGCTCAGTCAAAGTCTTCAAGTACGCTGATGAGTGATGACACCACCATCGTTGGCTTCATCTCATACAACAATGAGACAAGAGGTGGACAGGGCAGTGAGATGGTGCTCCAACAACAACCTCCTGCTCAACACCTTCAAAACCATGGAAATAGCCATTGACTTTAGGAAGACAAAGAAAACACCCAAACAGCCAATAACAATTGCAGACCAGCCCATAACTCTGACAGACTCCTTCAAATTCCTCGGGACCCATATCAGCAATAATTTAAAATGGGACATCAACACCAAAACCATCATGAAGAAGGCCCAGCAGTGACTGTACTTTCTGAGGCAACTGAAGAAGTACAGGGTTAAACAACATGTGCTCAATTCTACACTGTCATTATACAAAGCATCCTCACATCATCAATTACGGTCTGGTACGGTACTACGGATATCACTCGGGCTGGTAAGATCGTAGATTACCCCTCCCACCCAGCCCACTGCCTTTTCCAACCCATGCCCTCAGGTAGACGCTACAGGTCTATGTTCTCCACAACCACGCACTTTTCCCCCCACAGCCATCAGAAATCCCTAAGGGGTCCCTCCCATTCTAACTAAAACACCTGACGGCCTACTGGACAATGACGATGCTACTGCGTTCTGTGTGTGTCCTTTATTGTATGTATTTATTGTTGGGAAGTTGGGTATATGTTTCACCAGGAGATAACATGCTGTACCGTAAACAAATACCACCAACCTGGTATTTTCTTTTCAAGTTTCTTGAATCTTTAGGAAAAGTGTTCATTCCAGTTTTTTTTAAAATTTTAAACCCACCATGGTCCTTTTGCGTAAGGCAGGATTCCGATGTTCTGGCCATCAGCTAAATATACAGCTGCTAAAACAACCTTAATTCACAAAGAGAAGACTACCATACCACTTTGCTTACTCCATTAGAGTGAATTAATTAATTTACTGGTGCAAATATAGTGTTGACGTGACCATTGTTTTCTATACAAAAAAATGCTCCTGCTAACTGGATGGAAGGGCAACAATTAAGCATTAGAACGAGTAGCACAACCCCAGCAGTGTATGCCTCCCATGGTGCTTGGAACCTTTGTTGTGTTTTTATTAAGTTCTCAATATAGCCTAATACAACCCATATTACCACGTTGATAGCCTTCCCCAAACCCCACCTTCAGCAACAAAATGACCTTGCGATCCAAAATTGCCACCTAACTAACGTAACATTACACTAATATCTATATGCAGGCTTCGAATCATTCATGTAGTTCACATTTTAAAAAAACTACGGCAATTGTATGTAACGTTACAAGCAACTAGCTAGCTATGCGTTTCCCTATTTGCTATGCGTTTCCCTATTTGCGTTTCCCTAGGCGAATAACATTAATTCCTCATAGACTCCCTCACGTTTTTAACTAGCTAACGTTTTTAACCCAGTAACAGCCACGACACGCTGGCAGATCTATGCGTGTAATACAGCCGGTAACGTTAAAGATGAACGCACTAACTAACCACCATCGGCCAAGTTAACTAACGTTAGCTACAACATGAAAGTAAATTAATTAATTCCATTTTTCACACGTAGATACCAGCAACTTCCCATATATCGAAAAGTTTGATACGTTAGCTAGACTAGCATTATTCAACGTTAGCTAGTCTACGTGTCACATACTAACTTAGTCACGAGTATTTTGTTAGCTAAGTACGATAGCTTGATACTTTTTGTTGTTGGCTACCGTTACAACCTATCCTCCCCATGGCTACCGCCTTACGTTAGTTAGCTTGTGGATGATGTGGCCAGCAATTCGGTGGTTGGTAGCTATGACGGTATCTATCATTTTAAACGGTACAAGTACACAATAACATGAACACATGCTGTCAACAAAGTTAGCGATGCTGAGATGCCAACAAACTATTATTAAACAAAAATGTATCTTAAAAAGATAACCGAATAAGCCTGTCCCTTAAATACATGGGACAGGCGTATTTGTAAGCTACCTAAGGTAGCTTGCTAGAAAATATATTATTCAGATAACGTTACATGATTATTGAGTGAGGTCCTGATCCAAACAGATAGCTAGCTAACGTTACGGCTGCAAACGCTAGCTAGCTATATGAAGCACGAACACTAGATAGGTAGCTAGCCAGCTGACACAGCTTTAGCAAGGTAGTTTGCTGGCCATGTAACGATTTAGTAGCCAGTTGACTAAACGTTACTGTTACCTCCGTCCTTGTTCCCTCGAAGCATGTCTCTCTCGGTTATGATTAATTTTGGAATTATTTTTATAGTCAACAAAGGTAATATGAAGTTAATGGTCTACTTTTCATTTTATCCTGGCCATACTAAAATGTAAAAGGCTAGACTAGAGCGTGTCCCTGCTACTGGAAACGATCAATATTCATGTTCTGCTTGCATGATCATTTAAATATTTTAAATAAGGGAAGCACACCATTGGTTGTCATGCCAGTTGGCACTCTTTGGGGCGGGAAAGGAAGTACAGTAGGTCAGAGGAAGTGAATGTCTAGGCAGGAATTTCTGTAGTTCTAGAGAAGTGCTGTGGTTGTAGGCTACCGTCTGTCAAGCAGGCAGCAATATCTTCAAAGACATCATGCCTAGTCGCTATTAACCATTTATCGGTTACCGTTGCATCGGACACATCATACATTAATGAGTACACCGAATTAATTAGGAACTTCACCTTTCTCCCAAAATAATAATTAAATACACATTCGTAATGTGTAATAGCCCATAGTGTTATGTGCTACAACAATGTATTTAATGTGTTGTAAAAATGTTTTTTTTTAAAAAATTTCTAATAAATATTATTTGGCACCCAAGGTGGAGCTGAACACATCTAATTCCCACCCTAAATTGAAATATCCAATTAACTGTTGTAATTGCAGCAGCGTTCACTCCTGATTCAAGAGTGTAGACATCCAAGGTTCTCCTATGAAACATGTCGTGTCACCAGCCTGCTTCTTTTCACACTGCAGATGAGTCGGAGAAAGTCATTTAATATACCGCTTTGTCATTGCAGACCAAGGTAAACCTACCGACCAGTGGGGGTTGCTATAGAGCGATGAAATGTGGGTCCCTAACCGAATCAATCCTCCCGTACTCGGGGCAACACAATCACCAATTGCACTTCCCCTATGGATCTACCAGCCACAGTCAGCCCTGACACAATTCAGATTTGAGACCGTGGGGCTCATCCATGCACCACAGCGTGGTGTCTTAACTGAATGAGCCACCCAGCAACCACATTTCTTCTATTTAAATATAAAATATTCCCCACCTTACATTTTTTATCCAAATGCAAGTAATTCTATTATTCAGCTGGACTAAAAATGTTAACTATAATAAAGTGAATCATATTCTATCTTTACAAAATGGCCCAATATGTGCTCGCTTTAATTTAATGTGTTTGAAGAAATCCTTCCAAATCAAAGATGATAATGGAAACACAAGTATGAGATCCCGCCGGTAAATGAAAGATACAAACCTGTACCAGTGTGTCTGGAGATGCCCCTCCCTCCTGGCCTCTTGTGCTCTTCACCTCTTCTCTTTCTTCCTGCTATAAGGTGTTTAGCTCTTTGCTTTTCAGTCCACTGGGTTTATCAGAAAATCTAGAAAGAAAGCAAAAAATTATATTCCAGTAATATTCTAAATGTGTCTGTGGCATAGCCTTTCACACAATATAAACATGAAGACAACACCATGTGTAGCTTGTTGAACACTAATGTGTTTTCATGCTTCAACCAAACTTAAACTGAGGGTGTTTTGAACACAGTCAGCTGGGACCTATTTTGGTCATATGGGGAAAATTCGAATTTCAATTAGGAAATGCAAACATACACACATACACACAAGCACACATTAAACCATAAATGTGAAACCTTCCAGCTTTACTATTGCTGGTAGCTATTGGGAATTTGGGGGTTGGTGGTCTAAAGCAAGAAAATACACTTCAAGTGCATTCAGTTTATTCAAGCATTTCATAACTAGTGTGTAACAGTTTAAGTATTTGTAGATTTAAAAACTTTCCTTTATTTATTTTATTCTTTCTTTGTATTTCCAGATTAGTTCTTCACTCTCACCACACACACACACACACACACACACACTCTCTCTCTCTCTCTCTCTCTCTCTCTCTCACTCACTCACTCACTCACTCACGCACGCATGCACGCATGCACGCACGCACACACACACACACACACACACACACTCCAAAGGTCAAAGTCACATGAGAGGCTGAAGGACAAACATACTGTTGCATTACCTTGTAGTTCTTCATACTCTCATTCATATTTGAAAAACAGTAGTAGTAATGTCTTCTTACACTTTTCCTCACATACTTATTACACTGTGTAGTGCATGCTATTATAACTCCATCGTCTATGCTTTCAAAAAAACTAAAACATACATACTGTACGTATAGAAAACACTTTAATAGGGAAGGTAACATGTTCATTGAATGCTATTTGGATCTCAAAACTCAAACTCAATATTTTCATATGTATACTTTCTTTTTTTGAAGAGTATACATACTCAATAACTACAAACATGACTATGACTCCACATGCCTTGATTCCCAAGTGTTCAAAAAGAAAATGCAGTCAGACACACAAACAGGGCAATACTGCAGATTCACTCAGACTAAATCATGTGACCATTAAATATGACTACAAAGTGAAAATCCTAACTAAATAGAAACAGAATCAGTTATCCCTAAATGGCAGGATAAAATAAAACAGGAAATAAAAAAACAACATCACTCCCATATAATGAAACAAAAAGCATTGAACTGATAGCATCATAAAGGGCTAATTATTGTTTGTTTAGTAATTCTGTGTTCAAAACACTGTGCATTAATGAACACAGAGTGAGCAGGTGAAGCCAGTAAGCGCTTCATTTCCATAGGATCTCTCAAAGGGCATGTTTGAGGTGAAAACATTGACTGAACATATCTCTTGTTTGTGGTTGCCTCCCCACTGTCTCTTTTGTTCCCTGCTCTGGTTTGAAGGGGATACATTCTTAGCATTGATCCTTTCTATTGTAATACGCGATGAAAATAAAAACAACGATTCTACATGGACCGATTAAAATAAATAAAACGCGAGAACGCAACCACGACCTAAAAGCCGCCACACTCTGTGAGTGGTCTCTGTGAGCACAAGGATGATTCATCAAGACAAATTAAATAAATATGATACAGACAGACATAATTTCTAAATAACATAAGTCATTATTACACCAAATCATATATTGACCAATAAGATATTTAAGCAATATACATGTGTAGAAATATCCTTCTTCATTTTCTACATTTCACCTCCTATGGAGAGTTTCTCATCACCATACTAAAATGTTACAGAGTGCATTCGGATATATATTGTAGTTACTTTTGATCTAATATTTTTCATTCCCAACATGAAAACCATCTTTTTTGACATCTCCTTTGAGTTATGGTGACTAACCAATACTGATTTTGTGGCCTTGTAATTACAGTGTCTGAACTCACAGACACCTGTGATATGCTGTGCTCCTACGATAGCCATTTAGACTTGAACATGTCAAGCATGCTGTAGATTGGACTCAGCTTATGCTGACATGATCTCAACCAGTGAACTCTGAGCTCTTAAAAGTTAATTGCAAAACTGATTTCAGCTTCTTGGAATAGGGTTACTCAATCTTGGGACTGGAAGGCCACAGTTCAGTGGATTTTTCCCCAGCTCGCAATACATCACTAGCACCCCTGGGACTGTGCAGGGAATGGTAAAGTTGCTTATAATTATTGTGTATGTGCAGCCATTTACTAATTCTGAAGAATCTGTTAAAACACAGAGACTATTTCATTACACATTGTGTAAGGGAGTGGAGTGGTGATATGGCGAATCATCATTACTCTGCACAGAAGCAGAAGTACAACAGTTCACATACATTGGTTATATACATGCACACAAAAGATAGTAGCCTAATTGAAATCTCTCGTGTCACAATACTGATAATGATCTCAAGACCAAAGGCAGCATAGCTGATAAACAATATATTTCACGACTTCTCAATTTATTTTGCAGATACATTCTAAATTAACCATTTCAAAACTAGACAATAGAAACGGTAAGAGAAGACAGAGTAACTATGTTTAGATTAGAGTCACCGTAGTTAGCCTTTTTTGCTTGCTTTGTATCCTGTTCTGTATACAAATTTACAAAAGTTATATCACAAGTATCACCATTTCCATTAGCCATCACCAAGTAGCTCTAAAACCACATGAAAACATTGAGAGAAAGAGAGAGATAGAGAGAGAGAGAGAGAGAGAGTGTGTGTGTGTGTGTGTGTGTGTGTGTGTGTGTGAATGAGAGAGAGATGCATGTATCAAATGTATGCGTCATTACGTCTCAAGAATACCTCGAATACTAGTGCTGATAGCTTCAGTTGCTCAGGCAGCACAGTTGTGTATGGGATTCTATTTCTGGAGTCTGTGTGGGATATTTATAGACAGACGACCAGCAACTCTCGTGGAAAAAAGAAGAAAAAGATCGTGCCATAATCTGATCTGACTTGAGATAGAAAAAGGAAGCACATCATGGTCAGGCGACTACTAGCTATGGATAGCTCACTTATTACTCTTGGAAGGCATGTCCGAAATTCAGATGTAGTGACAGGCAGTTGTGTAAGAATAATGCAAATACCAATTTCTGCAGGTAATGTAGCATTTATTAGCATTAATTTACGTGTGTTCAATAATTAAACTATAGCATGTTATATAAAATTATACAAAGATACACTACTTTTGGAATAATCTTTTTGAATATTTCCCATTCTAAATATTTTGCAAAGATCCTCGATACTTTCCCGTGGTAGCTATTTTATCATATCATATCACAATTTTCTTAACGTGGAATATTTTTGTGTCAGCATAATCTGAATGGCAAATTAACAAATAACAAGCCAGGCCCAATTATACGATTCAATATTGCGATAATTTACACACGTGTTCTGTCAAATTAACTTGCGCACTCTCACACAATCAGCAGGGGGGGTCGCACGCATTTACGCACGCTCGCACACACACTCACTGTCGCTAAGACACCAGAAGAAAATTGGTTCTACGCTCCAGTCAAACGTCCAAACTAAGCAGTGTTTCTCTACCAACTCTTACCGGTCTTTGCGAAATCATCTTCGGGACTCGGCGTTTCTGTCAAGCCGTACGTCTGGAGGTATAGAACCCACTGATGATTCCGTCTCCCCAGTTAGCCTGCAAATCTCGTCCACACCAGTGTCCTATGCCTATTCAACAATATTGCATAGCCACTGCTTCAAAATAAAACAGCCTAGCTTCGTTTCTCAAAGCATTTGCTTATACTTCTAAGACTGTGCGGGTATCTAATCGCCGGCGAGGTTAGAATAATACATTTGTCCTTGAAACTTGCAAAAGAACACTAAAAATTCAGATCTTGTTATTCATTTGTCTGAGTATCAATCCCACTTGATTTACACCGGTCTCTTATCCGAGTGAGCTCTCGTCTTCCGCCAGTACTACTATGTTCCACGTACGTACATCCCTCGCTCTTTCTCCTCCCTCTCTCGTTTACGTATACAGTTTCTCCGTTACGTCCGCATGCTCCCTCCAATCCAACTCCCTTCCACTGCCGTCATCGGCATTGCTACAATAAAGAAAAATTGACATACTGTAATGTAACGTTGTTCTGACTCACTCTGTTACATGCTTTTAATGAGTTGCATTGATTTCCGTATACTATTTTTACTTGCTTGTAGCTATTATTATTTTACGATAAAAAATCTTGCTGAAAAGAATCAAAATAGAACAAGTTAAGAGACAAATTACAGCAAACATAGTGTTACAAAAAGACAACTTTTTGACCGAACAAGTAATAATCAAAACACAATGTTGCAATATATTTGTGCGCAAATCTTTGTTTTTAGGTAGTTATATATAGCCTAGGTTGTCAATCCTAGTTTAACGGCCACAACGTGAGTAACTCGAACCTATTGATAAATTTACATTCGTTCTTGTTTATTCTTGTAGGCTACCCTTAATTTTTAGATCAATTGGAAATGTGTCATGAATAATACAAATTGTAACATAACATTTGAGTAGCCTTAAGTCAGCATGCGGTTTTATCGACCAAAGGAAAGCATGTCTCAGGGCAGGCTACTTCAATAATCAAAATTCTGATGCAACTTGGATTTGACACGCATATACATTCAGTCACAAGCGAACATTTTATTTCAAAGCATTAACCATTCAGTTCCTCTCTATAAGGCCGCCCGGCATGCTTTGGAATGCCTTCGTCTCAGAAACACACGCCACCACTGTAAATCACACATCGCTTTAGATGGCATGGAAAATGTAGTGGCTCACAGTCCATTCAGTCTTGTGACACTGACCCGACTGAACCTGTTTCAGGCGACCCTCGACAACTCGTGCTCAGAAAGGGGTTTGGCACGAGGCCAAGACATTGAGGGCAGTGGTATCTGATGAGAAGGGAAAAAATCCTCACGGTAACTTGGCAATCAAAAAGGAAAGAGAATTTCATACCGTGCAATGTTGTGACGATACAGTGCGTACATGTTAAATTGCGAAAAATACCAGATATAGTCTACAGCATCGAAGCTAAACACTAGCGAGTTAAAAATAAATGGTGCAGGTCTGGCAGTTAAATTGTTAAAGAGAACAAATAGGCTAAGCAACTGTCTATAACGTGTCAAATAATAAAAATGAATTGCAGGTATAAATTATATTATGTATTCGTATAACGATAGCAGAATGAACGTGCAGGCTAGCCTGAGTATGACTACTCTCTGGAGCAATTTACAGCTAGGGGGAAGAGGCTGCGATTCGCAGTCCAGAGAAAGCTCCCTGTGTCATTGAGAGTCTATCTGTGACCTTCAATTCAAGGTCATAGCTGGAGCCGCATAACAGCATTTATATTGCGCTGCACTACGCAGTATTAGACTGAGCATGATCAGCACTGCACATCCAGATCACCGAGGACGGAATTAAAAGCAAAAGATTTCGCAACATTATTGAAATATAAATATAAAAATAAATTACCCGGTTGATGTTTCGTGTTTTTTTTTGTTTTTTTGGGGGGGGTCCCATTCGTTATTTTGTTACTAGGAATAATGTTATTAAACTGTGACAGCGTACGGGATTATTTATTTATTTAATATATTTGGGGAGTAGGGGTAGTTTATTTGGGAGTACAATGTCAGGGAGGGTCGCGCCTGTGTGTGTGTGTCAGCAGTTTTGGAATGCTGGTAGAGGTCATGACCCGAGAAAGGGTGTGAAAAACCGGTTAAATTAGCTAAAATCCACAATACTTCTACTCCAAAACAGATGAGCAAAAATATGCATACTCACATGCCTCTCACAGCACACAAAAACACATAATATCAAACAGATTATTATGCGCTAGTGTATGTTGGTCCAAATATCTTTTAATGAAACACATGACACGAGTCCTAACAAAGTTTAAAAAATAAGTTCCTGCAAGCTGTATCTCATTGAGCCCCAGAAGGCTCAGTTTGAATGATGAGTATGAGACTGTCTATACCCAGTCTTGTTCTTTTTGCCCTGTGACACAGTTTTGTTTAATTTTCCATGCAGACTCTCATGAGACAGTTAATTAGACATGGGGGATGGGCAATAATGCTTATGCTTATAGTTATGCAGCTCAAATAACTGTTAAATTAGGATGAGAGTGGAGGAGAAAAATATCATGAGTGGGAGGGAGATATATAAAAAAATATGGACAAATGGTATAACAAAACAAAATGTAAAAGGCAGTTTAAAGATAAATGCCTAATCCGGCTTTATAAAAATATCTTGAAATTTAGGAAGGACCTTTGACTTTTTAGATGGCTCCTCTTATTTTTACATATTTTCTAGAAAGCATGATGTTTTTCATATGCATGTAAGTATGTTACATCAGCCATAGCAAAACTGTGTTTGTAGGTTGGTATAAGCTATCAATATAACACATTAACCTTTTAATTTATCACTGCACAAAGCATGGTTATTTTTACACCACCATGAACAAATTTACAATGTTAGAATATTTGAGAATATTATTGTCTCCAATCTTAGCAATGTTAGACCGTCCTCCAGTACCCCTAATTTATGAAGACTCCCTTTGTGAGGTGCTTTAGCCCTCTCTGGTGGTCACTTGTTTGTACAGCTACTCAAAAAAGGAAAAAAAAAGTGGTGGCGCAAATCTGGCAACAGTGACGTCTGCGGAGACTGTCCTCGAGCCCAAGGTCATGCGCTGCTGTGTTTACAAGGAATAATGCGGCACAGATCTGCTGATTATATTACTGGGGTGGCTTGTCACGCTTTCCGTTCCTACTCTTCGGCCGTTAAAATGACATAAGCATAACGTAATCTGCACTGCAGGGTTCTAGATTTGATCCGTGTGATAAGAGTGCTCAGAACCCATAGAAGCACCTGAGGCAGAGAACGTTTTGGTGGAGGAGTCTGAGCAAGAACTTGTGTCTTTGTGTGTTGGATACCAGTGCAGTACATGTAACACTGATAATTATGAATATTAATCCAGCAGCAAGCAATATTTGCATATATGCAGGTATTCATATCCACAGTATGTGTTAAGCTTCAATAGACTGAAAATAAAACTGCCTCTTGCTACCTTCTTTGAATGTTTGCAGTACAATTCAATGGCATTTCCTGCCTCAATGGTTTTAGCTATGCATTGTATGAAACTAATGGTAAGCTGTTTAAAATGTAACAACTCTTTTGGAGGGAGGTAAACTCTGTTTACTGCTTTTGTCATGCTACCCAAGTAGCATTTTTATTAACTGAACATTACCCAAGGTGTGTCATTGGTAACTTCTGTTCTGCAGATTTAAAAAAAACTGCAAAGAATAATCTAATCATAAATTCTGAATTCAGTCACAGTATTACTCATTAAACCAACATTTTATTACATTTTTATTTTAGTCTCACACCATATACACATTTTTAAGGAAAATGTTGTCTCCATAATCAAAATAACAAATGCTGCAATTTATATTGATTTGTAAAACAAGTGTACAGTGTATACTGTGTACAACAACGATCAAAAACAAAACAAAAAAAAACAAAAGTAGAGAATGTGGTAGACTGATATGCATTAAGGTAAAACAAAAAAAAACTAAGTGTAAAGATGGCTTTAGATGGACGCCCATTGTGAGACCTCTTGAGAGAAACAGGAATATCACAGTCACTCATTTCATGTATGCAAGGCACAGGAAGAAGCCTGGGAGGCAGTACCTACGACCATACTCACAGGGAGACTAGTTGTTTGTTTGGTTAGCAAGAGGTACAGTAAAACGTCCAGAGAATGTCTCAGATATAACCTGCTGAAGTAGGTGACACCTTCATTAGTGTCATCAATAGTTTGACACTCATAATCATGAGTCAACGTCAAGCATTTGACATTGATATTCTGGACTACACACTCATTATCACTCTCTTGCTCTTTCTCTCTCTCTCTCAGACACACGTACACACACTCTCTCTCTCTAAATGGTTTCATGTGGTTGGTGATGGGTAATGGAAATGGATACTTGTGATAGAACTTTGGTAAATTTGTTTACAGAACAGGATACATAAGCCAAAAAAGGCTAATTAGATACAGTGGCCTCCAGAATTATTGACATCTTTTTTTAATATTAACAAAAATTCAGATTTTGTAAATCAAATGTTTTCTATGGTCATCTGCTGAAAACATTGTATTATCTTATTGTGACACCATTGGTCAGAAAATTGCACATTTTTATTCTGAAAAAAACGTTTACACAATTATTGGCACCCTCCCATTACCAAAATAAAAGCACTGAGTCTTCTCTTATAATGCCATTCCTCCATGCAGAATCTCTCAAAATCCATCAGTCCTTAGTCATTTCTTGTGGACTCCCCTCTTCAGCTCACCCCACAGGTTTTCAATGGGGTTTAGGTCAGGGGACTGCAAGGGCCATTGCAAGAGCTTGATTCTGTGGTCAGTTAACCATTTTTGTGGATTTGGAGGAATGCTGTGGATCGATGTCTTGCCATGACCCAGTTTTAGCCTCCTGGCAGGTGCAGCCAGATTAAGGGAGTCCATGATATCATGTATCCTACCAAGGTTCCCAGGGCATTTAAATAAAAAAACCAGCCCCACAACATTACATCACATCAACTGTTATGCTTGGAGAATTCCTTTAACCATCCTCCTCACTGTGTGCACCTGTGTCCTCTTCCAGACATGTTCTTCACAGCTCCAGTTGTTTAAAAACTTCTTAACTATTGCCATAATAGTGGAGATGGTAGTTTCAGGCATTTAGTCATTTTGTTATAACCATTGGCAGATTTATGAAGGTCAACAAACATTCCACATGCTCATGGATGACTTAAGGTAGCCTGGAATGTGTCACCTTATATTTATACCTCAATGAAACAGAAAGTCATAGATGAGCAATTCAGATTAACTTAAATAACCGCCTTGCGGTTGTATGCCTCCGCCAACAAGTCAAGTTGCGTCATTCTACAGAAACCAAACATTGAACATAAGATGAATAAACCTTGTTTTATCATTGCAAGGACAGTCTTTATTTATTGAACATATATAATTAATGTGATTATTAGATCGTTTTCTCAGCTACAGTAGTAAGCAAATTATTATGAAGTCACAGTGAAGTTGACCTTTGAACCTTTGGATATAAAATGTCATCACTGCATCATTTTATCCTATTAGACATTTGTGTGAAATTTTGTCATAATTAGCGCAAGAATTCTTGAGTTATGGCCAAAAACGTCTTTTGTGAGATCACAGTGACATTTGACCTTTGACCAACAACATCTAATCAATTCATCCTTGAGTGCAGGTAGACATTTGTGTGAAATGTTGTCATAATTAGCATATTTTAAACCATTTTAAACCTCAACACCCAACCTCTCTACAACATTTTTAACCAGCAACGGAGTGTTTTTAGTGGCCGCCTGATTTTGCCAAAGTGCTCCACAGAAAGATTCAGACGGTCTTTTATTCCGGCAGCCATAAAGCTTTTTCATGAGACTTTGGCAGTGAAACTGCCTACAGTTGACCTTGGGGGGTGGTGATGATGGGGACGACAATGATGATGATGATGACGATGATGATGATGATGATGAGGATGATGATGGTGATAACCCCATTGTGGCACTTTTTATTTTCTCCCTGTGTTTTGTGTAATGTCTTGTTTTACGCTGTCGTGATGTGCTGCCATTGGCATTGAATTTCCCCCTGGGGATTAATAAAGTATTTATCTATCTATCTATCTATCATAGGAATTTTTGAGTTATGGCCAAAAACATCTTTTGTGAGGTCACAGTAACCTTGACCTTTGACCACCAAAATGTAATTTGTTCATCATTGAGTCCAAGTATACATTTGTGTAAAATGTTGTCATAATTAGCGTAGAAACTTTTGAGTTATGGGCAAAAATGTCTTTTGTGAGGTCACAGTGACCTTGACCTTTGACCACCAAAATGTAATCCGTTCATCATTGAGTCCAAGTGGACGTTTAGGCCAAATGTGAAAAAATTCCCTCAAGGTGTTCACGAGAATGGGACGGACAGACGGACCTACCTACGAACGTACGGATGGACGGACAACCCAAAAACATAATGCCTCCGGCCACAGCTATTGCCGGCACAATAAGCATAAAAAGTTAATAGAAATGGAAATATACTTATATTAGATATTGTTCTTAAATATTTCTGGGGGTGCCAATAATAGTGACCCACGTGTCTTTCAGAAAAATATTTCCTCATGAAGAAATTAACCTCAATTAAAGTTTAGAGTTCTCTCATATTTTGAGCGAAAAATCAAGGTGATAAACAACAATGGCATTTTTTAATTTACATTTTGTTTTTCACCCTATGGTGGGGTGGGGAACTGATGTTGAGAGTTTAAAGATGTTGTTTTTGAAAATCAATAAAATATGTTATACCAGAACAGCCAAAATGTGAATAGACTAAACAAAACAACAAGGTTCAAATATTTGAGAGTGAGAATTCTCAAGCTTAAAGAGTGCTTCCCATCCATAATCCTGGAGCCTCACAGCATCTCCATAGCTACTCAGTCCTGGAGGACTGCATTGCCTGCAGCCTTTAAACATTGTCAGCCATTTAATCATCTGATTGAACCATGCACTGTGTACTTGTACTCAGCCAATTTATTTGCCTTTTCAGTTTTGAGTGCCAGCTGAAAACCATCCTGCAGAGCAGCCCAGCTGGGCCAGAACTGAATAGTGTCTCTCCAAAGTAAGAATAAGCCATTGTTTGGTCTTCTGTTCACTCTCTGTGTATTGAGCTTCTTATCATTTGGCCATCACTAGGAAAATATTGCTAAAAGTAAAATGCATCTGTTAGATTACAATGCATACATTTCTCAGCTTGTCAGAGAGAGTGACGGCAATCCCGTTTCAACAAACTCTGAAAGTCTGCTTAAGGAGGTTAAAAGCTCAGTGAACTATAAAGGGGACGGAATGTATATAAACAAAAGTAGTAATAGTCATTCCAAATGTGGTTCATCCTCTTGTTCAAAGACATTAAGTTCTCATCAGTCTGATGGATTGTACAGACTAAGGTCCTTTCTGCTGCTGATTTTACCATTGTCCTTACAGCATGCAGTGGCCACATAGCTAATAGTGTGAGGCTTTTACATTTGTGAAGTCTGAGTGAAAATTATTTTCTGAATTTAAAATGTACTACCCTGCAATGCTGGCTAATGGTATACTATCACACTAAACACAGACTCCAACGGCATGGGAACGTTACTCAAACACTGAAATCCGGGGGAATTAGCTGAAGTAGAGATGACTCTGTCCCCTACAATCTATGAACACCGAAGACTAAACAAACCAGACAAAGAAATACTGATAAATACAGGAGTCTGGGTGCTTCAGATGCAACCAAATGATCCTCTCCTGGTTAGTAATTAGATGTGAGGCCATTCCGCAAGAGTTTCATTCCAATGAGTGCAATAAACCTCTTAAAGAATTTAGCCAACCAAAAACAAACCCTTTTACGACGTGCTGTGAGAAGGACCCATTCAGAGCTGCAGTGTAAACACACAGGAGATAATGAGGCATTATGCCCTGCAGGGTCTTGCCCTCACGCCCCTCAGATACAACGCCTATTTCATTCTGGAACCAAAACAGAAAGATCAGAACTGCAGTTAGGGAGACTGACCCAGGCTTTTCTTTTTTCTTTTCTTTTCTTTTTTTCTTTTTTATCAACAAGAGCTCTTAGAAAAGCCACTTATCTCTCAAACCCATTCGACTATCTGTGATTCCCTTTCCAGGCCAGTTTATTTTGTCCACATCTGAAAAGTACTATCATGACACATCCAATGTGCATTCTACTGACTATTACTTTTTAAACAATCCCTCTCATCTTTTGTTTGCAATCTGAAAAGTACAATACCTGCTATTTCAAATTAAATGAAAAGGTTTTAATTTCTCAATCATTTCATTGTGCAGTAACCAACCTTCTGGATTACAGACTGTCTTGTTTCCCCGCAGGAGCTCCCCCTGGATGAATATAGCCCCCCCCCCTTAAACAGTTAAAACCTTTCAGTTACAGCACAATTGTATTTTGCAAAAAGCATATTTTAAGCCATACTTTCAGCTCTATATTTTCTCCACCACAATGCAACATAACTTCTCAGGTTGGTTAATTTGTCTAAACAGATGCTTTAAATTAAACAGAGCTCTCATTAAAACACATAAACATGTGACTAGAACAATATAATTACATACAAGGATCATAAATTACACATGACATGTTTGAAAAGACCACTGAGGTTTGATCGACAGACAACAAACCTCATATACATACAACCTTTATTTAAAACTCAAATACACATTGAGAGCAGGTGCCCTCAATGTGTCTCCAAGGCAATACAGACGACAGCTTCTGCAGTGGATCAAAGCAGAATACAGATGAACTAGAGGGAACAGCAGACTGTTTTTCTGACCAAGAGGAAACACTAGGTAGTAAGAGAAGGCAACATTGGTCTCGTCTGGTCTGAGGGAGAAGAAGGTCTATAGATTGGGTGACTCTGTTTAATTCTTTAACCTAAAAATTTAATTTATTATAATAAACTGTGATTAAAGTAGCTATAAACCTAGGTGGTCATAGAACAAAAGGTGTGTCTGAGAAAAAATAAGAGAAAATAAAATCTAAATAATCTTCTGGCCTGGCTAAACTTGGATCTAAGATATTAGTGTGTTTCTTGTGTCATAGCGCCCTCCCCCGGACACATAGATCACTGCAAATCCAGAAATTCACTTTGTGACAATGAGTGTTTAATATAAAATACTGAGCATTCATTTAAATATACTGATGAACTAAAATAGTCATAAAAAATAATTAATGTTAATAAATGTTTAAGGCTATATTTTGTGCAGATCAATTTGCAGCATAATAAAGCAGAATTCAATCACAAAATGCCCAAAATTTTATGGTAGTAAGGCAATCCATATAAATTCACGGCATATCAATAAGGAGGCACGTGGTTTTGTACTCTTTCCCTCAGCCTTGTGGGTAATGGAGTGCAGCATGTACAACCACAATTTTCTTTCTCTCAAACACGTCTGTTTTGCCCCTTGGAGGTAACTTGCCTCGGTACAGAAATACAGGGGACGCCGTTCCTTCTGCTGTTTTTTCAGATAAGTAAACTTTAAATTTTTCTTTTTCTGGAAAGCATGTACTGAAGCATTCTGATCTAAGGTTGAACTGTACTATTCCCACTCCCATTACATTAAATTAATATGATAACTGCAATATGGATGAGCGCAGCTGTAAGGTAGTCACATAGTACCTGAGGAGAGCAAACCGGCAGCTGTGCGTTACGGTTGCCCTGTTGGCGATCCTTTTGCCATGCACTGGGTGAATTGTGGGGATTGGAATTTAGTGGAAGATATTATGAAGAGTGCTCCATTATTCTGGTCAGTGTTGCAGGGATTGAGGGATGTCTAGCATATTTCAGACCTTCACTTTGTCTCAATTTGTAATTCTGTGGACATTTTATTCTGAGAAATAAATGTGACACAAGAGGCTTTCTTTTGACATTTCCGGTCATGGTTCTAATTCTGGTATTCTGTACAGTTTGCTTGAGTATGGAATAATTTTCTTATGAACACTTGAATCCCCATATATTTTTCTTTCTGCAGAACAATTTTCATTCAGTTAAGGACCCTAAGTGTGAGTGGACAGCCTAGAGCAGGGGTGTCAAACTACAGTCCTGGAGGGCCGAGGTGTCTGCTGGTTTTTGGTGTGTTTCAGCATGAGTGATTAATTCAAGTCATTGATTGGCGAAAGAATCCACACACCTTGTTCTCAAGGCCTTAATTGGCGGCTGATTGAAAGGAAACCAGAAATACCTGTAGACACTGCGGCCCTCCAGGACTGGAGTTTGACACCTCTGGCCTAGGGAATCCCTGAAAATGATTCTCATGAAGAGGAAGGGCTCAATGTGGTAAAGAGTGGTCTGACCAAGTATTTTATGGTGAAACACTAATTTCCCGATACTTGAAGCTGGTGAGGAGCATTGTAGAGACCGGTTCTGACACTGCAGAAGAAAAGTGAAGGCTCTAACTGTGTCTGTGGTTTTCCCTGTTTTACCGTCATAAACCCACCACCGTTTTTGCAGGAAGAGGGTTGTTGAGCACCAGTTGTAGCGGTGTGGGAGTGGCCTGCTGGTTGGTGTGCAGGGGTGTCCCTTGTAATGTGAGCGGGGCTCTGTTGGGAGCTGGCTGGTGGGTGGGTGGAGTGGGACGGGCGTGGCCATCAGCTGATTGGACCATCTGTGTCCCCGTCTTTCTCGAGCTCGTCCTGAATCTCGTCAGTGTTTGCCGAGTCACTGCTCGCCACTGAACTGAAGGACGGAGAGTTTCTGCCGGGGGAGTGGAGATTTGCATATACAAATCACTCAAAATAGTGGGGACTCATTAATGCTATGTGTACTTAGTACTGTCCTGTGTTAATTTAGAACTGTCTGGTATACACTTAGTGCTATCCTGCATGGGTTCAGTGGGGTCCTGTATGTACTCTCTGGTATCAGTATGGTATGTGTATGTAGTCATTGATGTTTGTATTCAGTGTTACTGCATGTACTCAGTGGAATCTGGATCAATTAGCTGTTATAATATGTACTCTGTGGCATTAGTATGTATTCAGTGATATAGAATGTACTAGGTGGTATCAGTATGTACTCAGTGATATAGAATGTACTCTGTGGTATCAGTATGTACTCAGTGATATAGAATGTACTCTGTGGTATCAGTGTGTACTCTGTGGTATCAGTATGTACTCAGTAATATAGAATGTACTCGGTGGTATCAGTATGTACTCAGTGATATAGAATGTACTCGGTGGTATCAGTATGTACTCAGTGATATAGAATGTACTTGTGGTATCAGTATGTACTCAGTGACATAGAATGTACTCTGTGGTATCAGTATGTACTCAGTGATATAGAATGTACTCTGTGGTATCAGTATGTACTCTGTGGTATCAGTATGTACTCAGTAATATAGAATGTACTCGGTGGTATCAGTATGTACTCAGTGATATAGAATGTACTCGGTGGTATCAGTATGTACTCAGTGATATAGAATGTACTTGTGGTATCAGTATGTACTCAATGACATAGAATGTACTCTGTGGTATCATAATTGAAAGTCTGACCGCCTTCAAGCGCAGATTGAAGACTCACCTCTTCAAGCTGCACCTCTCTCCACCCCTCCCTACCTCCCTGTGACTATTGTTATTAATGTTGTGTAATTACCCCCCCCCCCCCAAAAAAAAAAAAACAATCATACTGACTGCGCCTAGTACTTAGATTCGTATTTGCCTTTTTAGGGTTGTTTTTAAACGCTCTTGTTCCTAGTTTGAAAATGCACTATGTACGTCGCTCTGGATAAGAGCGTCTGCTAAATGTCTATAATGTAATGTAATGTAATAATGTACTCGGTGGTATCAGTATGTACTCAGTGGTGTCTCACCTGCCTCCCTTTATCATCCTCCTGCAGGTCTCCATCTGCACATCCAGCCCCCTCTTCATGCTGCAGATCTCCATGTACTCCTGCAGGTGTCTGTTCATGTCACTCTTTGCTGTGGCCAACTCCACCTGAGGGAGGAAGAGAAAGCAAGTGAGCATGGAGAGTAGGAGATGAAAGATTGGAGTGGGGCAGGCAGGAGAGAGTGAGGAAAGGAACCAAAGCTAAACTCATGGCATGCCTTCTTCTGACTCATCGATCATAGGCAACTACGGAAGACAACAAAATCGAACCTGACCCCATATCTGAGACACCAAGATTTGGGTTTGTCCCATAACCATGGAAACAGGGAGAGGTCTATTTATGAAAACCACCAGAGTTCTCTCTGTACTACTGTCCCTATTCAGAGGGACATGCAAATCTGGGGAAAGCTTTAATGCACAGTGCACACACACACACACACACACACACACACACGCACACACCTCGATCAGCCCGATGGTCTCCTGGTACTCCTGGTCTCTGGTCTTGAAGAGCGTCTCCGTCTCATCGATCAGGCTGCCCAGGCTGCCGTCCTGAGAGACCTGGGAGTGGACAAGAGCATGCGCCACTTACAAAGTAAAACATTCATCATCTCTGATAGACTCAATTTAATCCCAGTTGGACTCATATAAACTCTATTCGAGTTAAGTTAACACGCAACATTTTACACGTGTGTGCTAATGCTGCTGCATCTGCTCACCGGCTCCAGTCCATCCCCGTGGCAGTCGGCTGCGCAGGCAGCTGCGCACATGGCCGAGGGGGTGTTGAAGTTAGCGAAGTCCTCCCACAGCAGCAGCGTGTCCTCGTTCTCCTCCCAGGTCAGACTGTCACAGTCGTCGTCAATCTCAAAGGTCTCCCGCCTGGTAACAGAGTAATTATCTGAACATGTTCTGCACCAGAGAAGGACATGAGAGATAAAGAGAGCAAGGGCAGGAGAAAGGACGAGAGAGATGGAAAAAGGGGGAAAGCCAGAAGAGAGAAGGAAATAGAGAGGAGAGTGGAAAGAGGGGGAAACCAATAAGAAGCCATGCATTCAACGGGGATTCAACAAGAAGAGGGAGAGAGAGAGAGCGAAAGAGAGAGAGCAGGAGACAACAGGACAAATAATATGTCCTGTTGTCTCTGTCATAGGAAATGATAGGGCTGGTTAAAAGGCCACAGACTCCACATGTAGGGAACTCACATGCTGTAATCACAGACCATTCATGGAGCTGTGGTGCTATTCACTCATGATTGGATTCAGTCTATAAAGGCAGCTCTTTTCCCACTGAGACACTAAACACTAAGCCCAAGTCTTTTTGAATTACTGTAAGTGATTCTGCTTCCTTTAAGCGTCCCCCTATATCTATGCAATGATATATTGTTATTTTTTAATTTATGAAGTGAAGTTATGGATGCAGTTCTACACATTGCCAGTTGGTGGCATTATAACACTAAACTGTCACAACATGATTCAAAGTTACTTTAAACCAGGACCATAGACAGCACAAAGAATTCCTTCATGGGAAGTCAGTAGAGAGAAAAGCTAACACTTTTACAAGACGCACATAGAAACAAGATGTGCAACCAGGACAATCGCTGTGTGTGCAGTTCCTCTTTCAGACCAGGGTAAAATGGCATGCATTGAAGTGGCCAGTAGAGGGCACTCACAGGTGGTTAAGCATGCGCTTCATCTCGTCTGTAATGTTGAGGGATCCAGTCACTTCCTCCTCGGAGGTGCTGGGGTCGGCATCCATCTCTGAGCTCTCCTCATCCCCCTTACGTTCCTTCCTCCTGCGCGACACTGCCCCCTGGAGACCAGAGACACCCACTGTTTAGTAAGTGCTCTGTGTTCACAAACTATGCTCAGTAAATGCACTGTGCACTTCACACAGTGATCAATTATCAACTGCATACCTCACACACTTCTCAATAATTATCTGTGCACCTGACACACAGTGATCGGTAATTATCTGAACACCTCACACACTATGCTCAGTTATTACCTGCACACCTCCAACACTAACGTCCGGCACTCAATTATCACCTCAACACCTCATACATTGTGTGCAGTAGTCACCTGCTCACCTCAAAATCCATCTAATAAATGCTTAAACTGTACATTGTGAATGGTCAGTTTTCTCCTGTCAGGGATCACACCGCATCACTCTTAACTGTCCAGCTAAAATGAAAAGTTACAACGTTTCAGTGATTGCTATTATTCGATTCCTGCGTTTCACTCTTTTGAATACAGTGATAGTAAAAGAAAACACAGGCTGCTTGCCATCCATTAGAATCAGAGCCTTTAAAATGCACCATTTGCAGAGCGTGCTCTGACTGTGGCTTAGGTCTGCGCTTATGCCGCTCCTGTCACTGCGATGTGATAACCCTGCGTGATGATGGAAAGGCACAGAATCAGCACAGAAACAATGCTGTGTGGGTGTATGTGTGCACGTAGGCCAAGGACAGTGGTGTATATAAACTGTGCTGGACAGGGCAGGGCCGGACCAGGCCTGTACGCACCCTGTCCGGTGGGGCTCTGGATGGGCTGATCTGGAACATCTTGGACATGTCTTCAGAGTTCCGCTGTTGGGCCGCGTCGCACAACTTAGCCGTGATGTCAATCCGCCGGCAGATGTCCATGTCCACCTTCATGGCCTTCTCCTGGATCTGTGTGTCCAGGTCTGACATTTGCTGAAGAGGAAGGAGTTTAGGGTCAAAAATACTGCGGTAGCACTCCTGTGTATGTTCTCCAGTTCTGACACATAAGCACCAATCTCGTATAGTTTCATGCAGTAACTGACCACAAGAACCCATCTGTGATTCGTCCTTGAATCACTGGGCTCCATCTCAGTGATTTCCCCCTGACCATATTGACCTCTTTCCCTCTGTTTTTAAACTCAGAAGAACACTGCTGCATTTAGGGGTTGAATGGTTTTTTAATGTAAAGCACACTGTGAAAACCATGCAATGGTTGATAAAAGTCTCTAGGGAGGTTGAGGTCAGGCCCTCCTCATACAAACCTTTGACCTCAACTGCACCCTGTGTGTCTAGTTGAGAGGAGCTGTCAGTCACAGTCATACTGAGGTCCAAACTGACACGCAGTCATATGCAGGAGTAATTTCCAGGATATCTCTCTGACAGAGTATCGTATCGCATGCGGCCATTTAAACATGGCATTCTGAAAGAGTGTCATTCCACACCAGACCCACCAAATGCAGGGTGGGAAGGGTCTTATCTTACAATCAAAAAAAAAAAGGATTAACGCTGCCTTGGCTTACTTGAGTAAACCGGAGAGGTGCTCAATGTGACATGGGGTGCTGATCCATAAGAAAAAAACAATGTAGGCTAGAAAAGCTCTACAAAAAGTTTGCACGCCACTGAAATCTCCGTTGCAGAAATTAAAAAGCCTTTATTTCATGGCTGCAGGATAAACCAACGCGTGTCGGCAACACAGCCTTCCTCAGGGTAGATCCTGAGTTGCACTCACAGGTGCGTTAAATAATCAAATCATGCGGCCTCAGCCAATCAAGTAACAATACATGGTAGTCTACGGAATACAATGCAATACAATACAAAAAGGCAATACATCATGAAAATGGGTCTTATCTTACTTTCAGGACCAGATTCTTCCTTAGGACATCTGGGTTTAAAAGGGAGTTTTCCCCAGCACAGGGCTGTTGCCGGGCACCCTTTACCGGAAGAAACAACAAAGTGACCTCACTTTATCACGGTAGTCTGTGGAATCAGCACTAAGCTGTACACATGGCCAGATGCTTCATGTCTCCATTTTTAAAGGTAATGAGCTGCAGTGACAGCTGGGATCACAGCCCCCCGGGAACTGAGTAACAGATACAGAGACTTAAACAGAGCGCTGGCACGGTGAGCTGCGCCAAAAACGTCTCAGTGGAAGTCCAGGGCTGCTCCCCGCTAATTTTGTATATTTGTTCTTGACCAAAAGTAGGTAGAGCTGGTCAGCAACAATCTATCACAGCAGTCAGCTGAAGGCTGAGTTCCTGAGCCATGAGAACACAGTAAGTCGTAAAGCAGGACTAAAGGTCTCTGATCTACATTCTTTATATGCATGGTCATTGTAGCACAGTGTTTATCGATGAATACTTTACTGAAAGGTGCTGTGTTTTTTTCCATTTTTTCTCTGAACAATTTTTCCGCTGCAGTAAAAAAATTCAAAGAAGGTGGTGCCTTTTCCACCTCAAGATACACAATTAACACCCACAGCCACATTGACAACCATTAGAGTAATGTGACATTAACATTACATGCTAACTTATGCAACAGGAAATAAACTATATGTAATACATTCAATAAATAACCTTTTCATATTAATGTTACAGATCAGACTGTTTTCATTGGTGGTCTCTCCAGGGCAGAACAATGATGATATCCAAGAATGGTATATTGATTGATATCCAAGGACAGTATTGCGATTGATATCCAAGAACGGTATATTGATTGATATCCAGGGATAGTATAGTGATTGATATCCAAGTACAGTATTGCGATTGATATCCAAGAACAGTATGGTGATTGATATCCAAGAGTAGTAGGCCCCTATAGTGTTAGTATAATGATTGATATCCAACTATATTATATTGATTGTATCCAAGAACAGTGTAGTTATTGATATCCAAAGAGGAGAGTATAGAGTAAAACTAGTGCTAGTAACCAGTCGCAGAGGGGTAGGAGAGATACTGAGAGGGTAGAGGTCACTCACATCACTCATAAGACTCTTGAAGACCACCAGCTCAGCCTTCATTCTGTCTACCTTCTCACCCAGCTCCTCCTGGATGATCTCAGACTCCTGGGCACTCTGAGGAAACATTTAAACACACAAGCTTGACCCCCCTCACACGCAGGACTTAACAGTGTACACACACTCAACATCTCATAAACACAGACTCAACCATAAATATAGAACCATAGATATGACATATCATGTAATGTAATATGACGTCACGTGGTGCTGTAATGGCGACATGTAGTCCAGCTGTCTCTCGTGTTCGTGTTTGTTAATTTGAATGTGTTTTGTTGTGTCGGGCTTTTGTCTTTGTTTTTTTCATGCGCTGTGTGTCTGTAGTGGGACAGGGAAGCGGGCTGGGCACTCCTGCGGCTCATTTTGACAATATTGATGAATTGTCTAGTCGATATAATTTTGTTCTATTTCATACCGGTCAACACGCCACGGTATGGGTCATCCTCGCCGAGAGGGGGAGCTACTAGGAGATTGTTTATCAAATTAACCACCACTACGGGCGGAACCACGTCACGCCATAAATATGGCGCTGGTACACCGCTCGACCTCTTTTTGCCTCCTCGAGGCGAGCTGAGATTGCGTTTGTTGGTTCCTTTGGAATCCGTGATTTTCGCAAAAACTTTTTGTTTTCTGCCTCTCCCGATCGCCCGGACAACGTAAGTTTCCGGGGCTTTCCCTCCCCCAGCAACGCGGAACTGCGGTTTGCTTGCTGTTGTTTGCTGCTTTACACGGTAAGATATTACCTTGTTGTAGCCGGTTCACGGCCGGTTTTTTCATTACAGAATTAGATCGGATTTACCCGATATCTTTCTGATTGCATTGCGTTGTTTTACTTGTTATTTGCATAGCAACAATTACACGCATGATACAATAAAGTAAGCCTCCGCGTCCTCTCGCGGTCCTCCAGTGCTACTGTTGCGGACCCTTGACTGGCGCTGGACTCGCTTGAAAAACGTTGTTGTAGGCAGATTGCTGCCGTTCTTTACAGAAGAATATTAGTTAATAATAATATAAACTTCTGTAAAGAACGGCAGCAATCTGCCTACAACAAGCCGCTGGGCTTGATGTTGTTAGTTGCGCAGTAGCACCAACAACAACAATAGAACAACGAAAAGGCTGGAAGGAGCCCCTGTGTCCGTTAGGGCAGACGCTACCTGAAGCTTCCACACACCCCTCGGTCCTTCAGTACCACTGATTTTGGCCCTCGGCTTGGTGTCGGACATACTCTATTCCTGTAGGTTTGGGCAGCACACTGCCATTCCAACAGATGAGAAAAAAATAAATAAATAACTAAATATATATTTTTTAATAAAAATAAAAAAATAAAAAAATAAAAAGCCAGAAGGGGCCTCTCTGCTCGTGAGAGTAGAAGCTGCTGGAGGCTTCCACATCCCCTCGCGGTCCCTCAGTACCACTGATTTGGGCCCTCGGCTTGGTGTTGGACATACTCTATTCCTATAGGTTAGGGCAGCACGCTGCCATTCCCTACAGAAGTTTATATTATTATTAACTAATATTCTTCTGTCTTATATTAGCCACTGGGCTTGGTGTTGTTAGTTGCGCAGTAGCAACAACAACAACAATACGAACAACGAAAAGGCTGGAAGGGGCCTCTCTGCTCGTGAGAGTAGAAGCTGCTGGAGGCTTCCACATCCCCTTGCGGTCCCTCAGTACCACTGATTTGGGCCCTTGGCTTGGTGTTGGACACACTTCTGGGCTAAGCATGTCGGAAGGCGTACAGAATCCGGGAGATGACGTCCCACCTGGGCAATCAACTTTTGTGGAGCATAATATGGAGCCGTATGCTCAAGGGGCTGGGTTTGGCAAGCGCGCTAGGAAGCGTAAGCATCAGGAACCGGAGTTCCATCAGCTTCAGCTACAGGTGCAGGCGATGCAGCAGACCCTTCTGGGGCTGGTAGCATCACAGCAGCAGTCACCCAGGCCTCGGGACCCTCAGGGCCCAGTGCCTGGACCGTCCTGCCGTCACCCAGATGAGCTGTCTACGACGGTGTCGGATAGCCTGTACTGTCGGACAGACCCCCAACAGTCTGACACTGAAGGTGGGTCAGTGTCTGCCCAGGAAAGCGACGATGCTTCTGAACTCCCGCCCTTGGATCCCTCCGATCGGGCGGTGATTCTCAGGGCGGCTGAGCGCGCTCGCTTACCCCCCTTGGTGGTTCCTGCTCCCTCACTTTTCAGCCGTGGCCTTCTTCGGCCCATGACAGGGGGGTTACCACCCCTGCCTGATTTTTTGACAGAACTGCAGGCATCCTGGCAGTCTCCTGGGGCATATAGACTCCCCAAGACCCAGTTGGCCAATATGACGGGTGCCGCATCCTACGGGTTGGCGGCCCCTCCACAGATTGGGCCTATGTTTTCAATGCTCGCAGGCGCTACCTTTAGAGCTGATAGTGATTCCCAGCATCCCAATAGGCGATGCAGGGCTACTGACAAGCGGGTGTGTAAGGCTTATCAGTCCGCCGCTCTTGCGGCCCGACTGGCTAACACTAACGCACTACTGCTGGTGTACCTGGAGGGTATGCTGCAGGACATGTCCTCCGCTGCCCCCAGTAACTCAGCAATAGAGATGCTGCGTGTGGTGGACATTATGATGCGCGGGGCTAGTGCTCATGCCCAGGCCCTGGGGCACTCCATGTCCTCACTCGTTCTGGCACGCCGCCAGGTGTGGCTGTCTCAGTCCAGTCTAACAGACCTAGGACAGGTAGCAGCCCTTACTGCCCCAGTGATTCCGGGGAAGGTGTTTGGGCCGCCTGCGGAGGCTGCCTTAGAGCAGTCACGCAGGGCGAGAGAGATGTTGGGGGCGGTAGGACGGGCTCCAGCCCCACGGGCCCCAGCCCCACGGGACCCAGCAAGAGGGACCCGTTTTTTCCACAGAGCACCCCCAGCTTCAGGTCCCGCCCCCATTGGGGAGCACACGACCTTTCAGGGGCCTTCATCCGGCTCTCTGGAGCCAAGGGCCTCGCGTTTCTCGCGAGACCGGGCGCGGTTCCGGAAACCTTCCAGTAAGTCAGCTTCCCGAGGCCAGTTCCGTCGGTGGCGGTTACCAGCCTCCGGCACCGCGTTTTTCCCCTCCATCTCGCAAAGTGGTGCCTATGGATGCTCCGCCTCGCCAATCTCCTCCTTCAGGTGAGAGATGGCGACTGGTTCACCTCTGTGGATCTAAAGGATGCATACTTCCATATCCCCATACACCGGGATCACCGGAAGTACCTCCGCTTTTCCTTCAAGGGCACAGGGTACGAGTACTCGGTCCTCCCCTTTGGCCTAGCTCTGGCCCCACGCACTTTCACAAAGTGCATGGATGCCGCACTGATCCCACTCCGTCGTCAGGATATCCGCATTGCGAATTACCTGGACGACTGGCTGATCTGTGCTCCATCAGTGGCCTCAGCCGCCCAGGTGGTGCCACTTGGGCTGCTGCATATGCGCCCGTTACAGCATTGGGCGATGGCACAGGGAGTGAGCCCGCACGAAGATGGGCGGCGGCGACTCCCCATTACCCAGAAATGCCTAAAAATGGTGGATTGGTGGCTCACCACCCCTGGCCTCAAGGAAGGCGTTCCCTTGGGGCTGGCAGGGGTGAGGGCAGACAGCTCCACGGTAGTGTCCTACATCAACCGCCAGGGTGGGGTACGGTCCCCAATCCTGCATGCGAAAGCACGTCAAATCCTGCTATGGGCACATGCCCAATGCATGTCCCTGAAGGCAGTGCACGTGCCGGGTATAACCAATGTGGCAGCCGATATGCTGTCCAGGGGTGGCCCGAGACCAGGGGAATGGCGCCTGCACCCAGAGATTGTGCAGTCCATTTGGTCCCGCTTCGGGGAAGCACAGATGGACTTCTTCGCATCCAGGGAGAATGCTCACTGCCCCCTGTGGTACTCTATGATGGACACGACGGGGACATTGGGCGTGGACGCACTGGCACACCAGTGGCCTCCAGCCCTGCTCTATGTTTTCCCCCCCATGCCTCTCCTGCCCACAGTTCTGGCGAGGATCAGGAACTCAGGGGCACAGGTTCTGCTGATTGCCCCCAACTGGCCTCAGCAGAGATGGATGGCGGACCTAAGGGAATCCCTACGGGGCACCCCCTGGCGCCTCCCAACCAGGGCGGATATGCTGTCGCAGGCCCAAGGCCTGCTGTGGCATCCGAACCCAGAAATGTACAACCTGCATGTTTGGCCCGTGGGCAGAGTTGCCAGCAGGGCCTAGAATCAGCAGTGCTGGAGACATTTCAGGCATCCAAGGCCCCTTCCACAAGGGCGCTGTACGCCGGGAAGTGGGGCAGGTTCGGCCGCTGGTGCGAAACGAACGGGTCTAGCCCGACCCGGTGTGACGTATCAGTCGTCTTGGCGTTCCTCCAGTCCCTTCTGGAAGAAGGTCTGGCGGAATCTACACTAAGGGGATATTTGGCGGCCATATCGGACTACCATGACCTTATTGAAGGCCGGACGGTGGGAGCTCACCCTCTCGCCAGTCAATTCCTCTGAGGAGCCAGGCGGCTTCGGCTGCCTAGATCGAACGCAGTCCCTTTTTGGGACCTGCAGCTGGTCTTAAATGCTCTCACTGAACCGCCATTCGAGCCCCTGACTGGGCTCAGCCTAAAGCTCCTCTCTTGGAAGATGGCCTTCCTACTCGCTATCGCCTCCGCAAGGCGCGTAAGCGAGCTACATGCACTGTCGATACACCCTGCCTGTATAAGGCTGGGGGACAGTAGCTCATCGGTCTCTTTGCGTCCCAACCCCGCGTTTCGGCCTAAGGTCCTTTCGCGGTCATACGTCTCGCGGCCTATCGTGTTGGAGGCGTTTCATCCTCCTCCCCATGAGACCCCTGAAGAGGCCAGACTGCACTCACTCTGCCCTGTCTGGGCCCTGCGGTCTTACATTTCTCGCACAAGTACGGTTAGGAAGACCAATAACCTGTTTGTGTGTTATGGAGGGGCTACACAGGGGCTTGCCCTGTCTAAACAGCGCTTAGCCCACTGGATTGTAGATACGATTTCCAAGGCTTACAGCAGCTCTAATGCGCCCCCTCCCACAGGTGTGGTAGCTCACTCCACTCGGGGCGTAGCTACCTCCTGGGCCTTACTACGTGGCGCCCCACTCGCTGACATTTGCGCAGCGACGGGCTGGGCCTCATCACTCACTTTCGCCAGGTTTTATAACTTGGACGTAGTGTCATCGGCATCAGTTGCCTCCTCTGTCCTTGGGGCAGCTGAGCAACCTTGTAAGTAAAATGGTGATGATTCAGGGTTTTTATCACGCATTGGTTATGTTCCACGTTCCTACTTGAGCTTGCTCTTCTGTTAAGAACAGCAGCCAATGGTGTAATTTTATTGATCGGTCCCGCACTCATGCTATGATATGCGGTCCTGGTTACCCCACTACATCCCCGCCTGACTTATTTGATATACAGTAACCCATACCGTGGCGTGTTGACCGGTATGAAATAGAACGTACGGGTCACGGATGTAACCCCGGTTCTATGAATACGGTCAACACGCCACGCGGTGTTGTCAGACGGGGAACCTTGTGCCCGCAGGACGGCAAGTGCCCTCAAGTCGGCAAAAGAGGTCGAGCGGTGTACCAGCGCCATATTTATGGCGTGACGTGGTTCCGCCCGTAGTGGTGGTTAATTTGATAAACAATCTCCTAGTAGCTCCCCCTCTCGGCGAGGATGACCCATACCGTGGCGTGTTGACCGTATTCATAGAACCGGGGTTACATCCGTAACCCGTACGTTTGTGGTTGTCACCATGAAGACGCATTCGCAACATATGCTTGGGAATGTCCGTTGAATCAGCAGACTGCAGCAACAAAGTTACCATCGCTCTTCACCGGAGTTGAAGATGTCAGGACTGGTCCGGGAGTTGGGGCATCTTCAGAGGGCAACCAGGAAAGAAAAACATAATGCGGGGGAGGAGTGAGGAGATGACTGGGAGGATTGACGCAGTTCGGTGCTCTGTTTCGGCGGTGTGCAGAGACCGCGGCGCTGCGTGTATGGGGGAGAGTCGTGGAGGCGGAGTTTGTGTGTTGGACTGCTTGGTGACACTGGACATCTCGGGACAGCGGGGGTTATTTTTAATCATGGCTGTATTGCACTTTAATTCACTTAATTCACTTGATTGATGTAATGATTCTGTTAGATGTCTTTGTTTGATATGTCTGTTTGTGTGTTGTGGGTCTGCCCCACTGTCTATGTCGTTTTTGTTGTTGCTGGAGCTACAACTGAAGTTCCCTAGCGGGAAATAAAAGTTATTCTATTTTATTCTAATAGTAATTTGGAATTCTGAAATGGAACCATTTGGCAGCAATCTTACCTGGGTACAGCTATAATAGAAACCTATGGCAAGATCATGTACTTTCTAACCCACTGTGATGTCATAATCGGGTCCCAGAAGCCAGATAGGTGATGATTGGCTCATAGATATTAAATAGAACAGAATAGAATAGAATAATAGAATAATATAATTTTCCCAGTTGTTTTCTTCAGTTGTATCCACCAGCATCAACAAAAAAAAACATAGACAGTGGGGCAGACCCACAACACACAAACAAACATATCAAACTAGATTAACAATTCCTAAAGAAATTGTAGGTGTGGTTGCTTCACAGTGTTATCAATTGCTGGAAAGATGGTAATATGGTATAGTGTGACGTGCAAAATAAAAGGTGGAAATGGTGTGAACTGGTATTGCGGTATAAAGGGATCTAGTGAAGGTGATGTAGCCTATTTTGTGGTAAGTAGTCTAAAGAACCTGGAAGTGATACAAAAAAGTACTGAATTGTGATAAAAGCACAAAAAGGTATCTGGGATAGTATTGTTAGGTCATAACAGTGTTGTAGAGGAAGGCATTGTGAATGCCCAATTTACTGCGTCCTGTTTACTAGCATACTGCTTACTGTAGGCTATACTGCAGTAACATGCAGTATGAGAAATATCCTCCATATAAACCTGGACATAAGTAGGCTATATCAGTTGCCTTTACACTTTTTGGCTATATCATGAGAACACTCAATTTGGCCGTGCAGGTAAGGCTAGCCTAATTTAACAGCTTTTCAAATAAAAAGTATACTCAACTGGAATACTCAAATAGTAGGTTAGTGTGCTGATTCGGACTATTCTGACACAGTTGTAGACTGTAGAAAAATATGGGTTCAAACAATTTTTGCCTAGGTTTTAACCAAATGCTCATCTACTGATTTCTCCACTTTATTAAACAAACTCTGATTCCAATTACAGATCTCACCTTTTTGTGAAGTCTTAACCACATGTTCTGTGCTGAATTCAGAGATCTATTCATCTAGCCTACCTAGCATGCAGCTATCGTAAAGCAAAAATTATGATGAGTTGCCCAGCGCTCACGTAGAGCAGAATGGTGTGATTCAAAAATCCGCTCAGTGCTCACACTGTAATGGATTTATTGTGGCGGATGATCAAACGCGAAGGTGGGGGGATCAGAACAAGTCACTCACGCAGTGAGGACCAATAAAGAGAGTAAAACAATAAATGCAAAGAAAAAAAAGACAGGAAACTAATTCCTTGTGGCTAAACAGCCAAACAAAAATCAACCCACTAAAATAGGGCAAACTCGAATAACGAGTGAAACACAAAGTAAATCTCCCGAGCTCAATACTGGAGCCAAAACGGGAAACTTAGCAAAAAAAAAACACCTTTGGTACAACAGTTCAGGTGGCCGAAAAGATGTAAAACCAAAACGAAACAAACAAAAAAAACTGTCTCAGAGAGAACAGCAAAGAATAAAATAAATAGCACAGAACGCTAACAGGAGGAATAATACCTATACCTGAAATAAAAGCTAATAGCAAGTCCCTCGTGAACATAAACAGTGTTTAATATCATGAGGTCGCTAGTACCTGGCTATACCTGGCTCAATGCAATGTCGAATGACAAAGAAGCACCGGGGAAGCGGAAGTGAGGAACTTAAATACCCCGCAGGTAGAAACACAGGTGAAAACAATAATGAGTGAGGGAACGCAAAACCCCGGAATGGAACGTGGAAAAAATCTGATAGATTCTCAATCGGGAAGCCAGGACGAGAACCGCAACGTAAAATAAACAAAAACCCACGAACCATGACACACACGGTGAGCTAGCCTCCTGCACATGCCCATTGACTCCCATTCATTTTTTGGCAATAAAATGTAAAATATCTCAAAAAGTGTATATGGTATAAAGGTAAAAAGTAATAGCAACCTGGAGGGTGTATGAAGATATAATATGAGGTATGAATGGTGTCGATGGTGTGAACGGTGTAGGAGGAGATACGTTCTCAAAAATCGGCGGAATAATAATAACAGTAAGTCTGAGCGATAACAATAGGTGTAGTTTTTCAACCACACCTAGTAAAGACGTTCAATAGAATCATTGCATTAATCAAACTAATTAAGTGAATTAAAGTGGAATACAGCCATGATTAAAAATAGCCCCCGCTGTCCTGAGATGTCTATTGTCATTAAGCGGTCCAACACACAAACTCCGCCTCCACGACTTTCCTCCTTACACGCAGTGTTGCGGTCTCTGTACACTGTCGAAACGGAGCACCGAACTGCGTCAGGCTTCCCACTCATCACCTCGCTCCTCACCACCCGCATTATCTTCTCCTTCCCTTCCCTGGTTGCCTTTTGGAGATTGCCTGCACTCCCGGATCAGTCCCGACATCTATAAACTCCGGTGAAAAGCTATGGTAAACTTTTTTGCTGCAGATCCAACAGACATTCCCGAGCATATGTTGCTCATATATATTTTATGAATATAAAACCACGGTTACTGGCCACCATCTTACCTGGGTATGGTCTCAAAAATTGTGCCACTAACTATGACATCATATGTCACATCTATGGTTCTATATCTATGGACACAACACAGTGAAACCATTTGCAGTGAAGTGGTGTCACTCTCTCACCTCTTGCAGGGCCTCCACCATGGCCTCCATCTGCTGCCGCCTGGACAGCTCCTCCTCCCATCTGCAGAGAGGGATGCATGTCTGTGTTAGCCCACTACAACCTTAACATTTTATGTCTGTTAATTATCAAAAATGTGTCATTGATCCATCCATTTTTTCTGAAAATGAAAAAAATTAAACCTGATTTAAGTATACTATATTATTTATTAATTTACTGCCTCCACAGTGTTGTTTGACAGCTTAACAACTGTCTAGCTCTCCTGAACAGCTTTGAGATACATTTTAATACTGACATTACCAATATACAAGACAAGACATCAAGCAAGGCTATCAATAAAAATGGGCTTCTAGCCATATCTGGCACAAACATAAAAATGTGTTTGAAAAATTGTGATAAGTCAAACATTGCACATAGTCCCACATAAAAAGATAAACATATGAATAAATACATAAATAAATAAAAAGTTTATTGAAGAAAACCAATGCCAAACCAAAAGATACTGTAGACTCTGGAAACACAACTTATGAAAGAAAAAGGAATTTACTTCTGGGCAGCCATGTGTGTCTTTGAGACATTCCCATCTATGTTCAGCTCAGTGACACTGATGTGTCTCAGCTCCCCAAAACACGAGGCAGTCAGGCTCTCATAACACAATTCAGCTGCATAAATAAACTGAAGGAAAATACTTTCCATTGAAATCACAAGACACAAACCATCAAACCACCACAACCGGCTTAAAATGGAACAACTCTGGCAGGGACCTTGGTGGTTTAAAAGGAGTGGAACACAAGCAGCATTTCGTAGAAGAAAAGAAAAGAAGATATCATGGCTCCTGAGGGAAATTTGCACAGTCTTTATTACCAGCAACATGCAGTTGTTCTGAGCTGATGGGAAAGAAAACACTGTGATCGGGGTAAACTCAGTGGATTGACGATATGATGATCATGGCCAAACTACCTTTTATTTAATGTAGCTACTTCATGACTATTACTAACTGTCCATTGTTAATTATTTTACTATCTTCTTTTCACACAAATTAAATATATTGTCCTTGAGAGATCACTGGACATCACTATGGCAACCCTCAAGTAAGTTCCCACAGCGTGTTACCAGACTGACTGCCAGGGCTGTCCCGGCATATTTTCTCCTCTTTCCAGCATCCATCATGTTTATAGGATTTTGTCCTTGTGGATGAACTAGGCGTGGCCAAAAGCCTCCCTGATCGTACTTCCATAAAAAAATAAAAAATAGGCCTTTGTTTCAGCATGTGCATCCCTGATGCTAATTAAAGGGGCAAGCGATACGTATTAGAACATATGATTCACAAAAAAACCTTTCTCTTCAAACGTATTATTTAGCCATAGTTCTTTTTTTCTTCACATCATAAAAATGATTAAGGCCCAGAAGGAGGAGCTACTGGAACCAAAGATTTTTTTGTGCAGGCGACAGACGTCAAACGTCTCCGCCAGCCAAGACCCAGCCACAGAACTCCCTGTCTGATTATGTGTCTGCTTCCTCCTTGTCACCATGGCAGCACAAACACAAACCCAAACCATGCCAATGACATCATGAACCTGAAAAGGGAGGCGGTCCTCAGCAGCTTATCTTGTTGAGCCCATTCAGTCCCTTTCCCCCTACTTCACAGTTAATGTTGTAAAGGTTTTAATGTGCTATAAACACTGCACCAGTAAAAGCAGAGGGGGCACCATTTTGGTGCCTGATTACTCTAGTTCTTATTGACGCTTGATTTGTCACATTGTGAGTATCATTGTCTCTGTGCTGTCTAACTCCCTGGCTGAGTTTCAGTGGCAACTGAGCCAGAGGCTGTCCTCAAGGAGTTGGCTCTATACTGTGCTGCTGGGTTTAAACTCTGCATTGCAGCGGGATGAAGGACGGCAACACGTCCTCTGCAAATCGCACACGTAATTTTCCTCTGCAAGCATACCACGTCTCCAGTTACAGCACGTCACTTCCTTTGTAGATATGGCAGTGCATAATCCCTTCTCAGGTATAGCGTATTTCTCCCTTTGTAGGTATAGCAAAGCACAATTAATTTTTCGGTACAGTGCATCACATTCTCTGTAGTTACTTCAGTACCTCACTTCCTTCTCATGTACAGCTCTTCACTTCCTTCTCAGGTACAGAACATCCCTTTCTCTGTAAAATGTATAGACTCTGGGACAGATAACTAGAAGTGTAATACACCTCTATTACAGACATCTTAGCACCTGCACATCACCATTGATCACATTATTCAGTCATCACAGGCCATTAATCACCGTGCCAATCGGCTCAACAAATCAGAAGACAACATCCCAGATATTTGTCAATCACACTCTTGCGGCTTATTGACTCTTCATTGATAAAGTCAATCTTTATACTGTTAGACTGATGTCACAAATAGTACACCTCACTTTGGGACTGATATGACCTGATATGGGGTGTCTGTGGCCTCATCAGCTGCTCTAACTGCTCTTAGCAGAACCTGTGGCAGGATTCAGACCAGCTGGATCATTCCCCAGACACCATGAGGTCAGGGCAATCATGTGGCAAAAGCATTGGGTTATTTGGCCTGAAGTCTTAAGTCTTATGTTATTGTTTGCAACAAAATCCAAAATAAAATGGCAGGCACTCGCAGAAACACTCCACAATCATTCACTGTAATTTTGCCCAGAGAGGCCTGGCCCTCTAATTCTGACTTCCTTTTGAGAGACAGTAAAACAGAAGGTCACCTTAGAAGGGCAGAAAAGGCTAGCCTCATCTGCCAATGCATGCCTGTGTCTGTGCTCCATCCCCCAGCCACATCCTTACTAGGCATTCTGGGTAGAACAGCTCTGCCTGGCCTATCACTGGGTTTAAAGCACACAGTGTGACACCAGACTCATAACCTACATTACACTTATCATTTTCTGAATGCCTCAATGATTACAAACAAGTTCCAATATTTTATGTACGGGGTTGTCAAAACACAACTCATGAATACGTTTTGGGGTTATGAGTTGACTATGAGCAGTCTAAGAGAAAGATAATCAGTATGAAATTGAGATACTACTTTACAGCTTCAGTTGCACCCACAATAAGAGCAGACAGAGAGACTAGGACAGAACCGAAATGCATGTTACAAGAACTGTGTGCCCTACAAGGCCATCCAACAAAGTTGAAATCGATGGCACATCACTATATTTAAAATGTAGTGATGTAACACATCAACTTATAATTAGCCAGCCAACAGTAATTATCCCCCGATAGGGGTTGCAATCACTTCCATCTGTGTGTCTGTCTGTCTGTCTGTCCGTGAAGCCTTTGTATTATTTTCCACCATTCTAGTTGCAATTTATTGTTACTTTTGAAGCAGAACCTCAGAACTTGGAAACATAAGCTTTTACATTTTAATCACAGCTTAAACTGAAAACATTCAGAGAACAACAATAAGAGGGAACATACGTTTGAATGCATATATTACATTACATTAGAAATATCCATGACTCAAGATTTAGTATTGTAGGCATTGTAGGCATACTTTTAAAGCTAATCATATGAAATGGCTGTCTGTAATAACACCACCTATATTCAGAGCAACATGTGAGTCAGGGGAGTGCTTCAACACCTCTCTCTCTCTCTTTCTCTATCTCACACATACACAACACACACACACAATTGCACACAAACACACACAGGAACTCAGAAAATGTGTTATTTTCTTCAGGTCTGTTGGAATGATTGTGTTTTTGAAATTTCCTGTGTTTGTGTGAAATTTCCTGTGTTTCCTTCAACTATTCAAACCTAATCCAAACCTCATATCTATTGCCACTACAAAGTTTCAATTCACATATGTTCTGAATGAGTCACATCTGAATCATGCACTGCCATCTGCAAGCTGTTCAGATGATTAAACTTTGCAAACATCCGCAAACAGCATTTCCATAAACCAACACAACTTTATCATTCACAGTACCTACTTATATTTCAAATAATTGGATGGAAATCTTCCTGCATGCCATGTTTCTGTATGCCTGAGGAATGCATGTAGATAAACGGAGAGATACAAATACTAAAGATACTGTAGTGTTACACAATAGGAGCTTTTTTGGTTGTGCTTTGGCTCTAGATTTCTGTCTGTGTTTCTCTCTTCTCATCATTTCATGAGATAACCTGAGTTACTAAGACCTTTAGCAAGTGTAAAACCTTTTAGTACATGCTAAACCAATAACATGAGCAACTATTGGTCGAGGTATTTGTTTTGCACCAATCATTGGTTGTGTTTTTAGTTTTGTAGGTGTTAAAAGGTTTTTCCCACGCTAAAGGTCTTAGTAAATAAGGCCCTAAATGTCTATTTCTGTGTCGCTATGTGTGTGTGTCTACCTCTCCACCTATCATGTACTAGGATAACCAACTATCAGCTGAACGCATTCCATTTAGATGAGCACAGATGAGGAACTATGACAGAAGAAGCCAGTCAGTTACTTTATCATCACACAGCGATAAACTGCAGAGGTTACTGATTTGGTGTCAGAGGGATGATTTTATTTGATCTGTGAAGTTTGGCTATGACTGAGTTGATCCCATTCAGAGAGAAAGCAGAGGAGTTGTCCCTCCTCCCCTCCCCTCCACTCCCAAAGGTCAGCACCTCAAACAGGTCAAACTTAACCATATTTATTTTTCCTCTTTCTCCCTAAACCAGCCCTTTCCCCCTGTCTTCTCACATTTCAGACTCATTCTTCACAATCCATATCTCCTTCCCTATTTCTCTCTCCCCTATTCTCTGTCTTTCCCCTCCCTATATATCGCTCTGGATGCTGGACGTCATCCCCCTTTCCATTTTATTCTCTCTTCTTGTCTCTCTCTCCTCCCTATTCAGCTCTCCTTCTCATCTTGTGTCAAACCTCCTCTCTCGCACCCTCTCTTTCTCCGCTTGAATCATCTACCATAGAAATGGTTGTGCCTCAAATAGTAAAAGAACATCCCATATCTGATACATTCCTAATGCACCCACAGCTCATGCACTGTAAGTTGACAATGACCATTGTCCATACCATTCTCATCAAATATAGCACCTTCATGCCAGACATGGCCACCGGCCACAACCCTGAACACAGTGAAGTTGATTGGTAACCCAAAGTGAATAAAGTCAGGCCACATAAAACCATAGGCTGTCATACATCTGTGAGGCATGGTACAGTCTGAGTCCCAGGACAGGGTCAAATTGTAGAGAGATGGAATATTCTGGGTCCATGGTACGACATGAGCAGTGTGCGGTGTGATGGCGGTGCTTTGAAAAATGTTCAAAGATAATGACTGAGTGCATTGTGGGGATGTTTCCGCCTCAACCAGAAATACAATACCTCAAATAGGCGGCACCAAAATAGACTGAGCCTATTGCTAATACTGGGCTCGTAAGCTAACAGGACAGCTGTAAAGGGAGATGGCACCCGCAAAATGTGTAACCCAAAGTCAAGTCAGTCCCAAAACGAGACTGCAAGATTACCTAAACATAAACATGAATAACCAAGAAAAATATTTGGACTAAATTTCTGAACGTTTGGGGACAAATATAGAAAGTGCTTCAAAACTAAATGCAATTCAATGGCTCAAATCCACTCATGGCATAAACGTGTAGCGTTTGTAGAGCATTTTTATCCATACTGTACTTCTGTACATACTGTATTTACCCAGTTTACTGTGAACTGCATTCAATGTTCATTTCTAGGGATAGCTGCTACGTTATGGGAAGGATGTGCTTATCTGTTCTGTAGTTACTTCGATGACGTTTCTGTATGCACTTACTGTATGTCGCTTTGGATAAAAGCGTCTGCTAAATGACTGTAATGTAATGTAATGTACAGAGATATGATCATCTGAGATTCATATTGTATATCTGTATTCTGGTAATGGTTTCACTGTAACACAATTTGATGTGGTATTACCAGACAGATCAAACTGGCGCCTGGACGTTTCACTTTCTTCTATAAGTGATTGATTCGGACAGAAATCACAGAAACAATGAGCTGGAGAGGCACAATAAACAGCGTGCTTCAGTGTGGTTTGAGGGTAACCAGCCTATAAATCTTTTCCTGAAGAATCTCACGTGGGATTACTGAGTCAATATGCCATTTATAGTTCATTAACGTACAACACACCTACACATAGACTGGTTTGGGCAGGGCCTTGGGTGGAATAGGCCTACAGAGTGGGGCATCTTATTGGTACAGAAATGTTGCGGCTAACCTACTCATGCACTTCACCATCAGCTGAGCACTGGTTTACAGTGGTCTGTAATTTATAAGAATGTGCCCTTGGCTTTGACTTGCAAATAAACACAGTTCTTATCTTTTTACAGTGCATGCATAGTATTTTCATGAATGCAGCTGATCGCTGAACTTAGTGTTTGTGAAGAAAACATTTTCATTTAATTGAGTCAAGTTTAAGGACGATTTTTTTTTGTGAATTTTTTTTTTGTGTGAACTATTTGCATGGGGGGACAAGAAAAAAGAGGAGGACAGGTAATCCCAACACTGCATGCATGAGTAATACACAAAAAGAATATCAAAAAAAGAAAGCTACAAAATAATGACGACATAAGATTTATCTTTCAAATAATCACAGTGCCAGCCCCAGGCCCTAAGAGCAGTACAACTTAGTAAGGGCTCAACCCAACTTTTAAGTATAGTCTTGTTTGCGGCGTTGGTACCTGCAAGAAAGATTCTTCTCGATATGGAATTGAAATGCAGTGAAGAGTCATCCAGTAACAAAAGTCATTCAATACAACTCATTCTGTAAATTGGATAAAATTCTCCTTGGTCTCAGTGATTCAGCAAACTCCAAATAGAATTTCTTTGAGCTGTGACCAGACCTTCAGAAATGTCTCCTCTACTTCTATTCCATTAATAGTCTTGCCTCAATAATTCATACACAGGGACCGTCACTGGGGTGCAATGTACACTGTGAACGGTGGGGGGCATTGGGCAGGAAGCCCATCTTATGGAGCAGGGGGGGTACAAAATGTAAGATCAATACTCAGACGTGTCAGTGCCACAGCTGCCATATTTCACATACAGCAGAACCCCGTCTAGGACGTCTCTCCTACGACTGGTGCTGCAAACTCAGAACTGAGAGACAAACACAGCAGAACCCCGTCTAGGACGTCTCTCCTACGACTGGCGCTGCAAACTCAGAACTGAGAGACAAACACAGCAGAACCCCGTCTAGGACGTCTCTCCTACGACTGGCGCTGCAAACTCAGAACTGAGAGACAGAGAGAGAGAAAGAGAAAGATAGGGTGTTATGCCCATCAGATCAGTGAGACGACCATGCACTGGAGGGCAAGGCAGTGTCCATTCGACCTCGTGAGGATGAGTAATTGTTCATTGGGCCAAGCCAACTTACATCCTCCCACCCAACACCGTCACACAGAAACACCCACACATGTTGGCGGTAAACATGAATGCTGACCCGTTCCCACCCTTCATTCATTCTCTCCTCCTTTGAAAGCACTGACGCATTTCCCAATTTCCCCATTCAGTGTTTAGCATCCTCCTCATTGTCTGGACAAGCTGACATGATTGACATAATATAATCTGTGGAAAGTATTTTGCAAAAAATGTGAGAAAAAGCTTAACTGCTGCTGGGCCATCTTCTTACTGTGTAGCAATCTACAGTGGAGAAAGAGTAAAGCCAATAAACACTTAATCAACATGCCTCTCTGTTCAGATCTGAAGTACTGTATAGCTTTCATTCCAGGAAATTAGCATATAAATGTATGAATCATTTGTGTGTCTGCAATTTGGACCAACAGGCATAGATAACAAGATATAAGAGTTATTTGAGTGCCTGTATGTGCACGCATGCGTATGTGTGTGTGTGTGTGTGTGTGTGTGAATGACTTTGCAGAAGTGTCCCGATCAATGTTTAACAATGATAGACATCTTTATTTAAACAACAAAGATAGATCCGACTTTCGTTAGCCAGAATGAGCATGAAAGTATGCAATCTCTCTCCCTGACAGTTATGCATTAGTACCCCATGTCTCATATGGGTTCACCGTCTCTCAAATTTTTTTGCAAATAAAATCCAGCACCAAACCCAGAGCTAAAAAAAAAAAAAATGAAACGTTGAGATTTGAGCCAGCAACAAACACCACAATGCACAAAACCCCATAAATTCTCCTTTCTGAGCTGGTATTTCATTCCGGGAAAGAAAACAACAAAACAACAGTGTGCTTCGTTATGAGTTACACAATAAAGCATTCAGGACCAAGAATGTTATCAGTGTACCTGATCCTACAAATTAGCAAGGGAAAACACAGTGAGCTTTACATAAACCCACAGCTGCAACTATGTGAACACTTTATCCATTGCGTCTATTGTTGTCTTACTTGTTGTTACTTATTATTTGTTGGTCAAGTTCTTGTTGGTTATGAAATAATATTCATTGTTACTTCAAGTTATTCAATCCCCCATATAACAGATATGTGCTGGTAATCGTCCTACCATTCTTTTCTGTTTGACTTGTTTTATCATGTCTTTTCTCTTTTTCTTTCCATTGTCTCACAACCTAGGATTCACCAAGGGGTCCTGGGGGAATAATGTCTGATCTTCACTTACATGTAGCTGAATTAAGAAGCTGTCCCCCATAGAGGAGGGAGGTGGTGGGTAAGAAAAAACTAATATTAAAATAATAACCAACTGCTTTTATATAGTGTATTTCATGATCTCAAAGCATTTCACATTGAATGATTGGGAAACTCTCTTACATTACTGCCATTTAGTAGATGCTCCTATCGAGAGTGACTTACAAAATATGCTGTTCACTCTGCTGAAGTCCTCAACAACAATCAATGGCAACCCCCACCTGGCAATAGCCATTTTGCTAGAATACTGTACAAATTAGCTTATGGTGGAGAGGGAGGTCATTACTTAGCCAGTTAAACTGGGAGCTGATTTGGTGGCCAATTGAGTCCTATGAATTGGGAGTAAGGCAATTATAAACGAATCAACCAAAAACAGCTCAACTTCAAGCACAAGAAAATAAAAAAAAAATAAAAACATGCTGGGACGTCTCAAAAAGTTACTGTGTGTTTTTCAAGCAGGTGTATATGAATAGTAAATTATGATGACCACCACGTAAAATAATAAAACCAGTTATATAATATTAGACTTATAACAGAGCCTATAGCATTCATAAGCTGGAACAAATTGTACTCGCAGTGATAGTCCTTAACCCCTGGGGTTTAGAGAAATTAAATACAGGGATCTCTCCAAAAAATGACAGGATGACCCATCCTTCACTGCTCCCATGCGAACGCAGAAATTCATAAAAATGTCATCTATACATTATATGTGCGCCTACATCAATAACGCTTTAATACATCAGCGCAGTGAACAAAATATCAGAAATCCCCCAGATGGGGTTTATCTGATCTGACCATTCATTTCAGTGGAGAGAGAAAGGAGAGAATGACATGATGGAGGAATTTAGAGAGAGGAAGGGGAGATAAAGAAAGAAATGGTGAAAGAGGAGAAGTGCAATAAGGAGTTTAGTGGTGCAAGGACCTAATTTGATCTTAAGTCGGTTTGGCATTCCCGGAATGCACTGCGACATTGGAAAAGCAGAGTCCTGCGATACCAAAAGGTTTGCATGTGCGTACATATTTCTGTCACACAGCTGGGGTGATCTGAGAAAGCACAGTGAGAGAAGCTCAGTCTGTTGGTTCTGTATACCCAATGGGGATGACATGGATGAGGGTTAAAAGATCGTCTCTCTTACACAATATATATCTCAATTACACTTGCTGAATGGATATAGCACTAGAATCCAGGATTCAATTGGGATTTGGGAGATACCTAAGATTCCCCCGGCTGGAATAATGAGTTCTCCAATAAATAATCGGTACAATATATTGAACAAATGTTAGATGGGCTGTTAAACCTTTTTCATCCCATGAATATAAATGAAAAGTTTTACTTTCCAATAGCATACATCTGAATTATGTATGCCTAATGCATAATGTTTATTAGTAGTGTGACTTCCAACAAAAATGCCAAATGTTTATGAAAATCTCTAAATAATTAAACCAAATAAAAAAACAAAACAACATTATTAAAATAATTTATGATCATTTCCCATTTTCAGTGTCCTATTCTCACTGTGATTGTCATAGGCTTGTGTTTAAAAGTGTTGGGTGTCTGGTGTCGGTTTTGATAATTGAGTGAGGTTGTGATATAGACATGGGAAATATGTTCTTTGATCAGCTCTCCAGCGATAATGTAATGCTTGCGCATGGTGAAAATCACACTGACATTCCTTGAAATGCTTTGATATAAACACTCGAAAAACGACTGTGAGTGACGAGCCGTGTAGCAGACCCTATCCTCTCAATGCATTTGAGGTTGTTCGCTCTGTACTATACCCATCATATGGTGCTTTACCAATCTATAGGCCATAGTATTTGCTTTTTAAGTCCACTGCTTTTGCAACTTTGTATTCGGGCTGGGTCATAGGCCTATACCTTATTTTTATACTGGTATGAATTCATGCAATGGTATACAGTTTTTCAACAGACCTACCATCATCAGCGGTAGGTTATTTTGTCATTTTTTGTTTCACAATGAAAAAATTCACATTGCAACAGTATGATAAAAAATTTGCAATATTAATTTTTATTTATCTGTTTTTAATGAAACTCACATAATTTTATTACAAACAAAACGTGATGTAGCAAACAGAGAAATTTGCGGAAACACATGAAGATGGAGCCAAGGTAGGCCTATGATTAAGAAAGCTGTTACGCCGTATGTTATGTTAGTTGGGCGGCAGTGTACACTGGGTGGCAAGGTACTTTACCTGAATCGCTTCAGTATATATTCCAGCTGCATAAATGGATAATATGTTAAAAAAAAAAAAAACGCTAAAAAAGGTTGCTCTGGATAAGAGCGTCTGCTAAATGCCTGTAATGTATGGCGGCGATGATTGTTATTACACTTAAAAAAACAATCAATAATAATTAGATATGGTTTATCACCCAGTGCTTACTAGAAATTTTGTTTTTCTCATTTAATTACAAACCAGAAGCTTGGATATTTTTTGCTTGAATATTTTGTATAGTAGCTAGCCTAACATTCGCAGATTGCACATTAGGGTTTACTACCAAAGTTTTTAAATGTTATTCAATATTTCACACCATTCAGTGTTCATGTTCCTAATAAAAATAGTGAAGCCTTTTGATTGATCCTTATTTTTCTACCATATATTTCAGTTTACTTCTTGTAAAATTTGTATTGGAAAGCCAAATCCCATCCCACATCAATAATATGAAAAGTATCATAATATGATATTTTGGCCATATTGCCCAGCCCAGTTTTGTATTTAAAAGTCTGGTTTTACTAGCCTATAGTTTGGGAAACACATCAGTTTAAGTTGAAATGCCGCAAATTTAGAGAAAAAAAATCTCTAATGTTGTCATATCTAGCTAACATATCAACTGGCTAAGCGCTGGCTGACAAAACAAAGAAATTAGCTTGCCAACTATCTAGTAGTCTTGAACCACACACATAACTTTGACATAGCAAGTGCACTCTCTGCTCTGAGTCAAGTAACAGGGCTAACTAGCGATCCAGGCAATGATATCGAACGGTGCAATATAATAATTAGTCATTTGTAAATCACCATTAGTAAAGTTTGCTAACCTTTAGCCCGTGTCCACAGGGGCTGTCTATTCATCTCTATATAAAAAGGTTGAATTTAAAAGTATAAATACATAAACTCGACATCAACAGTAAAGTGCGAGGTTAAGAAAAGACTGACTTAATGTTAGCAGAGAGTACTGGGCATTTTCTACCTACATTCTGTTGTGTTCCTGGGGTTTTAAATTATACATAATTACAAACCAATCACTGCTTCTAATTCAGATTTGTAAGAGACTTCCTCCAGATTACAGGCTTTTAAGAACAGTTTATATTACATAATTTGGACATTCTGAAGTACCACAGGCAACAGAGCAGCTATGGGGACATGCCTGCCCAGCAGAACTCATTTTTGTGGGTGTCTCTATCCACTCTACTCCCTCTCTGTCATGTCAGTGCCTTTCCATTCCCTCCTACAATGCCTCATTCTATCCTTCCATGTTGCAATCTCTCTTGCTCCATTCAATAACAGTACAACATGCGTGAGCCTACAGGGTACCCAGGTACCCTAACCCTGGGTACCTGGGTATTTGGATTAATGCAAATGTACCCTCTAAAATACAAACATCACAGAAATATACCATTACAAAAATGTTGTTATAGCCCCCTTTGATGAGTGGTGTACACATGCTCCAGATCACCCCTCAAATCCACTCAAGTCAACCCTTAAATCCACACTCTAGAAAATAAAACGGTTCCTTTGTTGCACAGGGTCCTTATATCTGCCTGTAGTATTTCTAAAGGCTGGCATGGGCCCCCTTCCAATGTCAACCCACTCTGCAGGAAACAACATGCCCATAAAGCACCAATGACACTGCTACTAGAAGTGATGTATAACAGTGCAGAAATCTGGGGGTTGATTTTCTCTAACCTTTACCAGCTGTTTATGAAGATTACAGCTCTGTTAGTCACTGCAGTCTGCAAATGCATGAATGCACGCAAACACACACAGACATACACACACACACACACACACACACACAGCTTTCCTGCTTACAGACTGCCGCCTCTGCAGTGGCCTCCTGGAATAAATCTCAAAGGCATGACTCTTTCCAAAAGTTCAATTCAGGGCAGCCTGGGTTTTGCTACTAGAGCCGTGGGGATTTAAGCTCTCAATGCCAAACACTGACGGCTTTGCCAGGTCCCCCTCCTGCTGTGAGATGGTGCATTCCGGAAGGCGGTGGCAGCGTGCAGCACAGGTGTAAACCTCATGAGGAGCTCGCACTCCCAGAATAGTCAGCTTTTCCTCACACCAAAAGAAACGGTCATCCCGTCCTTTCGGAGAGAACAGCTTTGTATGAAAAATGACATCCCATTAGATGTTGTGGCATTTCAAGATAAACACCGCAGTAAGAACGGATGTTTTATTCACACCTTGCATTACTGAGATTACTGTAGCACCAATCCAACACTACTGGGACAGATGGGGGTTTGTATAATTTGCTGAGAATGTTGCCCTATGCTCAATCCCCAATGTGATGTTGTGATGATCAGCTATACAGAATATAAATGGTCAGTTACATAGCAAAAAAAAAAGCTAAAATAGTGTAAGGTGGAGTGTCAGGTTAGGATAACCAAGCGCGACAGCTAAGAAATCTAAAAGTGTACACCATAGTGTACACCAATAAAGCAGACAGGTCCGCACCAGGAGAGAAAAATATACAAATATACATTAGGGACTGCGATCAGACTGTGAACCCTAAAAATGTGGTCCACCATGAACTGCGCTGTCTCTGGTGCTGATGGGAGTTTGGATAGGGCGAGGAAGTGGGCTACACTTGAAAACCTATCCACCACGAGCAGAATCACAGTGTTACCCTGGGACGCCGGCAAGTTGGTGACAAAGTCGAGGGCGATGTGACTCCAGGAATGACTGGGCACAGGTAGAGGGCGTAGAAGACCAGAGGGTGGAAGCCACGAACCCTTGTTGCGGGCACAAACCATACATGCGGCGACAAACTCCCGCACATCGCTCTATAATTTCGGCCACCAAAAGCGGCGGGAGCCGCTAATTGTGAGGCGTGACCCCACTGGAGAACCTGAGATCACAACCGGAACGGGACAAATAGACAGTGAAACGAACCCCCACCTGGGCCCGTGTTGGAACGCAACACCTCCTGCACGACCACCTCAATCTCCCACATAACTGGAGCCATAATTTACAAAACCGGCACGATGGGCTCAGGGCGTGGTTCCTTATCGGAGCGGTCGAAAATGCGTGACAACGCATCTGGTTTAATATTCGTCGACTCGGGTCGGTAGGTAAGAATAAACCTAAATCGGGCGAAGAATAAAGCTCATCGGGCTTGCCGAGAATTGCGCGTCTTGAACTGTTGCATGTACTCCAAGTTTCTATAGTCAGTCCAGACCTTGAATAGATGCTCAGCTCCCTTCAGCCAATTACGCCACTCCTCTAATACCAATTTGACCGCTAACAGCTCCAGGTCCCCGACATCATAATTTCTCTTGGCAGATGTTAGGGCCCGATAGAAATACGCACATTGGTGCAGTTTGCGGTCCAACGAAGAATGCTGAGATAAAATGGCTCCTACTCCCAGCTCTGATGCATCCATCTCTACCACAAAGGGGAGGGAGGGATTGGGGGTTATCAGGATGGGTTCAGAGCAAAATCTCTTTTTTAGCTCCGCGAATGGAACTGTGCAGATGATGTTTTCTTTGTAAGGGCTGTGATAGGAGCGGCTATTGTGCTAACATTTAGGATAAACCGCCGGTAAAAATTTGCGAAGCCCAGGAAGCATTGTACCTGCTTTTCCGATGCTGAAGTAGGCCAGTTTTTTACCGCCGAGACTTTCTCTAGGTCCATTAGAACACTACCGCCCGCTACAAGGAAAGAGGAAGGAGACTTTGTATGGAACACGCGCTTCTCGGCTTTAATGAAAAGCCCTGCCTTAAGAAGTGCTCCTAAGAGCACTCGTGAGAGGAGAGATCCGGGGAGAAAATTTAAATATCATCCAGATATACAAAGATGAACTTCTCCAACATCTCTCGAAGAAGGTCATTCACTAGCACCTAGAAGATAGAGGGGGGCTGAAAGGCATCACTGGGTACTCGTAGTGTCCGTAGTGTATGTTAAACGCCGTCTTCCACTCATCACCCTCATGCACGCGCACCAGATTGTAGGCATTGCGAAGGTCGAGTTTGGAAAAGACGCTCAAGTAAGACGCCCTGTAAGCGCTCAAATGCGGAGTTCATGACTGGAAGAGGATACCTGTTTTTAACAGTGATGTCATTGAGACCACGATAGTCTATACAGGGCCTCAGACCTCCGTATTTTTTTTTTAACAAAAAAACAAAACAGTGCTGGTCGGTGAAGTGGAAGGTTTAATAAAACCCCAGCAAAGGAGTCCCAGGACAGACTCTCCTCTCTACTCTCAGCAAGAGCAGAGGAACCCCAGCAAAGGGGTCCCAGGACAGACTCTCCTCTCTACTCTCAGCGAGAGCAGAGGAACCCCAGCAAAGGAGTCCCAGGACAGACTCTCCTCTCTACTCTCAGCGAGAGCAGAGGAACCCCAGCAAAGGGGTCCCAGGACAGACTCTCCTCTCTACTCTCAGCGAGAGCAGAGGAACCCCAGCAAAGGAGTCCCAGGACAGACTCTCCTCTCTACTCTCAGCAAGAGCAGAGGAACCCCAGCAAAGGAGTCCCAGGACAGACTCTCCTCTCTACTCTCAGCAAGAGCAGAGGAACCCCAGCAAAGGAGTCCCAGGACAGACTCTCCTCTCTACTCTCAGCAAGAGCAGAGGAACCCCAGCAAAGGGGTCCCAGGACAGACTCTCCTCTCTACTCTCAGCGAGAGCAGAGGAACCCCAGCAAAGGAGTCCCAGGACAGACTCTCCTCTCTACTCTCAGCAAGAGCAGAGGAACCCCAGCAAAGGGGTCCCAGGACAGACTCTCCTCTCTACTCTCAGCAAGAGCAGAGGAACCCCAGCAAAGGAGTCCCAGGACAGACTCTCCTCTCTACTCTCAGCGAGAGCAGAGGAACCCCAGCAAAGGAGTCCCAGGACAGACTCTCCTCTCTACTCTCAGCGAGAGCAGAGGAACCCCAGCAAAGGAGTCCCAGGACAGACTCTCCTCTCTACTCTCAGCAAGAGCAGAGGAACCCCAGCAAAGGAGTCCCAGGACAGACTCTCCTCTCTACTCTCAGCGAGAGCAGAGGAACCCCAGCAAAGGAGTCCCAGGACAGACTCTCCTCTCTACTCTCAGCAAGAGCAGAGGAACCCCAGCAAAGGGGTCCCAGGACAGACTCTCCTCTCTACTCTCAGCGAGAGCAGAGGAACCCCAGCAAAGGAGTCCCAGGACAGACTCTCCTCTCTACTCTCAGCAAGAGCAGAGGAACCCCAGCAAAGGGGTCCCAGGACAGACTCTCCTCTCTACTCTCAGCGAGAGCAGAGGAACCCCAGCAAAGGAGTCCCAGGACAGACTCTCCTCTCTACTCTCAGCGAGAGCAGAGGAACCCCAGCAAAGGAGTCCCAGGACAGACTCTCCTCTCTACTCTCAGCAAGAGCAGAGGAACCCCAGCAAAGGAGTCCCAGGACAGACTCTCCTCTCTACTCTCAGCGAGAGCAGAGGAACCCCAGCAAAGGAGTCCCAGGACAGACTCTCCTCTCTACTCTCAGCAAGAGCAGAGGAACCCCAGCAAAGGGGTCCCAGGACAGACTCTCCTCTCTACTCTCAGCGAGAGCAGAGGAACCCCAGCAAAGGAGTCCCAGGACAGACTCTCCTCTCTACTCTCAGCGAGAGCAGAGGAACCCCAGCAAAGGGGTCCCAGGACAGACTCTCCTCTCTACTCTCAGCGAGAGCAGAGGAAGTATCCTTGTCAAAGCAGGAACCGTCAGGAACGTAGCCTGAAGAAGGGTAAATAAAAGTTTGACAGTGGGATTGACACTGGGAACCCTACTGGTGAATAGGACCCTTGTCTCTGCCCCAACTAACATGAGGGTCATGTAAACTCAGCCATTCTGTCTACCCTGCCTGTGCTCGAAGCGTGATGGAAAACGTCGCCACTGTGTCAATACCCTGGCGCAGACTAGTCAGTCTCATGGTGGCCTCTTCACTGGATGACATTGTGATCAAACACTAACTGCATTTCCTCCATCATTTTAATCGGATCACGTACAATAGAAGCAGTGGTCTGAATTAGAGGGTCAGCCCAAGCGAGGACATGGTCGCTTAATAATGACAGAATAAAAGCTACCCGGGACTCTTGTGTGGAAAACCGGAAAGGCTGTGCCTGAAAAAATATCAGGCACTGAGTCAAAAACGCCTGACACTTCCCCAGTTCCCCGCTGTAGAGGGGCGGCAATTGAAGCTTGGGCTCCCTAAGGGTACATGGCACGGGACCAGGAGGTGTAGGTGCTTGTGCAACTGGGGGTAGATTAACTGCAATAGTAAGTCTGTGAAGACTCTCCGTTAATTTGCGGAGATAGTCTCCCTGATAACGCAGTTGCTCCATCAGCTGGCCTTGTTGTGTTTAGAGCGTAAGAATGTCCTCTTCAGGAGTGCCCCCTGTAGCGCCCTGACTGGTCAGCGCTTTATTAGATAACCGTGGTGTCGCTGGTCCTTCCATACTGGCTTCGATATTCTGTAAGGTGGAGTGTCAGGTTCGGAAAAACAAGCGTGACAGCTAAGGAATCTAAAAGTGTACACCGTAGTGTACACTAATAAAGCGGACAGGTCCGCGCCAGGAGAGGGAAATATACAAACAAAAATGGAGAATGGAAAATACTCCAGACATAAGCCAAATCAAAACAACCTAAAAAACAGGGCGAACTTGAGCGAACAGAGAATACCTCTCGCCCACAATATAGATATAAACATAGATATATATAATATATACAATATAGATATAAACAGAGGCATGAATAACAAACAAAAAGCAGAAAAGAAAAAGAAAAACATCTCTCACTCTCCATATGGGAGAGCACTAGAGAGATAAACAAAGAAAGAAAATAAAGCAATCTGTCTAACGAGAACAGAAGCGAAAACCAAAACGAGGGACAGAAAGCACAGAACAGAAAACAAAATCCAACTAAGAAAAACTCTAATGCGGCTAATAAGCAAGTCCCACGTAACTCTTTAACAAGCTTAAAATTGAAGTGGTTGCTTGAATACCTACACCTTAACGGCTTCTATGTCAAGTGGAAATGACAATATCGAAGCACTGGAAAGCGGAAACCCTGGGCTAAATATAGCCGGCAGGAAACCCAAAACAGGTGCGAGGGATAATGGCTAAGCGAGAACAAAATACCGGAACGGAAGATGGAAAATCTGATAGAGTGCCCTGACGCCGCTAAAAGAAAGAACGAACCACAGAAATAAACGGAGGCTGCTAAAAACCATGACAAAAAGTTAGGATGGCATCTGGAAAAATATCTGACGCTTTAAATATCCTTCACCTACACTGTATAACCAGGCCTGTTATTTAGAGTTTTTCAAAGCTGAACTTTGTCGTAAAAGAAACAGGGCTGCTTTGTTTAGAAGCTCAAACAAAACAGGAATCTAAAATAGAGTCACATCAAAAATGAACCACATCCAGACGAAAGCTTGACACGACAGTAACAAACAGTTGGGGAAGCCCTGAATGTCGCACTTTAAGATGGTTTTCTCTGAAGCAGGGACTTTTTAATGAACCTCGTGCATGCCCAACCCTGAGTCTCATTTCCTCCACTGCTCCTCCTAAGGGTTCAGCTATTCTGAGTCACGGATTTCAGCACTGTGTCGTTTTATTAAAATGCCTATTCTAGAGGTACTGACAAAACTCACCAATACTTTCTATGTGGTATAATTAGTATAATTACATATCAACCAAGAAGAAATGCATGCTTTTGATACTTCTATTCTGTTTTATACTGAGAAAAGATAACAAATTAATCCTATACTCACACTGAGTATACTGTAAAACCCATCTAATCTTATACAGTGCCACTACTGCACTTACATTTGTCTGTGCCTCTGTATCCATGACAACCAATAACATTCATTTGTATTTATTGGAATAAAAGACATTACACTCTCCACCATTAATTTCTGCTGACATCCATTTAAATGACATTTATTAATTATTATTATTACTAACTTAAACTTAAATTAGCTAATGATAACCTCCAGGTTTTGTTAAAGTTTCTGTCCATTTGTAAACAGGTTTATTTTATTTTATTCTCCATTCCCACAAAAAAATTACATCATCATCTTCATGTAAATATTCTTAAACACTTCACAGATTTTCTGAATTTAGTTTATGTAGTGCCATGGAAATGCTCCAGGCATCCTGCGCCATTTCACCACTGAAAATGTCTGCACATAATATTAAAGTACTAGAAAATCACAAACAGAAAAAGAGGAAGAGAAAGTTTGACACACATTCATAATTTCCTTGAAGAAACAAACAGTCAGTTTATTTCAGTTCTCCAAAAGAGACAAAAAAGTATGATCTTTTCTACACAATGTTTGGGGTCAGAAACAGGGATGGGTTATCTGGTTGGTTGCTGGGGCAGAAACTACCATGTGACACTGGTTATTGCACCCAATCTCATTTTAGAAATACCCTCAGTGAGATGCACCAGGTTAACTTTAACTAACAAAGCTAATGACAGTAGTGATAAGTGACACTGTGTGTTAAGATAGAGGATGAATCACTGTCTAAACGCCTCCATGCAGATGAAGTCTGCAAATATTATACCGTGAAGACACCTGAGATCTGGAATTCTAATCACCGGGGAAAAAGTACGAAATTAAATAGAAAACCACACAATATGGCAAATTTGTTTCAATTAATTTTTGCAAACGAGTACTAATTTGAACAATCCTGGTCGAAAATATGGGTTGACAGCTATTACCTGTAGCCTATGCCTGACTTAAATGTCCAATTAGCTGTTCAGTTTTAAGAAAATGAATTAGAAATAGGTGCAATTTAGACTGCCTTGTCTGCAAGATTGAAATTCTCCAACAGGTTTGTTGTTCAGCTGCCAACGTTTTCCACAACAGATCTACCTTTACAAAAACAAAATATGTACAAAATGTTGCCACAAACATGGATCTTTGTCTAGTGGTGGGGTGTGAAGAGTGTTGGTGTTATTGTCATAAACAACTAGGATAGACAGTTTGTTAAACAAAAAACAGGCATAATGCTACATTTTGGCTATATTAATACCAGATTTCATTCAACTGACATAATTGGGCAGAAACAGTTGAATTTGAACAAGATGGTGACATAGAACAACGTGGACTAGGCACACATAATAATACTTACTCTCTCTTGTACTCGTCTCTTTCTCGCTTGACTTTGGCCAACACATTATAAAGTGCTCTTATTTCTGGTGTGATGGTATCGATTTGAACCCCAACACCGTCCGGGTGCGTCCAGCTAACACCGGGGCCCTGAAGCGTTTCGAACCGCTCCCCTTGTCTTCTCACGTGAGTAAAGCTCCAGATGGTACCAGGTAGCCGGGAATGATTGGGGGGTCTAGGTATCAGCGGTTCAGAGATTACGTCGGTTTGGACCGCTGTTTCACGCGCATAAAGGGATCTGTAGCGCGTCTGCTCTAAAGATTGCTGCAGTTGGTTTTCTAATAATTTGTTTCTCCGTTCCAATTCATGTACTTTTGCCAAGAAACAACGGAATCTGAGGTTCAGGGTCTTCAAGACATGAATGTTGGAGCCTAAATCGTTCCGCAGAGCACTGGGAACGGCGCCCGAGCCAGTAGTCGAGACTCCGCTAGCGGGAACAACGGCAACCCCAGTGGCTGGCGCTGCGTCGGCAAAAAGTATCGAGTTCATCATTGTATATTAAAAGAAAAATATCAAGCGTAAATTCAAATTCAAAATGGTAATAACCGTGCTTTTTCCTGATTCAATGGGCAAAATAGCAGTATATCAGAAAGCTGCCCATGACCTCCAGAAAAGGCCAGTGTTCAACGGGGTTTCCTACGATATGAATCCTTAAGATAAGGCTGACAGCGCCGCTAGACGTGGTGCAGACACTGTTGTCAGTATTCCCGCATCCTTTAAAAAATCATCTTCCTACAAAGGTCCACTAATAAAAGAATCCTTTGTATCAGCATGGTCCAGAATTGATGTCAGCTCATTATCACAGAGTTGCAGCTCCAGTCGCTCAAATCATTCCCATGTAGCCTGTTGTGTAGCTACACGGAAACGAAACGCCGTGTGTTAGCCTTGCTTCTGCGTTTAGGTTGTGGTGCGCAGAACAAGCTATCAGTTGCAGCCCGTCTCAATATGCTGCTCCAGTCTCTATTATTCGACTCTTGGCCACTTGCGGCAGGACTACTCACTGGTTTATGTCTCAGCTCTGCCTCTGAGTGACGTTGGGTTGTGTTACAAGCCGCTGAATTTGTATTTTCAGCTGCAAAAGGCGTAACAGCCTACAATCTCTCTCTCTCTCTCTCTCTCTCTCTCTCTCTCTCTCTCTCTCTCTCTCCCCCTCTCCCCCCCCCCCTCTGAATTCAATTTCAATTCAAATGCTTTATTGGCATGACATATTTTGAAATATATATAAAATACAACAGACATATGTGTATACCACTACTATTATGTAGTAATATTACTAATGTGCATATATACTGTATACACATACATATACAGATGTGCTCAAATGTGTTGGTACCCCTGGTAAAGATGAGTAAAAATGTTTTTTTTTTAGGGTTTTTTTAAGCTTTTAAAAAAGCTTAATCTCACTCTGAAAAAAATCCATCCTTTAATTCACCTTCATTTATTATGAGAAAAAAAATCCATAATCAAGAAATAATTATTTTTAACAAAACCACGTTGGCCACAATTATTGGCACCCCTGCAATTACATATAGAATAAAGTGTTAATTTTTAATATTTGGTCGCATATCCTTTGCATGTCATGACATGGTGGTGTTGCTCTGGTCAGAGAGCTTCAGGACTAGATGGCTGAGGTGACTCTTTTCTATGTTCTGCTCTTGGTATAGCAGGGCTTTATGGTGGAGTGAGTTTACTTTGTTTTAAATGATCCCAGAATTTTAATGCCCGTTTTTGTATATCGATAATTATTGGATAAAAGCCTAATTCATGCATTGTTTGACGTTTTTATATGTAATTTAAAAATGCCCGGCCTGCCTTCTTCTTCTATGCATTCATTGCCAGGTAAAACCTCCCGGATGCACTGATGATCAGACCCAGGTAGACGTATTTAGTGGTGTGTTCTATGGTGCTGTTGCCTAAATTAAAGTGGTACTTATTTGCCTGAGATCTAGCCTTCTTCTGGAATATCATGACTCTAGTCTTATTCATGTTCACTGTCAGGGCCCAGGGCTGGCAGTGCTGCTCCAACTGACCCAGACTCTGCTGAAGCCCTTTTTCTGTGGGGGACAGCAGGAGGAGGTCATCTGCATAGAGCAGGAATTTGACTTCAGTGTCATGAAGAGTGAGGCCAGGGACTGCAGACTGTTCCAACATGGTGGCTAATTCATTTATGTAGATAAATAATACATTATTTATTTCTCTCTCTCTCTCTCTCTCTCTCTCTCTCTCTCTCTCTCAATCGTGGTTCTTGCAATCGTTTTAAATGAGCTTGCTACTGTATTCAAAAAAAAAATGCGTTATCAATTTTGGAAGCCACTGTCTTTTTAAATAAAGCTTCTTTATTTCAAAATACGTCTTCACAATTTCAAAATACGGGTGCGTCCCAATAGTCGAAAAATGCACCCTCCCTTCCTCACTACCACCTCCTCGACTCCGTGCCCTGGAAACGGATCTTTGTGTTTTAATCTAATGTCGCTGATTACATCTTAATTACGTATTAATGGTTACATATTAATTGATGTCTCGATGCAAACCGCAATGTCAGGTACGTTGTATACTGTACATTTAAATACTTGAACGCGAAACGTTCCGGAAGTTTAACATACTTCCGGGTAGGAGAGGGGGGGAGTGGAGGAAATAAGGTGGGGAATGAAGAATATTGGGACGCACCCTGGTCTCAAAAGGGATTCCCCCAAGTGAAGTTTGCAAGTGAAGTTTACGAGGTTGGAGCAAAAACTGGATTGGGACGCAGCCCAAGTCTTCACAGTTTCAAAATACGTCTTCTTTTTAGAGGGAAAATGACACTGTGGGTCAAGCTGTCGTGATCAGATTGCCAGTGTAACTAATGCATAGCTAAACGTGCATTCGTGGTCTGTTCGTAGAGTCACGGATTCGTAGACATGGACTATATTATAGCCTACAGGAGTTGTCAAAATGATGGCTTTTTAAAGTAATTACATATAATTACAAAATGAGCAGGAATTCTTTACACGTTTAGATACCTTCGCTTTTCTTACCAACTCGTAGCCTACGTTTAAAAGTGGCCTATGCACTTGTACTGGTGTTAGCCTACTCATAGCTGAGGAAAATAGCTTCCTTATCCAGGAGATCAGCTTAACTGAGAATGTATGTGTGATTCACCGTTATAGAATTAGATGCGCATACTACGAGTTGGTAAGAAAATCGAAAAAAGCCACCTGGAATAGGCTAGGCTACTTGCAACTTTCTCTAAGAATTCCAGCTCATTTTGTAATTGTAGCTACTTAAAGCTGGGCTATTTCTGCAGAATGCGATGTCTTGGAATAAGGAAAATACATGCATTCTAATGACTGCACTCTTTTGGGTTTTGGATTTGGACTTTTTTTACTGTACTTATTTTGTTCCACATGTAACCTCATGAGCATTCCGCAAAGACAATAATTATAGTTTATTTGTGGGAAAACTTGGTAGTCTTTAGCATTAAAAAATAAATAGAAAAACAACAGCCCTGTTTAAATGAAGGGCTGCCAATGTGGGTTTATTGTAACCAAAACTCTGAACACTACTCATATATTAGGAAACCAAAAAGGCAAACAGGATCCAGTTACATTCTTTTTCAGTAAATTAAATGTCCTCTTCAGTTTGGTCAGTATTAAAATGGTAAACCGAGGGTCTGTAAAAATATGTCCAGTCCCATCCTACAGTGAACAGAGATGATTGTTCATAGTGGAATGCTATTGGAACCACTTTAGCAGTATTATATAATTGAATACAGTTTCCAAGTTTTCTGGACTGATTGCTGTGTCAAACATATTTAGATGTTAATTTGAGTTTTCTGGGTCTAATCTGTTGGAATTTTTGGAATGTAAGACAATGCATCCTGTGGTTGCAATCATCATATCCTATTACATGTTTTTTTTTTGGAGCAATTTAGTCTGCGAGAACTGTATATTTTTATGGACTCTTGTTATTGAAAACATTGCATGCCATTTGTTGAGTGGAAACTTTTGAAATACAGTTCTTTCTGCACATTTTTAGTAATGAGTCATCATAACCTAAGTTTGGTCGGAGATTCACAACAAAAAAACTAATAAATTCACCTGCGGATGGCCCAGGCTGATCATATTACACCGTGGCACCAACATGACGAGGAATTGCGGGAATCAGTGAACTTTTCTTGCTATTTTGCCCACCTTTTCACACCACTTGGCAAGATGGACTGGCCAGTTTGAGCGCTGCATTGATTACATTTCACATCCTGTGCTACTGTATTTGTTTTCACACAAAGCAGCTTCAGGCTCAAGGCTCAGCTTCTGATGCTACATGTGTATTGCATTGGCTGTTTAATGCTGGGCAGGGTGCCTAAAGTATTTATAGCCTAATAAAATATGGCATGATGAAGACTCTAGAGCAGACCAAAGGCCATATTTGGGAGAGATGAATACTCACATCAATCAGTCCCATGTGGCAAAAGCTGTAGACTCTCTCATTATGATAATCAATGAGATCAATTTTTCTTTCAAGCCCTTATGATATGCTGTACAGAAATTGTAGTCAAGTAGCTCATAATCCACAAGTCACTTTGCACTGTGAATCAACAGCTAACATTTTCCTTCTTTTTTGCCTATTTGTCAGCTACAAATGTGTCCATAAGATGGACTGTGCTTTCTGCTAAAACAATGTATGGCACAATTGTTTGTGGTGGCTGGGTAGTGTATTGGGTAGCGATGGAGCTGGTATATTTTTGAAGGATGCTGAAAAGGCTGAATTTATTTCCATCAGAAATAAAGTATTAAATCAGATGCTGATTTATTACAGCATCATTCATCCTCAGAAATTTTTGACATTTATTAGAAGATATATTTTTTATCTATAAACTGGAAAACAGTCTCAAGAATATCTTTAAACAATATCCTTAAATTGAGTTCTTGCTCAATTTTTAAACTCAGTTTTATTTGTGTAGTGCTTTTCACAAAGGATCATTGTCTCAAAGCACTTTACAGACATTCAAGGCCCAGGCTCCCGAGAGCAAGCCAAGGGTGAAAGCAGCAAGAAAATACTCCCTGAATGAAATAGGAAGAAACCATGGGTGGATCATGACTCAAGGTCCATCGACTCCTGGCAGACACTGGTCAGGATACATTAAAATGATGACAGAGTATAAAGACATTTAGGTTAAAGAAACGGTCATTCATGGTTAATATAATCATTTGACCAGGGTCAGCGGTGCGGCATAAAGGCACGTCTCAAATCAAAATGGTGTAATTTGTATGGTGTGCCCATGGGAGCTGTGAATTAGAGTGCATTAAGATTTCCTTTCATTCTGACTGAGAAAATGCTTTCCGTGGTAAAGCAAATTTTATATGAGATGCACTTAAAATGCTGGCTGTCAATTTGCACTATATTGAAAATACTGACAGCACATGCCATGCCAGCATAAAAACCACAGCTTGGCAGGTAGAAAGCAAAACAAGATTGAGACAAGATGGTAAGAACCAAGGAGGATTAGTTCAATTTCAGTGTTCAAATGACGATTTGATTCATCAAATGATGTGGTACATCAAACTCTCATGACATCACTTTAATCTACCAATACAACTTAATTGTGCAGTTATTGGAGGTCAGCAGTGTCCACATGTTTACACGGTAAAGTAAATCTCTTTTCACACACTACATGAAGTAATCTAAACATGAATGAACTACAAGTGTCACTGAAGTAAGCTTCCTGGGGGCATGGCCATACTTCATTAAAAAGCATTCCCTTTATTTTTTTTTAAAGCTAATTGAAACACCTAAATGAAACTATGCAAATAAATCTCTTATCAAAGTGACTAAGGGTATCATGATGTTTCATCCTTCTTACAGAAGTGTGATCCAATTTCATATCCTCCTGTCAATGCCCCTCTCAATCTATTCTGGGTGCTGCCATTCCATATGCCTCAGTACAAAGGATCTGACCGACACCAGCCCTGGCAGTCCCATATGCCTCAATACAAAGGATCTGACCGACACCAGCCCTGGCAGTCCCATATGCCTCAGTACAAAGGATCTGACCGACACCAGCCCTGGCAGTCCCATATGCCTCAGTACAAAGGATCTGACCGACACCAGCCCTGGCAGTCCCATATGCCTCAGTACAAAGGATCTGACCGACACCAGCCCTGGCAGTCCCATATGCCTCAGTACAAAGGATCTGACCGACACCAGCCCTGGCAGTCCCATATGCCTCAGTACAAAGGATCTGACCGACACCGGCCCTGGCAGTCCCATATGCCTCAGATCTATTCCACTTTGACCCAGATCCTATAATTTCTATGTTAATGAGCAGATGCCATATTTGTAACATGCAATCCATGAGAAATTCACAGCATGATGTCAGATAAAGCTATAATAAAAATTACTTTTTACACATTGCAGAAATATGTATACCGGTACAAACTGTTTAATTACTGTGGAGCATAATTAATTTAGTGATCTACAATATCAATGGAGAGTGAAAAGATAAGAAAGCAAATTGAACCAAGGAAATGTGAATTCCCATTTGACTTCTGACTGACTACTGCACTGTTGATGGTCAACAACACAGCCTGAATCAAACCCTTGTAGAAAGAGTTTATTCTTGAGAAAGTTTGGTAGTATTTATCTTAAAAAAAGAAAAGAAAAACAACAGCCCTGTTTAAATTAAGTTGTGCCAATGTGGATTTACTGTAACCAGAACACTACTCATATATTAGGAAACCAAAAAGGCAAACAGAATCCAGTTACATACAGTATATAAGACAAAATAGACACGCAAACACGAATGAATGTGCGTGCGTGCACACATGCACACACATACACGCATGGCAGAATCACAGATTTGGTCAGATAAAAAGGTTTTCTGTCATTTATGCACCCCATGTCTTTTTTTCTTGAGTGGTTCTTGTACTTATTTAATTGAAGCAGTTTCCCCAATTTCAGGCATTGTTTCCCAGTGATAAGCATTAAATGACCCTCCTGTGCAACTCGAATAGCTCTCTCTGAAGAAATGCATTTAATACACTGCAAAGATGAACATGTTTGCTGTTCTTAGAGCTTAGGGAATGTCACAGTGTTGAGGAGGGAGTGACAGTGGGTAAATTGAGGGCTACTCAAAACAGCACTATATTACACATTGTTTGATAGAAGAACAACAGCTCCTCACTGTGGTCAAATGGGGAAAGATATTTGGCCAAAATAGAGTGCAAATGAGTACTGTAACTATGTGGTTTTTATTTCTGAATGAGGTTGTGCGTATGTGTATAGGTGTGTGTGTTTGAGTAGGCGTAAGTGTTCTGAAGGAAATGTGGTTGTTTTTTTGTATGACAATAATCACTTTATAGTATTTTGTACCATAGAGGTCTCAGACCCCACACTCAATTCAAAACGTGTTATCAACTGTTGCCTTACCTGTAACCTCCTCTAATGAAATGGATCCCCAGGGGCAATACAAATCAAAAGTCAAATTTTGCAACAAAAACAACAACAAAAAAGACAAGCCATCCCTCTCAGTATAAATCCACTAATCGTTCTTTGAAATACATGAACCACCAAAGAATAAGAAGTGAGTTTAGACACTTTGCGATTACTTAAGTCAGACAGCAGACCACATGCTCTGCATGTACTTTCTGTGCTTGAGTGATCTTAGTCCATTTTTGCCATTACAGTCACCTTGAGGAAATGTTTTTATTTATTTTTTCTGGGGCAGGGAATGATGCATACATAAAAAGATGAGTCTTGTAACTCAGGTTACCCACACTGTGGAGCCCTAGTCCAGCATTTCCCACTGATCTGAATAATGAGACATGCAGTCACATTAGCACTCTGACTCCCTGCTTACCTGCTGTTTTCATGTCTTGGGAGGAGCTACACAGCAGAAAATTGCAGTCTATATAGAAATGAAGCTGCGCTAACATCTAAAAGTCAAAACAATAACATACCCAAGTGATTGGGTCACCTCTTCTGCAATACTTTTTATTTTTTTGTATAGACTCTCTTCAAAGAGACAAAGCACCAATGGAAGCAAGCAGGTCAGTCATGTAATAGTGTTCAGAATCAGATATGAAACTGCAATGTGTTGCAGCATTATATACAGTATATGTGTGTGTGTGTTTGTGTCTCTTTGGTGCCACAGAAAACGTGTTTTCAAAATTGATTATGATCAGCATCTATCTCTTTCTTCAGTGAAAGTTGATAGCACTGCAGAGGACAAATAATTGTTCCGGTACATTAATCACCTCTCCAGTCCAGTGTGGTAATGTTTTGGTCACGAGCTGATGCTGTTGAATCACTATTACTTCATTCCAATGTATTAACGGAAAGTACCACGGCAGGGGTACTCCATGCATTTTGCATTGCTTTCTGCCCTAAGCTTTTAAATTGCATTTCTTTGCTTTATTACAGTCTAAATTGCTGGTTGGTACACTTGTGATTATGAACAGTGAGAGATCAGGAATGAAGAGGGTTGGCCCAGTGGGGAAGCACATTTGTGAGGAGTTTATTATCACTTGCAGGCAAAGACCAGGGCTACAATCTGCACATACATGCACAAGCACACACACACACACACACACACACACACACACACACACACACACACACACACACACATGCACACACTCACACACACACACACACAGACACACACACACACACACGTACACACGCACACATTATATATCAGTATTTAAGACACAGACCACCAACAGGTATGGCAAAGGCAAGATATTTTCTATTCAATAAGCCCTTAATAATAATGCATTACAGTATGCTTCCACACACATTACATATTTTAAATACGTTTGCAATATAATTGATCAGTTATGAATTTGTATTTAGGTTACCTTCATCAAGTTGATCCCTGGCAGAAACACACTGAACACACTGAGTGTAACTGACAGTATACCCAGTGCTGAATTTGTGCTGGATCCTGCCAGAACACAATCCGGGACATCTCAGTTTTGGACTACCTGCATTCCGGGAACTATTTCATGGATCCGGCTACTTTCGAAGGGGAAGGGGGGAAAAACATAAATTAATATCCATTCATTGCATTCCGGGGACCTCTAAGACGGTTTGGTCACCTCCCTCACACGGGTACATTTTGTTCTGGCACATCGTTACAATTTAAGCACTGAGTATACCCTTCCTGTCTGATTCACTACTAGACACACCATTAGACAGTGGCAACACCATTAGACACCATTAGGTAACAAGACAGAATATTTCTCTCTTCTCAAAACCATGATATCACCCATGCGTTACCAACTGCTGTGTGTGTTCTCTGGTTTTCACTGCATACTTCATGCTTACATTTTTATAACCATTTTTTTACATAGTGAATGACAGGACATGCTTCTATTGAGCTGAGCATGTTCTCAACTGAACAATTCCAAACGGACTAAACATTATTTCCAGGAGAAGTGTTACTTATACTCAAGGTATGCATAAATCATACACTTCAACTGGGGGATCTTCAGTTTAAATTGTGTACAGTGAATTGCAATTAAGTGATATTATGCTTAGTTCATAATGCAAATTAATTGAATAAGTCCAGCCTTTTTATAACATTCTTTTGAATCCTGAGATGTAATGCTTACCACAAGCTCATAATAGGGTACACCCTAGTAAAAAAAATCTGTGGCTTTAAACCTGTGATCAGTTTAAAGGAACAGTTTCATTAGGCATGCAGGTGAAAGAGAGTGGGTGGTAGAGGGGATAACCTAATAAAGTACATCTGGTTAGAGGAGGAATAGTTTTTTCAAAAGGAGAGAAGCAACCATTTTTTTTGCACATACAAAGGGAAGGCCACAGAGTCAGACTATTCTTATGAATGTACAATAAAGTAGGGGGGGTGGGGGGTGTAGAAGGGATGACACATTCAAGTCACACATGCAGCCCACATTGATACATGTGGTTGTGAAATGCTGAGTTCAGTATTTCTGTGTGGCCCAGGAGAGGACAGTGATATACTGCCACTGTGATTCTGTGGCAATGAGGCACCTTGAAGGCTAGAGAGTCTTTCTTTCTCTCTCACTCACACACACACACACACACACACACACACACACACACACACACACACACTCATATATACAAAATCCCACAGAGACAAATATATACACAAACTATTTCTCTTTCTCATTCTTTCTTTCTCTCTCACTCCACACACACATGCTCTTACTCTTACACAAACAGAAGGCCTCATTGGGTGGCAGACAAATCCTGTGGACATCCGTTGTATTGTAGTTCCCATGAAGAATTTCGCCTCACTGTGGGTGATCTGGAGGAGGGGTTGGAGGATCAGGTGGGGGCTGAAGGTCACCGTTCGGCTCTTTCCTCTCCAGGTTGCCATTGTCTGGTGGTGTTTTGAGGTTCTTATGGATGCGTGGTCTTCTAGGATGCCTTCTCTTGCCCTTGCGTTGTGTGATGGTATGGTCTTGGGTGGATTCCCTTTTGAACCTTCCGCTTAGTGCATCTGAAGACTCGTCGATGTAGGCCAGATTCTCTCCAAAATAATCCAGGGGTTGGGAGTTGATTGGGTCATGGAGAGACTGGGGATCCTGCCCTCCCTCCCCCACCCGCTCCGTCTCCGTTAACTCTGAGCCAGATTCTGAATAAGACTCGTCCGAAGAGTAAGAATATGAGGAGGATTCGGATTGGTCGTTAGCCAGGCGCCCATTCTCCATGACCCCACCTGCATTCCTCTTGTCATGGCTGTGGCTGTGGGGACCATGGCTCCGGGGCCGGTGGTGCCGTTTCCGCCGACGCTGGTAGAATGGGTCGTCAATGTTGGGAATGCGGAAGTCAACTGACATGTTCTGGATATTCTGGGTCCAGTCATTGGCATGTGCTCTGAGCTCTTCCATCTGAAGTGGAGAGAGAAAGAGAGAGAAAGAGAGAGAGAGAGGGAAAGAGAGAGAGAGAGAGAGAGAGAGAGAGAGAATGGGGGGGGGTCACAGATGTGATCTAGGAAGAATAAGGACGTCCTGCTATGTCACTATTAATGTTGAAATAAATAAACATGATGATTTATATATTTTTTATGGCATGTGTGTATCACACAAGTTTACAAATTCAACAGTACAGGGTACTGCAATAAGAGTAGTTGAAACAAGAACATGAAAAGTATATGTCCAGCATTAAGGTTAACAGTTGAGGTTGTAAGCGAAGTTCAGATTAGTGTAGAAGCTGGGGGTGTATGTGTTTTTTTTTAATCATGCAGTTTTGCTCCATTTGCTTCATGTCCATGACAATGGTATGGTCGCTCAGGCACAATACACAATTGTTTCATTAGATTGCAGTAAACTTTTTTTCTGGCCTTCCAAAGCACAGTAAAGAAAGATTACAGTTGGCTCAAAATGCCACTGCAATACTATTGAGCAAAGCAGGGAAGAAAAGCTCATATTACCCTAGTACCTGCATCTTGGCACTGGCTGCCGCTTTGCTTTATAATTGATCTTAAAACTATTTGACTTATTTGCAATATCTTAAATGGCTTGGCACCCGACTACATTACTGAACTTACAGAAAAATATCAGCCCAAACATGCCCTCCGATCTACACATGCGTGATTTCTCTGTACCCCAAAAGTTCATTAAAAGCAATTGAAGCTTCATTTTTCTTTTATGGTCCTAGACTGTAGAACAACCTGCCTCTGCAGATCAGAGATTCACCAACATTAACATGTTTTAATTAGTCAAATTCAAATACATTTTTAGACTTGCTTTTAATTGATTGGGACTGCTTTATGCTTTTATACTTGTTATTCAACTTGTTATTAATCTTTATACTTGTTATTAAAAATGTTATCTTATTATATATTCTCCTTTTTATTTTACTGTTTTTTTGGAACTTTTTATTTTTATTTTTTTACGATATCACCTGTGTAACTCTTATTTTTTCTCTGAAGCAATTTTGGCTACAAATAACATACAAAAAAGTTATTCACCCATCTTCTTACTATTATGGGTTACGTGAAAACAAACAATACATGATAGAGAGAGAAATAATGTGAGACAGATAATAGGCACTGATTGCCAACGGCCAACTGCCAGTTGCAGGGACGTGCACAGGCCTTTTTTTTGGCTCAAGCCAAAGAAAAGGGCACCCCCCCACACCCGTGCCCATCCTGATGTCGGCACACTACATCATGACACTATTAAATAGTACAGTATGTCTAAACACAAAGTCATTCACACACGCACAAGCGTGCGCACGCAGACACACACAAACACAGAATTGTGTGCTATTTGTACCTGGATGAAAACAAGGGGGTCATTTCATAATAAATCATCCAGAGGGTCCCAGGTTACCCTCTCAGATTCCCCTGAAAAAATTCACAGGTGCTCCTATATCAAACTTATACAGAAATCCCAAATATTATGTCTGTATCTCTAATAGTTTTGAAACTACAGCCCAACACGATTGCCTTTGGCTTGCTCTTGTCGGGGTTTAAGCTGGGGATTTTTGCGAAGCGCATTGTGACAACTAGTTGTGAAATACGCCACATAAATAAATATTGATTTGATTTGATTTGAAATTTTTATAAATTTTATGCATTTTGCCGAATTAGCCTTTCGGTCCTACTTCTGACATTCATAGCTCCTTTGATATGGCATGTACAGCTTTGAAACTTAGCTATGGCTAACTTTTCCTGTAGAATTCAAAAATGTAATCAGATCAGGAATCAGAAGGAAGCTCAGCAACAACACCACATTTTTGGCAGGTCATCTTCAGATATATAAGAATACATGGTAAAAATATGAAAATGATTGTTAACTGCCCACATGGTCAAATTAGGACATGAAAATATGCAATTTGGAAAAAATGTGTAAATCGAGCACAATTCAAAAAATTATTCTGACACTCCTATAACAGTAATAAATATGGTTACTGCATACACAAGGCCTAATATGTAATAAATGCCATGAAAAAACTCTTTAAGTGCTTTATCTAGCATATTGTTTGAGTGAGAAGCTCCAGGGATAGTGAAGTAAGTCACCATCATTCAATGTGATTGAATGATGGTGACTTCACTATCCCTAATTCATATTGAATATTTAACGAATAAACTGTACACTGTTATACAGTTAACACTGAAATGTTAGCTGAAAACTTTGTCTCACACATAACATGGATGAAGCAACATACCCAGCTAAGTGACATTAGCCACACGTGGGTACCGTCAACTACAAGCTTTATCTAACAAGCCATCTAATAAGATCTACCAAGGAGCAAAGGCAAGCTAATGCTAACGTGACATTAAGCTTGCTAATGTTAGCTTAGCTATATAATAGTAAAATAAAGTGCAGTTCATACATTAATATGCAGCTCTAGCTGTCTTTGCCAGAAAACAATTGCCTAATTTAGCATGATTCAGCGGTCAAACTATCTGAACCTCCGTCGAGAAGAACAAGAGAGAACGCACATTTAACTTAATGTTAGCTAATGTTCGCGTTATCCAGATGGGACGCTGAGCTGAGGCAATATATGTAACGTTAATGTCAAGCAAACCTGATAAGCTTGTTATTAGCTAACATGGTAGATTTATATACAGATATATCGCTTTAACAATTGCATTTGTCATTAATTATTTCCTTAATTTAGTTTGATAACACACACACTGCTGTCAGTGCAACAACTGCTTTCGCTCAGAATGCAGAATTTGAGGGTATAAACACAGTGTATGATGTTGGATTTTCCTCAGAACAGTTCCTCTATGATTGCCACCAACCATTCCCTGATATTTTTCCAAAAAAAACTTGCATACTCCAACTAAAATTTACCTGATTCAAATACATTATGTTAAGATGAACATTTATGCCTGCATTTTTTTGTTACAAAACATTAAGTGTGTTTGGTTGTATTTTGATACTGTCCCCGACTTGCTTCTATAGGGCTTGTCTATGACACACCTCAGCCCGGGTCTTCTTGGACAGTACACGGAGCCAGTTCCCAATCATGGTGAGGATAGAAGCAAAATAGGCCAGGCCCAACAGGATCCAGAACCACACGAGAGGTTTGTACCAGTGGTCCTTACCAGTGATATCTCCATTACCTGAGAAAGAGGCAGGATAGAAAAAGAGATACAGGATTTCCATAGACAGTATAAACTATTTTGATAGTCCAAGACTATTATCTTGATTCATTTTTATGGTGTTTATTTAAAACGTACATACGGTCAGTTTCTCATAAATGTGGCTGCCACGTTTACATTACAAATGGCTAATAGCCTTACCCCACCACAGACATGACACAAACCTAAGTTTTCAAATAAATGATGAGCCAATTATAAAAAGAATATGGCCTATTGTATCATTGTACCTGAAGTCTGCATTGTCAAGACTGAGGCCTATGTGTGTCAGGGGATGGCTTTACCACAGATATTATGAGACGCTATTCAGATAGTCACTCTCATGTTCCTTCCCTGTTTCTTAATGGTAGGAAAATTTGGTCAGCATCAGCACAGTACTTTACCGGAAACAATGCTTTCAATGTTAAGAATAGGGGGCTCTATCTTGATGATCTTAGCGCTTTGTCTAAAACGCATGGTGCAAGTGCATTTAGGGTGTGTCCAAGTCCACTTTTGCTAGATACACAGTGCATTATTTGAGCGCTAAGTATGGCGCAAGGTGCAATTGGGCTGAACTTCATTAATTATAGGTGTGTCTTAAGAAATTGGGCATAACATGCAATCATGCATCAATGTAATCTTGATATTCTTTATGCATGTTATGCGCGCCCCTGTGTGTAACAGACAGGAGGGTGTATGGAGGAGGGTTACTATCTTCATATTGCACAGTTAAAATAACTGTGGGGGTTTTAACGCAAGCGCATAATGCTGCCTCAAGATAGCAATACACCAAAGATTTTCCTGGCCACGCCTCATCTTAAGACCAACCCACCCAGTTCACTTGCTATGGGTGCAAATTAATTTGATATTTAAGCAACGTGAGTGTTGGATGCTAAAATGACCACTGCGTCGGTCTGAAACTAACAAAGACACACGGCGTAGCGCCAGGTATAAGATAGGGCCCACAGTTTCAAGCATCTATTTGATCAATATCACTATCTGTAGCTGCACAGATTAGGAAATCTATGACAGTGCAAAACAGAAGCTGCAATGATTGTGTGATGTCAGACTGGTAGGCAGTCTATGCATGTCTGCACCTTCAGGTCACCACACTGTTGGGGGAAAGTTCTTGACTACAGGACTGTTCCTTTGTTGTTGGGAATGGTACCTGCCACATAATCCCCAAAGCCCACGGTGGTGAGAGTGATCACCACGAAGTAGGCCGACTCCAGCAGGGACCAGTCCTCCACTTCCTGAAACACTAGAGTTGGCACGGCAAGGAACAGCACGCAGCCCAGCAGGATGGAGAGAACAGCTGAGATGACACGAACTAAAGTGGGACTGATCCTCCATTTCTGAGAGAGCAACAGATGAAGAGGGAAAGAGTTGGAAGGGGGAATATTTTTTCAATTATGATTTATTTCACACCAGGAAGATGCCCAGCCCACATGGGCTTACAATACACTATAACTCATACAGTAAAAATCTAAACTTCTCAGGTAGGGCTCAGACAATAAAAACTAAATAATTATCACAATTCCTCATGTTCATTCTTACAAAACAACCCATAATTAATAATATTAGAGATAATTTATGACTGAGGTCTATACATAAAATACATTCTGTCTTCTTTCCCAGGCATTGGCTAGACACATTTTAACATAAATTCATCACCAGCAAATAAATCTGAATTTCTAATTTGTATTTCTTCAAAAATGAATTCTTTCAAATCATCATATCTAGCACAATGAAACAGAAAATTAATTTCATTTTCAATATATAAAAGTCACAAAGTGTACATAACAGCTGTTCTTCAGGAACATCCATAAATCTGCCAATCTCAAGTGCCAGAGGCAAGGTACCTGTAGTCAGCTGTGCACATAATGACCTTTGCCCTCTCCCCAGATTACAACTAATATAGGATTCAATACAATATTCAAATTTTATTTGCAAATAGTCTCAATTTTGGTTAATTCCATAGATCTTTTTTCTATTGTTCTGTATACATTACTAGCATTGTTTTCTTGATTGAATTCACATTATAATATAAATTATCTCTCAATATGTATTGTCGATCTAACTCTGACCAAGGGTGCTGATGTGTCTTGTCTCAATTAAAAAAAATTTTGGTCAACCTTCCCTCTGACGTCTGTAGTAGGCGATTCCATAATTTTACCATTTCACATTTTTGTCTAACTAGACATAGTACCCACCCTATATCACCTTGTAGGCCTATAGCTAGCTTAGGGGAAATTTTATGAATGTCAACGAAACATCTAATAGCTAGATTTTGAACAGAGTTAGTTTCTTGTCAATCTGTGTCTGTAACAGACAGGAGGAGTGTGTACGCGCGTTGTGCACACGCCTATGTAGACACATGTTACTATGTTAATATTGCGCCGATAAAATAACATTGAAACAACTGCGACATGACTTAAGACCAGGTTTGTGGTGGTTTTAGCGCGAATGCTTTCTGCTGCCTCAAAAAAAAATTGCCTGACCACAAATCATCTTAAGACTAACCTGCCCAGTTGGCCACAAGTTTACTTGCTATTTGAACAACGTGAGTGCTGGACGGTAAAATGACAACTGCATCGATCTGAAACTAGTAAAGACCCCTGCGTTTGGGTTACCGCTGCTTAGCGCCAAGTGTAATATAGAGCCCCCTGTCTTCTAAAATGCATAACCTCAGTTTTCCCAACATTAATGGCTAATCTCCATTTATAGCACCATGAATTAAAAATATTTAACATTAATCTAATTTTCTGCAAGTTAAATGATATCATCAGCCTATAAGAGAATGCTAATATTAACTTAATCAATTGACACTCCTAAGTTTGCTTTTTTAATTTGAAGGGCTAAGTCATTAATATAAAGTGCAAACAAGAGACATCTTGTTTTATGCCAAATGGTAGTAAACCAGCCTGTATTATAATTCAGGGAGGAGGAGATAGTGGTACTGCAGCTTGTTGGCCAAACAAACAGAGATGTTGCATTTTTTTCCGATACATTTGCACATCGGTCTCAGGGTCTGGGAAAAAAAACTAAAGGTTTTTATATTAACAGCTGGATATATTGGGGGCATCTACAGTGGCTCTGAAGTGCAAATCACCAGCATAAGTACATTATTTATTATTAAGTATGCAATATAAGAGAGAACTGCTGTTCTCTCTCTTTCTTGTATATTGCGTACTGATGAAATAATAAAGTGTAAATCCATGCTGCCCTTTTTGTACCATCATAGCATTAATGCTTTTGAGTAATTTAACTCTACATTAATATTTTATTAAGATGAGAATGTAAAAAGGCTATGGTATGTGCAGAAAACATTAATGGCAGGTATTTTTAAAGTGATCCTACTATCTACTGTCAGCACTATTTATAGCCACATACAATCCTCACTTCAAAATTTAAAATGTAATTTAATTTAATTAAAAAAAATTACTTCATTTTTTACATATATTTTGATATTTAACCAGATCTAAAAGCAGTATGATTTACCACTTTATTTATTATAGGACTGCCGCGCCGGATGTACTGAACACTAGGACATCGCAGACAGGCAGTAAAGTAGCTAGGCTATAGGTAAGCATTTTATAACCGTGTAGCTGCCATTATTGTGACTGCCATAACTAATAATTTAATTGTTTTGTGAACATACGGGATTGACAATGGAACAAACAGCTGACTGAAAACGCCCGCCAACTTCTGCATTTCTTGATTGGCTGCACGCGCATGTTGTTTGGTCGTTCCCAAGCATCCCGTTTAGCATCGTTTTTGTGTTTGTGTGCTGCACTTGCACTACAGAGGCGCTTGCACTACAGAGGCACTCGTTTTACTTACGCTTGTGATTTGCACTTTACTTACGCTTGTGATTTGCACGTAAATTTCTGTTTTAGTGTTTTCTTTTTGTATGTTTGCGTATTCAAATTCAAAGCTGCAAGTTTTTTGTTTTTGTGTTTTCTTTATGTTTTTGTGTTTTGCACTTCAGAGCCACTGTAGGAATCCTTCTGAAGGACTTGTTCCCAGAGCAGCCAGTGTCCCACCCCAGAACCTGGAACTGAATCCTGTAAAACCTGTCCTCATGGGTCATGTGTCCTCGTGGGACGTGGCTGGGCCCTGCAGTGTCACACTGAAAGACAGTGAGAGGCTGAGACAGACACAATAGAGAGACACTGTACATTGTTCTAGTGTCTCTCACCAGGAACAGCATCTCCATCTTGGCAATGGACTTTCTCATTCCGGTTCCCAGGTGGTCACCCACCCCCGCCAGGAGAATTCCAAACATGGGGATCCCAACCAGGGCGAAGAAGATACAAAACAGCTGACCCCCTTCTGTCTGAGGGGCGATGTTCCCATAGCCTGTTTGAGGGGGGGTGAAGTGAGGGCAGAGGGCTTTACTGTCACGGAAACAAATAAACAAATACATAATGATGGGATGTGGAAAAAAAGAAGGCAATTCTCAGGGGCCATTCTGCTGAAGAGCTACACGGAGAGTATCAGAGCACAGAGTATGCTTCTGAGCACAACCCCTGGATTAAAGGGATAACTTTTTTCAGATAATGGTAAGGGTTAGATTTAGGGCTGCATAAAATAATCCCGGATCAGTTGTGGGAGTGATGAGTGATGAGATGAGAGCCAGGAGTGATGACACACCGATGGTTGTGATGATGGTGCCAGAGAAGAAGAAAGCACTCGCTAGGTCCCACCGGCTTGAGAATGTTGAGGCGTTACTGTTGGGATCTACGCCGGATCCTACTGCATCTGCTATTTCCTGAATAGGGAGAGGGAGAGAGAGAGTGTGAGTGAGAAAGAGAGAGAGGTCATAGGCTTGATCTATGAAGAATCACAATATCTGCCACCTGTTGCTACAGTCTCACTATAAATAAATTAATAAATATGAAAAATTATACATGTTTAAAGCACAACTAAACTTTGGTAGAATTTTGGGTTGTGTAGTTACCTGGCCATGATATGAGTCCAAATGGTGGTGAAATATGTTCGTTAGTTGCTCTGTGCTCCCCTGGGGTGTAAATCCAGAATAGGGTATTTGTCGCTCTCCATTCACTTCTATAGGACAGCTAAAATGGTCTCAAAATGACAGTTATAGCATGTATACGAACGCAAACTAAGCAGATTCTGTCAATACAAACAATAACCAGTTCTCGTACATATTTTAAAAAAATAATTAAATGGCGCTTTCCTGACTTTTTAAAATTTTATTTGGAACGTAGATCCGGTAGGTAATTCTTGCGCCAGAAACAGCGTTAATGCCCCGATGCATCAGAAACCACTCATTGGTACAAATTTCCATGGAAGCAAGCGTTCCTGGTAGTATATATCTATGGTAAACAAACCGACCTGCTGACATTTTGCTATTTTTCTGGTAGCTTGCTAACAACATTGAAGAAAATTGTACTTTTATAAATAATTTTAATTACACAAAAAAATACGTGCAATGACTGGTTATTGTTTGTATTGACAGAATCTGCTTTGTTTGCGTTTGTATACATGCTAGAAAGTGTAATTTGGAGACTCTTTTAGCTGTTCTATATAAGTGAATGGAGAGCGACAAATACCCTATTCTGGATTATCACCCCAGGGGAGCACAGAGCAACTAACGAACATATTTTGCCACCATTTGGACTCATATCATGGACAGGTAACTACATAACCCAAAGTTCTACCAAAGTTCATTTGTGCTTTAATGTCTATGCAATGTCTATGCAAATACACTGTGGTAATAACAGTTCAAATAAAGACATTTCCTTCCAATACAGGTTGTATAAAAACAAACAATACATGAGAACTGTTGATGATGGTTAGCTGTGGACAGGTGAGAAAAGAAGGTGAGTATGTATTATGTAAAACTTTTAAACTTGTGTGCAATTGGGCTTACCTGTACTGTAAGTAAGCAAGCAGGCCAGACACTGATGGTTGTAAACTAATAAGGCCTTATGTATGAGATTGGGCAGTATTTTACAATTGAATAATATAAATGTGACTGATTTAAAGTTTAAACAATGTATTTGAATTAATATTTTGATGACCTAAAGACCCAAAAAAAGAAAACTTATATTTGTGTTTTATATCATTTGAAAATACAAAATGAGTTTTGAGTATTTAGATCCTGAAGTAACTGAAATCTAGTTAGATTTAGATCTAGGAACAGCTAGTTTCTTTATTTTGCATATCAATAGTCTGTTTTGTCTGTGCACATTTGGGCACAACAGCTGAATTGACTTTATATGTTATTCTTTTCCCTTATGTAAAGTTAGAATTAAAAAAATACAATATGGAGTAAATTGTCTGTAATTTTCCCCTGAAAGATGAATTGAGCTTGAAGTTCAGTCGTGCTACATCACATGCCAAGCTACCCATTCATTGTGTTTCAAATGAGCAAGCTATAGCCATATACAGTAGCTATGATGGATACATGTTTGTAGAAACTTTGTAAATAGCTAAATCTACTGTGAAGACTATTTACTTTTAAGTTTTTTGTTTTTCTGCAAGAAATAGAAGCCTACGGAAAGTGTTAACAGACAAGACACTTCATATTAAAAATTTGTATTTCACATGGTAAGTAAATAAACAAAAGGCTTTCTTCCCAAATTGTTTACGTGCGACTGCATGGAGGTGTGAGCAGTACCTGTAGGAAGGTATGCAGGACTTCGTGGTCGATACAGGAGTAGTTCTCCAGGAAGGCTTCGAGGTAGCTGTCCAGTTGGATGTGCTGTCCTACCTCTCTGGGGGCCTCCAGGCCTCTGAACACCAGGGCTCCCATTACCAGGTAGAGCACCACCCCTATCAGGATGGCTAGGAGGGTGGAGCACCTCATGCTTACGTTCCGCTTACGTCTCAAACTGGGAGCTCTGCTGCCGGAGCTAGTGTGCTTGAGGGCACAGCTGTGGTGCAAACAGGACACTGCTGAACCTTCAGCCCGACCACATCTCCCATCCATCCCTGACAACAGCTTTAACTGCATGCAATTCACTTATAACTGTACTTTTTAGTACCAAAAAAAAAAAACATTAGCCTGTATACATTATGAATTAAAATCTAACAAAATACAAATAGTAAAAAAAATAGACATAAAAGGTATGATAAATTTAAATCCTGCAACCGTTTTTTTTTCTTGTTCATCCCCACTGCCCCGTGCAGAGCTGCACATCCTTCCATCGCAGAGATGAGATTTTATTTACCTCTCTTCCTCCTTCTCTTTCTTCCAGCTTTCCCTTTCTCTGCAGCTCAGAATAGAGTCCTTGGATCCATAGCTGCGGGGGGAGCGGACAGGAGGGGCATTCTCATCGCTGTCTGAAGGGGGCCACACTGAGGGGGGGCGGATTAGGAAGAAAAGAACATTTAAACTCAAGTGCTGGGCTGCGTCCCAATATTCTTCACTCCCCACCTCCTTTTATCCACTCCCCCACTACCACTCCTCTCCTACCCGGAAGTATGCAAAACTGCCTGAACGTTTCGAGTACAAGTATTTGCATGTACAGTATACAATGTATCTGACATTGCGGTTTGCGTTGAGACATTAATTAATATGTAACCATTAATACGTAATTAAGATGTAATCAGCAACATTAGATTAAAACACAAAAATCAGTTTCTGGGGCATGGAGGAGAGGAGGTGGTAGTGGAGGAAAGGAGGGTGCATTTTTCAAGTATTGGGACACACCACTGGAGTGCTACAGTGTTTGTGGCTTTTTGTACTTCCCTTTAAACGTGCATTTGTATGTGTCTATTTTACCTGATTATCTTTCAAATACTATGTTTAATCTTATTTTCAGTTGGAGCTATTTCCTATGACACATGCTGCCTGAGACAGCTGCGCTCAGTGAAAAAGTGGCATGGCCTTCTGTATCAATGGCAGTATACGTAAAGAGAAGCAAATTACTGCATGAGAGAGAAGCAACAAATTGACAGGATAAAACATGGCTTGTTTTCCTCACACAGGATGTCAGCATACCAATTTACCTTCCCTCTTTGACGTCTCAGCAACTATTGTTGTAACTCCTGATAGTAAATTCAGGCTTGAATAAATAAGGTTCACATCTAAATCAGGCCTCTGGTCTTTGAGAGTGAAGAGCCGTCACCGATTTTGAACTGAGAAGGAAAGAAGTACTGCTACAATAGAAAGACTTATCTTGTGAATAAATGCCACCTGCTCATCCTCTGGAGTTATAATTGTATTGTACAAGCTGTTTTAGTGTTACATGTGTGTATGTATATACAGTGCCCACCAGAATTGGCAACCTTGGAAAATATGAGCAAAAAAGGCCATTCAAAATGTCATCTATCAGCACGATCTTATGCTCAAAATATGAGAAAACCTTTTAATTTAGGTAAACTTATCAACACACTAAAACTGCAATAATATAAAAGAAACTCCAGAAAGTGAACTAACCCTAAACACACTGAAAACCAACAGAGTCTGACACCCCTGTAGGCTGCTACATGCAAAGATGTGTCTGTGTGAATTCAAGTAGAAAATTTTAAATATATGCCAGCACAGGGACTTATTATTACACACAATTATTTTTTACAAATATATAATAAGTAAAAACGTATTACAAAATGTGTGCATGACGATGCATTATTGTTAAAAATATTTGTTTATGGAACTATGTTTCATACGTGTGACAGTGAACTCCCATTCTGGTACTTGTATATGACCTTTTTGTTTACTTTTTGTAAATAATAATTAGTCTGACTTTAAATAGAGCATTGTTGGAAAACTTACTGTTTCAGAAATTATTCATTTTGTACTTAATTTACATAAACCCTATTTTTTGAGTTGTATGTCTGTTTCACTTGAGTTTCCTCTAAGCACTGACCCAGGCAACTTCCCCCGACACTGTCTGTCTTCCAGGCTGTCTAATCTATGGTCTTCTATGGTCTATGGTCTAATCATACTAAAGCCTTCTTGCTAATTGAAGACTGAGCACCCTGCTATGACCCACTGACAGAGCTGAAACCCTCATACTATCAGTCATTGTGGTATGCCACTTTAGGATATACAAGATGCACACACCAGCACTTGAGTACAAGCATACGTGTCAACATGTTTATTTGTATGACATGATTCATACAGTTTTTTTTTCACTCAGGGGGCAGACACATTATGGTTGTTGTTGATGTGTAATTGTCAAAACATAATTTTCTTCTCACAGATCTCATTATACAATTGGCAACAGTTATATAAAGGTGAATCAGTTCAACAATAAATTCTGAATAATTTATGAAGAACTACACTATACATCATTAAATATGTACATTGTTGATGGCAACTTCACATTAATGAAAACTGTTAAATGTGTAATGAACAAAGCAGCCAAGTTAGCCAGATTATGTAAATTCAGCAAAAGTTTACAAAATATACACTGTTGAGTATTTTCATTCTGGAAACCCAGGTCTTCTTTTAATCAATGAAATCAGTCAAGTCATATATTTTTTTTATATTGTGTTCATCACAACATGGTGTTCCAGGGCATTGTGCATCTACAGTGCCCACCAGAATTATTGGCAACCCAAGAAAATATGAGCAAAAAAGGCTATAACAAAGGTATTTGTCATTTATCTGCAAGATTTCTTCATAAAATATATTTTCTCAAAAAACATGTCACAATTATTGGCAACTCTAAACATAGTTACAAATAAAACCTAATTTAACTTTTAGCACAACTGAATCTTTAGGAACTATTATGTTGTCATTCTCAACTTATTGTTTCACTGGAATATAAATATGAGGTGACCCTTAGGCTGTGTCCGAATCAGAGCCCTATCTACAGCGCCCTGTATCCTGCGTACAGTGCACTGGCAGAAGTGTGCTGTTTAATGTGCACTGTTTAGCAGTCCGCAAAAAATATCCGCCATACTATTTTCCAACCTTACTGTGGAAGTGTCGTAAGCAGGTCATAAGACGTCCCACCAGTGTTGCCATGTCTGCGGTTTTACAGCTAAATTGGGATACTTTCAACGTGCAGTCATGGGTGAAAATGAAAAAGTCGCAAAGCACGCAATTTTCAGTTAAAAATATATTTTGGGCTAGTTTTCAGTCGCCATTTGGCTGGAAAGTCTCTGGCAAGATCTGGCAACCCTGTGTCCCACCCTTGCGCTGCCATGTCACGTGTTGTTTTTGTTGTATTTGAAGGAAAACGTCAGCGAAGCTGCGCCTCATTTTTTTTAAACGAAGCTTCACGTCATATTTATGTGACCAAAATGTTCGTGTACTTCTTGAAAAGTGTGCTCCCGAATGTACTCAGTGAAACCCCAGAAGTAAGTGTGTCATCCGGGTGTTTCAAGTATACTGCAATTTGAAAAATGTTTGCCTACTCAACGACTTTCTCGTCCTATCTACTCACCAAGGCTACTCAGTCGTGTGGAAGAGTGCTGATTCGGACACGGCCCTAGGCGATTCCTGTTTCCTGCTCCCGTTCTTTGTCCACTCAGACTCCTGTCTACTATGCGCCTTTTGCAAGCAGTGTGCGAAAGAAATCCTGTAAAAAGCTTTCCAAACTAGTGAGGAAGTAGTTAGTCATATTTTTAATTTTAAATTTTTTTATTGAGAATATCAATCCGTTTACATATGACGATGGTTACAAAGTGTAGATTATGAATGAAGATTTTTAAATTTTTACTTCTGGTTTACTTTCCGAAATTGTCGGATGAGTGCACAGTTCTGTGGATGGGTGTGCTCTTGAATCCCCTCAACAAAACCCCGGAAATAAGGGTTTTTGTTGAGGTATTTTAAGTGCCCCCATTTGTGAGAAAAAGTTGCCCACTCAAAAGCTTTTTGACGAAATTGACTCTAATATGCGCCCTCAAAGGGGTTAAGGGATCGCATTCGGTCACAGCCTATGTCATCCACGAACATGGGGAAAACAAATAAATTAAATGAGACAAAAGGTTGTTGACCTTCATCAATCAGGCAATGGCTATAGAAAAATGTCTGAAGCTACCAATTTTTACCATTAGGGCAATAATTAAGACGTTTAAAGCAACTGGAGCTGCGATAAACCTGCCTGGAAGAGACATATTTTACATAATATTACTCAAGCTGAAGTAGCAACTGAAATAGCGACACATTAAACCCATAACAGAACCACTGGATTGGTTATCATTCTTAATAAAGAAGACACAGCTGATTTACCATAATTAACATCACTGTCAGATGTAATCTTTGTATGCTCTTTCCGATAGCTATCATTATGAGTGACGGACGGTTTAATGTGGACAGGTGTCCTGACCAGGCCTCTGTTGCGTGCGTAGCTTGGACACAGCACACATTTGATTCTTGTCACAAGAAAGGTATTAGGCTACTGTGGAGGCATTTGCACTTTGTCAAAAGTGGAGCAGGTTCCAAATTGGGGAGTGAATGGTTGGGAGGGACCGCTCTGTTTCACACATGTCTGAATAAAGGGTGTGGCATCCGTGTGCTCTACCAAAACAACACAGCAGAGAGCAAGAGAATATCAAATCCAGCCAAAACCATATGGAGATGGTGGCCATAAAAAATACAATAGGCTGAAAGAATTTAGCTGCTCAAACAATGGGAAACAGTGCCTGGCTGGCAGTCTCACACCTCATGAATCTTTTGTGCCCATCCAAGGTGCAGCTGCGAGAACCGCTGGAACATTGTTCCGGAACCTGCAACCTGCCATGCATTGAGGTGACTATTTGATAAGGAGAGTGTGTGTGTGTGCGTGTATGACTGTGTCTGTGTCTGTGTGTCACTCACCATACAGGAGGGGGGTGTAGTGGCTGTGCTGGCAGGCTGCCTCTGCCCTGGACGTGCCTAGAAGTTGTTTTGCTTAGCGGTGTAAATCTGTGTGTGTGACACTTTATTGCTCTCGAACAATAAAAGCCTGTTCAGCTGCTGACTTTCCGACCGCACAGACCTATGTGATGTAGCTCTTTGCATGTTCATTCTAACTGTGCCGCAGTTTCCATACAACCGCATTCAGCAGATCTTATAGCCATACACACACACCTCAATCACATGCACATATGCTCTGTCTCGCACACACATTTCATATTTAATGTGCTGACACGATTGGTTGTTTGCATTTAATGTTTTTTATTATTATTTATATTTTCAATTTTAAAGATAATACCTCAAATGCAAGGATAATAGTTTCAATTTGTCAAAATATACAGCCTTTATTTGAAAATATACATCTCATGAACATACTATTGAATGATAGTCTTCTATAATATATTATGTAAAGACTGTCTAATATAAAATGAGCAGCAAATTATGTATTTTGTAAATATACTGTATACAGGTTTTAATTTTAAACAAAATGATTTTGCTGGACAGAACTAGTGGACTGAATTAGTCATTTAAAATTGCAAATCAATATCAATAAGGCACCACATCATGAGACAAATTGCCTTCATGGAGAGGTGGATATGGTCATTTTTATGCAGCACAAATAAAATGACTGCTGTAGAGTTTCTCTAATGTATATTATCAATATGATACCACTCTTAAAAATTGTTTATGAGATTTTGAGAAAGTATATCACTGGTAAATGATATGCTAGTGATATAAAATTAATTGTATGGTATCACACTGAAACCATCTGCTGACCATTGGACACGACACATGGAAATAGCTGACACTCCCAAACCCCCCTTCCCCCCCACACATACACATACTCACACACACAAACACACACACACACACACACACACACACACACACACACACATACACACACACAAATCATCATATACATATCATCAACTGAACTACTACAGCACTCACTGCTAATGTGTCGAAAATATTACAAGATAAAATTTAACTCTGTTCACTCCCATACACGGCTTTTATGGCATCTTAAATCTACTTTTTTTGTTTGGAAACAGATAAATGATACGGTATCACACAGAATCGCAATTCATAAGGTGTATTTGGCAGTCTTAAACATACAGATATGCACACATACAAACATTGGCGCATACGCGTGAACACACCCACACACAGATACACACACACACACACACACACACACACACACACACACCTACATGCACACACACAGTATATAAAGTCTTTGATTGCAATCCAATATCCCAACCTGAACACGTAAACAGCTCTGATACAATTTAGCACACGGCTGCCACAGAACCAGAACACACAAAGACTTAAAGACATTAAATTCACCCTGCTTTTGCTGTGTGACTGAAAAATATGAAACATTGCAACATGCAGTAAAAACCTGTAATCTTAGCAAAAGGATTACAGAGTGGAATAGTCTCCCCCTCTCCTACCTCATGGGCTAAGGATCCTGGAAATCCAGGGTGTCAGCCTGTGATTGTGTGAGCGAGATGGACGCTGAGGGCATGTGATAGTATGTTAGCCTGCCTGTGTGCGAGAGCTGGTTACCGCATGCACAATAAATTAAAAGATACTAAATTAAACTGACTCTGATGGGAGAGATGAAAGAATAGAGCAAGCGATTGGAAGAAAGAGAGAGAGGTAAAGAAAGAGAAAGAGAGGGGAGGGGTGGAGGGAGGAGTCAGTGCCGCTGAACTGTGCACAGCGGAGATTCTTGCTTTACATCTTTACTCTATCCCCTCTCACTTTCTTATGTTCGTTTTTTCATCCCTGTCCTTCCTGTGAAAAACAAGAGCAAGAGGGTCACAGATGAAGTCTCTTTTAGTTACATATATCTACAGGTGCACAACACCAATTATGTGTAACACTGCTCATGTTCGCGTATAGTTATCTGCTTGTGTGTGTGCATGCACGCATGTGTGCAAATCTTTGTTCAATGGATTAATTACTGTGTAATCTACTTATAAGTACATATTTTTTATATCAGATTATTTATATCAGTAAATTATAATTGTGAATGACATTCATTCTCTTTATATCTCTTTAAGGAACATTAATGTCAAATACACTGAAGCTAAGAGTTATTTCATGTCAACAAGGAATTACAAATTAAAATAAAACAGGATTCAATTCAAAGTATTACAATGACTGATGTGAGGTCACCCAACCCTGTAATGTACCATGTACAATGGGCACATACCTGGTTAAGATTTCTGCACACAAGTCACAACAAGCCAGATATCGCACCACTATCCCCACATCCATCTATAAAACACTGCACTGTGACCAGAGTATGCATGTAATAGGAGTAAAGTCATTCATTCAAATCTACTAAAAGACAAAATACTGTTTAGTGTCTACGCCCATGCATTCTATACCATAACCCTTTCATATTTAAAATGGTCTTGATTTCAGTTTCTTTTACTTTTAAATTATTGTAATAAAAAACGAATCTTTCATGACTGTACACAAAATTAACATTTGATATCTTATCACATCACAGTATTTCTCACCTGATATATTGAACCAAACTTTATGTCTTATTTCTGCATTTTGCAGCAATGTTGAATGACTATGTTTGTGAACAGTACCATGAATTATTTGTATTGATTGTAATTGTACATGTTTTATTTGTACAAATACAATGAATAAAATATTTTTAAATTAATTTTCTGAGAATGTACTTCTCATATTGTGGCTTTTTGTTGAGTAATATAGATTGTTCTCAAGGATTAATTGATTAAGATGAATTCATGATAATGTATTAATTTTAATGGAATCTAGAACAATTTAACAACTAATTAAGCATGATAGATTGAGAAATTGGTAAATGTGAACAAAATGTTGAAGTTGAAACAAACTGTATAGTACATATTAATAGTATATATTAAAAACCTTGTGTGATTTAATCCTGTTTACAGGAAATAAAGTGGTAATGATGAAGCTCTGATGTTATAGCAGGGCCACTCTCCCTCTTTTATTCTTTTATTCACGCCGGTCTTTTGAATACAAAATAGAGCCATTGAGGTAGCAGTTATACTGCTGCACGCTTTCGTTTGTGATCCGAGTCGGCTAGCACTCAGAAAAAACCCTTTAATTAGCCATTATACTATTTTTTTTTGTGTGGTTGCGTTCTCTTCACAGACACACCTCTGGACATAATTTTGCTTTTCCAGAGAACTCACGTGGATAACTTGTCAAAAATAATCAAGTAAGATCAATTTTGCTTCACAAACTTTATTGATCTCAAGCAATGGAAGCCCGTGCAGCTGCTGACAGAATGGTGTGATTTAGCTCTTTGCATGTCCATTCTAACTGTGCGCGCAGTTTCCATACAACAGCATTCAGCAGATCTTATAGCCATACACACACACCTCAATCACATGCACATATGCTCTGTCTCGCACACACATTTCATATTTAATGTGCTGACACTATCGGTTGTTTGCATTTAATGTTTTTTATTATTATGTATATTTTCAATTTTAAATAATACCTCAAATGCAATAATAATATTTTTAATTTGTCAAAATATACAGCCTTTATTTGAAAATATACATCTCATGAACATACTATTGTATGATAGTCTTCTATAATTTATTATGTAAAGACTGCCTTTACTGGGGATGTTTGTCATACATATGAAGTTATATTTCTTTTAGAAATGGATCAGACAGTCTGCCCTCGTTTTGCAGTCTCTCTTTATTCACACAGTGGGAAAGCAGAGACGGTTACAGATAGAAATGAGATCACAGTACGAAAAGTCCCATTGCCAGGAATCACCTCCCTAGCCGTGCAGTGGGGGTTCGTATATGGGTGGAGAACTGGCAGCACTCTGGACTGCGCCACACGGTCTCGCCCCAAACTTATATTTCTAAGAGTTTAAGCAGTAAAGGATAGTGAGTATACCAAATTAAATGGAGAGAGCAATGGGTTTAAGATATTGAAAGCACAATTTCACGGACTTATACACAGAATGCCGCATTTGCATCTAGCAACAGCCTTTTACGCACAGGCACACTTGTGTACATATACACATATATAATCTCTCTCTCTCCCACGCCCCTCTGTCACTGAATGTAAACATTTGTCACTTTTAATTTTCAAATTACAACATTAACACCTGCCTACAAGTTTTTTCAAGACACATTGGTGTTTCCCTGCACTGACTGCCTGTATAAGCGACAAGGTCAGCCACTGCTGCGCCATTTGGGCAAGAGATGGAGTTACATTTCCCCGGGGTATCTATTAGAGGAACGCAGCTTCCACACACACACACGTCCATAAAGTTTTAATCAAGGCTTTTCCCATCTCCCTGTTCTTTTCTCCCTCTACCTCTCCCTCCTTTTTCCTGCAACACTTCCCTCTTCTCTGCTTTTCCCTCCCTCTGTCCTGTCTTTGCCTCTCCCCATTCCTCTGTACTGGTCCTCACTCAACTTCCACCACACCCTCCTGCTCTTTTTCTTAATGAGTGCCAGTGTCTATTTTTGTACCTAGACCACAAATATAAATCAAATCACACACAACACACTTTGAAATAGATTAAAAAAAAAATTTTTTTTTTTTTTTTTGAATACTTCATTATTGTTCTATCGGCAGGTATATATGTGCAGTTAAGAGTGTAAGTACTCTGAAGAGAGTAAGCATTTGAATACTGAGATTGGCAAACACACATGATGAAATGCTGAAAACAAGATGCCTTGGCACGCTGTCCAGCAAAGCATTTCATCCCAACTCTGTGCTTCTGTAGAACTTTTTTGTTTTGGATTTTGTTTTGAATGTGTGAAATGTGTGCTTTTATGAAGGAATATAAACATTTAATTTTTAATATTTGATACTAAAAAATACCTGGTTAGTCGTGCAAGGTTATTACCTTCCCGTCGTTGGCTCGTTTTTAGGCCTTCAGAAATAAACAAGTCGGTGGGCTTGTATGTATCGCTTCCAATCAGATGGACCCCTCCCTGTTACATTCTAATAAATCACACTAAAAATAGCCAGCTAGCTTGCAACATTGTGCATTTATTTAAAGATATAGCACCACAGCTGTGACTGAAATGAGATACTGTCAACTCTGTAGCATTGGTGGAGACAGAAGGAATTGCAAACAAGGGATATATTGAATGCTACGATGCATAATACAGTAGTTGCTGCATTAGATTTCAGCGCCTGCTTTTTAAAAAACCAACGAGCACCATCATATCTTGTATTTAACAAACTCTGTCATTCAAAACATGTCAGGCTCATGGGGGGCCCCATTTGGCCTGTAGGGGGCACAAGAATCTACCAATGCCATTATAATGCCATGCCCCACCCTCCCGAACTCACAGAAAACAATAAAAGCTCCTCTCTCTCTCTTTCTCTTTCTCTCTCTCTCTTTCTATCTCTGTCTCTCTAGTGTTGTATCCTGTGACAACCATATAATCATACACAACAGGAACAAAGGATGTGAATCATATCCGAAGTGTCCCAGCTGGGCGGGCTGCTCTGTGGCAATGAAATGGCCACAGAGAAGGTGATCTCTCATTAAGGCTGCATGGCCTTGCCTTTCTCCGTTACACAGTCACTCTGTTACCCCCCTCCACTGCCAACTGTCCAGAAAACGAAAAGTCAGGATATAAAAGAGCTGATTACATCAAAGTCTGACCCGCAGCACTGGAAACACTCCGAAGCTATGGAAGATTGCATTATACAGAGTGGGCCGTCTGTGTCGTGGGGACTCCTGGATTAAAATGCCCAGCCAGTAATTAACTGATGTAACCCAGTGGTGTTTACACTAGGCAGGATGCCACTGTCAGTGTTGTATGAAATACACCAGGCCCTCAGTCGTTTTAACAAGCACCACACAAGAAAAACAGAACTCGCTCTGAACGAACTGCACATCAACGACCGTTCGTTAAACCCAAAAGAAACCCCCGGAAAACTCCACGAGGGCTGGTCCAATGTAAGCACACTGGGGCTCTGATAATAACACGTCGAGGAATAAAGGAGCAGTCCCTATATATGAGCCTCATGCCATGACAGGCTGAATAAATGCTCTCAGGGCATTTTATCTTTGGAAGATATACAGCCATTTTATAGGTTAGGATACATTAGCTTAGGTATGGTCCCTCTGGATTTCTAATAGGGCCTAACTCTTTTATCTGGCGCTCTTTGTAAAGCTTCATTTTGCTTCTATGCAGGTAATACCTGACAGATGTGTAAGCACAACATTGTTATGCTTAGGGCAATGTTCTACCCTATTTTGTGAAGGCAGACAAACACATACACATCACATACGTATCAAAATGTCCAGTGTAAAATCAACTTCTCTCTTTTTGTCTCTCTCTCTCACCCACACACACACACATACTGTGTAAATGTACATCAAATTCACGACGAAGCACAATGGTAATTAATTTAGCAGTTTGTATCATCGGACTTCTTACGTCCTACACCACTTCACTTTTTGAACATGTTCAGCACATGATGTGTTTCTTTTCCACTGTAAGTCTCCATAGCCTGCTCTTGCTGTAAGTCCTGTGTCCATATCTAATGAGACACCATGCAATGCGTACACCACACAGGTGCTCTGTAGTTGTGTGGTTTATCTCAAGTGCTTCCGCAGGCAAGGGACTTTGATTTGGTTTATGCCGTCTAATAAACTTTTTATCCTCTTTGCTCCATCAATACAATTTGTTTGAGAGCCTGCAGGTCCTGCGCTCAGCCTGTACCAGATCCAACAGCTCTGAAACCGGATGCTTGATACTCAAGAAACAGTAAATCAAGCTACTTACCATACAGAGGAAAAGTATGGTGTAAACAAAACAAAAGCTTGAGGTGAATAGAAAATAGTGACTGATTAGACAGAAAAACTGGTTAAATGACTTGTTATTTTAAAAAAGCAAGAGTGACAGATTATAAGCATTGACTGATTTAGGAGAGATTTTAATCTTATTTACAGGTCCTATGAAGTTTTCTTGGTTGACTCGTGTATCGTGTGCTCGTGAAGTAATTTTGTTAATTTTATTTTAAGCTACAATTATTTTTGTTACTTTACTTCTTGTCCCATCTTCCTGTGCCATCACTACTCCCCACACTTTCTCTCCCTCTTTCTTTCCCCTATTTTCAACCATTTTCTTGTTCTCTTTTTTCAGTTCATCTCCACCTTCCTCTCTTCCTCTGTTTTTCTTTGACATCCTCCTCACTCACTACTTGTATTCTCTATTAGTGTCTTTCACTTTCCATCCTCTTTTCCTCTTTCTCCGTGCTCTATCCTTTCGGTTCCATGAGGCCACTGGACCAATAAATGGAATTCCAGACCAAAGCAGTTATAAAGCTGCCTTATTATCCTGCACTGATTGAACAAGAAATAAAACTCCGCTCTAGGATCTCAGGAGGGAACGCTGCTGTTGCATCTGTGCACACACACAGCTGTCTGAATCTATTAAAATATGTGTCATATCAAGAAATGGAAGTGATTTTATGTCAGAAGCAGTCCATAATTTCAGACTTCATTTTGGCATTGTAAGGACCCCTGGGGTAAATTAATGTAACAATATGGTAGACCAAGCATACCACTGAAAGAGATTCTTGCAAATCTGAGCTGGAATCCAAAGGTGGGACTGAGTGTGTGGTCATCGTGTATACTAATTCCCTGGTATTATTTTCAGAGACGGAGACAGAGAGTGTTTGCCCAGCATTTAGCGTACACACAGTTCTGGTAAAGGGTCGTAAACCTCTCCAACACAAAATGCGTCAGCAGTGTTTTATTAGAATTCCGCTGATGGACAAATGCTTTCCAGCACGCCTGATGACTCTGCTGTGTGACAATGTGTGCGCCTGATGACTCTGCTGTGTGACAATGATGTATTGCTTGATGACAGCTTTGAAATGTCTGGCTGACCTTTTGACATTAAAGGGCTTGGTGGCACTACCAAACTGCATCCATCACCTGCAGCGAATCCATGTTAGAAAGCCCAACTATATGAGCAAAAAAACTAAACATAATGAAAGCATCCAGCTAAGAAATGGTTGTATTTGTATTTTCTTGAATGGTTCACTGTAAATCTTACCTATAGTGAACTGGAAGGAAATTAAACAGTACTCGAACATCAATTTCAAAACAAAAGTACAACTAAAAATCTTTAAATAAGTATAATTTAAAATCCCTGTGACAGAATAGGTTACAAAATGTACAATTATTATTGAAAATGTATTATTTATTTTACCAGTGTAACTTTATAAATGTTATAGACATGCAAATAGAGCAGAGCACAGCACAGCAAAACAGACTCCTTACTTGACATTCCTGGTTATGGGATCAGATCTCTTGGGGTCAGCAAGTTAAGAATATTTTCTTGTTGTTGCTGTTTTTCCTCAGATGTTTTGTGAAGTCCGGTCCATTAAAGAGGAAAGAGAGGTGAGGGATAGAAAGAGAGAGCAGAGAGAAGGAGAGAGGATCCTTGCTGAGATAACTTCAGGACTGACTCTACATATGAGCACATTTCCCACTAATATAATGTAAAAGAAAACAGGATAGATTGAAAAAAAACATATAGCGTAATGGGAAGGGCAGAAGACAAGGATGGGATGCGGTGTACTGAATAATAGTCAAGGCGAATTTTCAATTAAAGCCTTTCTTCCTTAAGCCCACTTTCCGACATTTCTGATGATGCATGGACTTTTCAGAGAGGAAATTGATTTGTTTGTCAACGTCTGCAATTTTGTCCCATTTAGTTAGAGAGATTTGCCACCATAACAAAACAGAAACACAATATACACACAGCGTCAGGGCCAAACTGAATTGGAATGTGTCGTAACCAAGCTCATATTTGATCAGCTTCAAGAGCATAATTATTACTGATAGAAATCTCAGCATCATGTGGAAACTTATCAGGTTCTAATGTTATTTGTGGGATAATGATATAAAGTCAAGCTGGAAAGTCTGCACACCCCTTTCACCTTCTCCATGTTTTATTACGTTACAGACAATAGATTCTACAATAGATTGAGTTCATTTTTTGTCTCAAAATTCTACACAAAATAGCCCATAATGACAAAGTGAAAACAGGTTTTTAGACATTTGTGCTAATTTATTAAAAATCTAAATGTAACATATCATATGTACACAAGTGTGCACACCCTTTGATATGACACCCAAAAGTGAGCTGAGGTGCATTTTGTTTCCACTGATACTGCTTGAGATGTTTCTACAACTTAATTGGAGTCCACCTGTGATCAATTCAATTGATTGGACATGATTGGGGATTGCCAACACCTGCCTATATAAGGTCCCACAGTTGACAGTGCATGTCAGAGCAAACTCCAAGCCATGGGGTCAAAGGAATTATCTGCAGACCTCAGAAACAGGATTGTGTCAAGGCATAGATCTGGAGAAGGGTACAGAAAAATCTCTGCAGCTTTACAGGTCCCAAAGAGCACAGTGGCCGCCACCATCATTCGTAAATGGAAGAAGTTTGGAACCACTAAGAATCTTCCTAGACCTGGCCGCCCGGCCAAACTGAGCAATCGGGGAAGACGGGCCTTGGCCAAGGAGGTGAGCAGGAACCCGAGGGTCACTCTGACAGAGCTCCAGCGTATCCTTGTGGAGATGGGAGAACCTTTCAGAAGATCAACCATCCAGGCAGCACTCCACCAATCAGGCCTTTATGGTAGAGTGGCCATACGGAAGCCCCTCCTTAGTAAAAGGCACATCACAGCCCGCTTGGAGTTTGCAAAAAGGCACCTAGAGGACTCTCAAACCATGAGAATCAAGATTCTCTGGTCTGATTAAACCAAAATTGAACTTTTTGGCCTGAATACCAAGTGTCACGTCTGGAGGAAACCAGGCACCGCTCGTCACCTGGCTAATACCATCCCTACAGTGAAGCATGGCGGTGGCAGCATCATGATGTGGGGATGTTTTTTAGCAGCGGGAACGGGGCGACTAGTCCTGATAGAGGGAAAGATGAATGCAGCTAAGTACACCGAGATCCTTGAAGAAAACCTGCTCCAGAGTGCTCTGGACCTCAGACTGGGGCAAAGGTTTACCTTCCAACATGACAACGACCCGAAGCACACAGCCAAGAGAACAAAGAAGTGGCTTCGGAGAAAGTCTGTGCATGTCCTTGAGTGGCCCAGCCAGAGCCCAGACCTGAATCCAATTGAACATCTGTGGAAAGAGCTGAAAATGGCTGTGTACCGACGCTCCCCATCCAACCTGACGGAGCTTGCAAGGATATGCCAAGAGGAATGGGCAAAAATGTCCAGAAACAAGTGTGCCAAGCTCGTAGATTCTTTCCCAAGATGCCTTTAAGCTGTAATCGCTGCCAAAGGTGCAGCAACCAAGTATTAGGCTAAGGGTGTGTACAGATATGTAACCCCTAAATAACCTATTTTTGTCAGTAAAATAAAATTGCATATTTTCTAAACCTGTTTTCACTTCATCATTATTGGCTATTGTGTGTAGATGTTTGAGGCAAAAAATTAACTCAATCTATTGTGGTATAAGTCTGTAACGTAATAAAACGTGGAGAAGGTGAAAGGGGTGTGCAGACTTTCCGGCTTGACTGTATGTAAAACATTGACCAGCCGTATGATAGGCCCTTTATGAATGAAAATAAGCTGCAGACTGGTCCAGGTACTATACTGTTAACAGGGTTCTGAAAGAACAACCCATTGTTAGAAGAAATAAGTCACCATTTTGTATGATACATGGTGAGATGGCAGCATTTATTCAAGAAAAGACATTTCAATTCTAGCAGCTTCATGCAAGAAATATCATATAGATTACTGATATAAAATCAGAAGGCTATACATGAAGGGTTAAATATGAATACATTTAAAAAATGGAATTAAAGTGTAATATACTGCCCAATGCAACACATCTAAATGCAACACATATCTTCCTGCTGAAGCATTTATTCTTGTTATCATTACGTGGTAGCCAAGGTCTGTGATTTTTGAGCGGACACAGAGACCATGAACGTTTTCCTTGTAGCTCAGGATACCCTGCAGATACCTAGAAAATGGATGGCATACTGTCACTGATCAATACAAAAACTCCTCCATGACTCATTAATCTAATCCTGCACAGGTCTGGGAAGCTCTTAAACATGGTCTGAGGAGGGAGAAGAAAGAAAAAAGGAATAAGATAAGAGAAAGAGACTTTTTTTGTAGCAGCAGTACCTTCTCATGTCACAAATTTGCATCTTGAGATGTCTCTGGAGAATGCTGACTGTAAGCCATAGGTCACCCATGTGTGTCCACTGTTACAGCTCATTGACCAACATGGGCCTGAATAATTAATATTTTTTTCAAGTAACATACAGGTTGCATTGATCTTGGGTGACCAGTTTCTTTAGGGTCTTACCTTCGGCAGCGGGCTGACACCTACAGTAACAATTAGTGATTGTTTAAACTAATGAAAAGAATGAAAATGAAAAGGCTTTACTCTCCACAGCAAAGCACAATGATTGAGTGACTGATGCCATATGGTAGCTTTGCCCATTTTGGTTTCAAAAATTTCACACACTCACTTGTTAGTTTGTGATTTTAGTTAATCCAAGAAGACCTAAGGTACAATGAACAATCATGTGACTTCACTGCAGGCCACTGAATCAGACTGAAAGACTGTGCTCTGTGCATTAGGAGTCTATTATAATCTGAAATAAACTCCTTACATTCATAACACCCTCACCCACCCATCTCATCTCATCTCTCAGATGATGAGGTATCGGATATTTGTCAGATTTGATGTCTCACTCAAGTCTGCTGAGTTATCAAATCACCTGAAAATTATATTAGACATTATAGTGGGGTAGAGTAGAAGACTCCAGGAAGATATCCTGTGTACATAAGAGTATTTGTCTTGAGATGCTTGTAATTGCGATGTCTGCACAATGGTATGTTTGAGGGTTGTAATTACTGTGACAAAAAAAAAACAATTGAAGGAGATAATGAAAGAAAAAGAAAGAGAAAGAGACAGAGTGAGAAAAAAGAAAGAAACAGCACAAGCAAAAGGCCAGGGGTCCTGGAAGCATTTGACTAGAGAACATACACAGCACTACAAGTGGAATGTAACATTAAAAATATGCATGCATGATCTTTTATAATTTATATGATAAAATTCCCAACCTGACTCTATCAACCTGCCATCTAATCATCCCCCAGTTTAATTGGCTAACAATTTTTCTCTCTCTCTCCACCTCAGCTGATGTGTGGTGAGCGTTCAGGCGCGAAATGGCTGGCGTGCATCACCCAGGTGGGTGCTACACACTGGTGGTGTGAAAAAAGGCTAAATAAATGCAAGGAATCATTATTATTATTATTATTAATAATAATAATAATTATTAATTATTATTATTAATCAAATCTGACATCTAATCATATATTTTAAAATACATTATGAAACATGACTGAAACATTTAGAACATAAGTGGGTAGCATATCATCTTGCTTAAACATCATCATGAATATCACATATAGAGGTCATCAAAGAAGATTTCACAGCATCACATGTATTTTGCTATTTGGCACGTTATTGTGTGTTCCACATGAGTTATACTTTGGGATTAGCCGCCTGATGTTTCTTTTGGAGTGATATATACACCAGGGCAGCTCACAGACAAGAGCTTATCTGGATTCCCATGCACTGAGGTGTCATTGAGCAAAGAAAGATCTCACCACAGGCCACCATTATAATAAGAATGAACAGAGAACCAATTTCTTTTCAGACAACGTTAAGTTCTTTATTTTTTTAGATTTGGTGTGATTTTATTGGGAGAAACAGTCTAACCAGTAAGCTACTGCACCTGCCATCCTGGCATGAGGGTGTCGGATCGTGGATGTGGGGGTTAAGAATTGTTAATTAAAAACCATTCTGGAGGATGATGATCCATCAATAACTGCACGCCCCTGGAACCTGTCTCAATATCGCACCACAATACAGTATAAATATTACTGTATTACTTTATGAATTAATTTAGTATTAACACATAGTGAAAACTAGTGCTGTTTTATTACTGTTTTCTGACCTTGCTGTTTACTGGTAGTACTTATCACTGTTGGGAATACATTCACTTTTTCATATGCTAATTATATCCGAATACACATCTTTGTCTTGGTAGTTAAACAAAAACAGTCTGACCCATCAACATGCTCATAAATTAAAATAACTACTGTGTTATAATTGCACTTAAGCTATGGAACAAGGACCATGTGTTCATTTAAAAATAGTGCAAATGAAAGCTAATGGAATGGCAGGTATGCCATCTGCTAGGTTACAGATTGGCAGGACATGCGCTGTACCTATACAGAACAGGACCCGGGATCGAATATGACACTGTGGAAGTGTCCAACAGAAATAACCACACTGACCACAGAATCTCAGTCCTTACAAATATGCACTACTGCACTCTCTGGTCATGTATAAACACACAAAATTTTGATCCAACTTTAAACAGTCACACAACACACCTCCAAGTATGGTTATTTTGACCCTGGCAAAGAATAGTTAGCCATAATGTATTGGGAATTTGCAGTATGTTCTTGCCAATTTAAATAACTTAAAAATGTTTACCTTTTTACTTGACTTTTTTTTTCTTTACATCAGTGACACAGAGTTGGATTGAACACATTCTGATACAATTTAGGAAACATTGGGTAGCATTGCTTTGGAATGGAGCTTGTTTAATTTGTGTGAGCAATATTGTTTGTTGTAATTTGGCCTCATTTTGATATCAACTTTTAGTGGCAGGTCTAGACTTTGCTAGTTTTTGTTTAGATAAAAACTACCAGGATATTGTCCAGTAATTAACCTAATTTCATTGTCCGCTGATGTAGAAAAAAAGATTATTAAATATTGATATGTCTCGATCAGTTGATGAATAATAAGTCGTATAATTTATTATAACGTGACAAAGAACCTTTCATGTAAAACGCTATGATATTATCACTGATATAGTAGCCTAGTCGAGTCTGAAACCAACCTAGTTGTATAGCCTATAAGGCTTGTTTGAGATTACTTTCGGCTCGCCTCGAAAACAGGCGAGAGTAGCCGATTGCAGTCGGGGGAGGAGTCAAAAAGTCGGACACTTCTTGGTTGACTGGCCTGCTCGCCTCGTGTCGCAATGGCAGATATCGCGTTCGTGTTCAGACAGCATTTTTGAGGAATGTGTAAAGCGTTCAATTGTGAATGTCAGTACTCTGATAAACATCATTTGGTGTCTGTCTGACAGTTCATGAAGTTTATCTTGGAATAATGATGGATAAGATATAAGTCTCATAACTTCCTTGTGGGTGGTGACAGTTTTTCTGAGCCAATTGGCGCTTCGCTCAAACCAGAGCAAGTCGTTTCCCATCATGCATGAAGTTGTGCAGTCGGTGGAGAGAAACTGCGTCGCCTAGCCCTGAAAACTGCGAGCGCCTCAGTCCCGTGAGATTTCCACGCAGTCGGATTTCCAGAGCAAATCGGACAACATTCTAACCGTCATGCAATGCGCTTGGCAAGGCGGTGGTCAAAACTGCGCAGGCCTAGCTCATCTCAAACAAGCGCTGTTTGACGCAAATGCCGCATCAGCTACGTCCAACGACAATTAATATTAATAGGATATTAGCAGAAAATACCAATTTAAAGCTTTTTGACTAAAGCAATTACGTTATATATACGGTAGCATTTCAAAATAGGTCTCAATATCATGTCACTGCTTGTTAGAATCTTATATGTAGCCTACGTTTTTTAGGTAAAGCTTCATTGAGTCTCAATCACCTTTTGATACGTTGTCGCCTGCCCTCTAGTGGTTAGAAAATATACTAAACAATTACGTGGCCGTTCTTCTCATTGTTAAAGATGCTCTGCTGATATTAAAAAAAAAACGTCAAAAAAGTTTCTCACATACACGAAGTACTTCCATATATATTTTTTAAGAAAAATTATTCCTAAAAATCTGTCTGCAACGCAAATTATTGACGTCAAAATTATTCCAAGTTCTCCAACCTTCTCAAGAACAAAAGCAAGCCATCTGAGAAAGGAGTGCTACCTATTTCCCCCCTACATTCGTTCAAGCAACCTGCCCTTCTTGATCTTGTCATATAATCTATTATCGTTTAGTATCATAATATGTTTGGTCACCTGACCTCAAACTGGCATTATTTAAATTTTGATATTAATAATTTGGTATAGATTTTTAGGAACTGCTTTTTTATTTTATTTTTTTTCACAGATGTGAATATTGTGTACTTTGTGTATTTGTTTATGTTTTTTAAACTGCAATATCTTTGCTTGGAAAAAAAATGTTGAACACATTTATTTTTATTCTGAAAAATAAAAATGTCACAATTATTGGCATCCCTGAATTTAGTACTTTGTGCACCCTCCCTATGCCAAGACAGAAGCAAAAGTCCTGTCCTGTAATATTTTATGAGGTGGAGGACCAAAGAGCAAAGGATCTGAGACCCTTCCTCCATGCAGAATCTCACCATGTTTATCAGTGTCTTTGGTCTTCACTTGTGGACTCTCCTCTTCAGCTCACCCCAAATGTTTTCAAGGGAATTTAGGTCAGGGGTCTAAAATTGCCTGGTCCCCTGGTACTTGTGTCTTAACATGGTTCCCAGGGCCTTATTTGGAAACAAAACAGCCCCACAAGAGCCACCAGTTTGTTTACCCTTGTTTTCTCACGTGGTACTTCAGTCCTCCGCCAGATAGAGCTCACGCTAACCTCTTTGTCAAGTCACTTCTCAAACAATTATCCCATTTGCACTGCCTCAATAATCTAAGTTGATAAAGTAATTGCCACTAAATAAGCACAGACCACGATTCACAGAGAAGTTTACAAGCGACATTTGTGTTAAATTCAGTCCCATTACATACTACTGTGGAGATGCTTGTGTTCAAAACTCTTGTATGCGAGAAACAATGATGTAATTTCAATCTATTTATGTGCATTTTCTGTCTTTGACCTTTGCAATTAATATGTTTTATGCTTTTACTGTTGTGCAACATTTACTGTTCATATTTCTTGTCTGAAATACAGCATCCAATAAAACAGTGCATCCTATGTTCTGTGCAAAAACCAGCTCTGAGACAACAATAGGGTACAGAACATTCCATTACAAGCCCACTGACAGGTGATACAGCTGTCCAACACATCATTAGTAATTGTTGCTTCAACTGATGCTTGACTGAGAAAACTGTTCAATTTACCTGATGCGTGTTGCCTCGATTCTTCCGTCCTCGTATCTCATCCTTGCATCACTTCCTCGCATCCTCCTTTGGGGTGGAGCTAAGGAAAAAGGGAAGAATGTGAGAAAAGGATGCAAGGAGTGAAAATAAGCGATTGAAATGAACCCCAGGAGTGAGAACCACTGGCTCAAAGTGATGCCTTTCATAGCATTTAAATAAATGGACTGGTAAATGGACTGCACTTATATTGTGCCTTTATCCAAAGCGCTTTACAATGGCCTCTCACTCACCCGTTCACACACACATTCACACACCAATGGCGGCAGCCACCATGCAAGGCACTAGCCTGCTCATTGGGAGCAATTTGGGGTTCAGTGTCTTGCCCAAGGACACTTCGACATGTGGACAGGAGGAGCCGGGGATCGAACCGCCAACCCTGCGATCAGCGGACGACCCGCTCTACCTCCTGAGCCACAGCCGCCCCAAACTTCCATCCATGTTCACTTTCCCTCCTGACTCTCCCCAAATAAGACCAACTAATTGATTTTATAAATGTCTCAATTAGAAACTCAATTGTATGATTAGCCACTTGACTGTGCCGTTGGAGTGCCTATGGGGATCCCTGGAAAATAAACATTGAAATATAAGTTTAAATTCCTGCAGGTCACATGGTGGACACAAACTGGTGGCAAAAACCATACTTCACAGTGGGAATTTGATTCTTTTCTACATGACCATACCTATTTTTACACCAAACCCACCACTGGTGTTTGTGACCAAAAAGCTCTATTTGACCATAGGACCTCATCTGACCATAGGACCCGGTCCAATGAAGTTCAGCAAACTCCTGGTGGGTATTCCATAGAGCAGGATTACTGAGTTAGCTGGATAACTGCACTAAAGCAGATAACTGAGTAAAACCTGGAACCCTCCAATATTTGTAACATGGACTGAAGTAAAATGAGCTGTTAAGCATTTTACTCAGTGCAGTTATCCTCCTAACACAGTGAAACTGCTTTGTGGAATACCCTCCAGGGGGTGTACTATGAAGCAAGATTAAGGGGTTAGTGAGTTAATTTAAGATTCAACTCTGGATTTTCTGTATCACAAAGCTGACTCACTTTGAATCGGGAGATATATTCATGGTATCTTATGCTGCACGGCTAACGTGCTCCGGGAAAGTTTATGTTCAGGTTAACGAATTGAAGCATATAAAAGCATCGCCCTTTGACCAGTCAATTCCTTGGTTTTGGAAAAAGGCGTCTCCATTCCTCTATAACCCCCTTAAAAATATGTGCAGATAGTGAGGGGGTCTCTTCGCAGGGCGAGATTATTGAGTTACGGAAAAGGTTTCTCCAGTGGAATAGTAGCAATCCGCTCCTGGGGCTGCCTAACTGCTCCACTAAAGGCAAATTCATCCTTAGTGCAGTGGTTAGCTGAGCTGCCTCTCCCCTGTAGACCCGTTTTCCTTAGTGCAGTGGTTAGCTGAGCTGCCTCTCCCCTGTAGACCCGTTTTGCCCATGTGCAAGTAACTGCAACTGTAGTACAGGAGACATGGTGCTGATCAGAGAAGAGGCATATTTCCCTGTTGATGCTTTGTTGGAACTGTGTTGTCCTGTAACACAGTGTTTCTCAACCCTGGACCACTGTGTATGCTGGTTTTTGTTCCAACCATAATAACAAGCTCTGTATTGTAATGTGGATAAAGTAAAGCCTGCACACTGTATCGTGCTCCAAAAGGGCAGTGTGCGGACTTCACTTAATCCATTATTATTTGTTTGATGTCTGGCACCTGTTTACATTTTGGATGCGCATGTTTTTATTCTTTTTCTAAAAAAAAAAAGTCCCGTATTCACATCCCAGGAATTAGTCAGACCAACTTAAGCTTTCATTTACTGTGCTGTATGTACTATATGGCAAATAATTCCAATTGAAAGAGGTTTAATTTTGAATGGATTCAGTTACAAACAGATCACGGATGAAATCAGTTGGTTCCAATTTGCAGAGAGTGCGGAAACCTACCTCAAACCATCTGTGTAAAATTAATGGAGTTTACTGACAGCAAATGGCAACAAGCCAAACTTACATTGTGTAAAGATTAACAACACAATTACGGTAGAACTTAAACACATTTTCAACAGCCTTAATTAATGTAGAGATTGGCTTTGACAAACGCCAGCATACACTGTGGGTCTCAAGCACCAGGGTTGAGAAACACTGTAACACCATTATACCACACAAGGTGGAGCTGTAGCCTAACAACTGTCATAGTCATCAACCATTCATTTATTTCATCCTGAAACAACAAATGAAAGCAGCAGTAACCCAATGAACGCTGGTCAACTTTAACTCACCTGTAGGTAGTGGGACATGGCCAATTACAGTATGTCCCATGGTTTCAGACTGCTATGCGTAATCTGACATAGGTCCGAAACTGAAACTGGGGCCTTCTTTGTGGTGAGCACCTTTACCAAATAAAACATTCAGGAAATTCAATTTAGCATTAATAAACAATGATATGGACCAGATGCGCTTGCCAGAAATTAAGGTAAGGCGTGACGTCCTATTCCTATTGTACAGTGGGGACGGAAAGTATTCGGGCAGTGACACAATTTTAGTTGTTTTGGCTCTGTAGTCCAGAACATTGGATTTTAAATGGAACAGTGTGGTTGAAATGCAGACTTTCAGCTTTAATTTGATAGTGTTTACATCCATATTGGGTGAACCGTGTAATAATAATAATGCTTTGCATTTATATAGCGCTTTATCACCAACTGGTGACACAAATCGCTTTACAATAATGAGGGGGAAGCTCGACTCTACCACCACCAATGTGTAGCACCCACCTGGGTGATGCAACGGCAGCCATTTTGCACCAGAATGCTCACCACACATCAGCTGAGGTGGAGAGGGAGATAATGATTTTAACCAATTAAACTGGGGGATGATTAGGTGGCAGATTGAAAGAGCCAGGTTGGGAATTTAGCCAGGACACCGGGGAAACCCCTACTCTTTACAATAAGTGTCATGGGATCTTTAATGACCACAGTGAGCCAGGACTTCGGTTTAACATCTCATCCGAAAGATGGCATCTCCTACAGCAGAGTGTCCCCATCACTGCACTGGGGTTTTATTTGACCAGAGGGAAGATTGCCCCCTACTGGCCCACCAACACCAATTGCAGCAGCAATGTAGTTTTTCCCAGGAGGTCTCCCATCCAAGTACTAACCAAGCCCACACCTTCTTAGCTTCAGCAATTCAGCAGGAGCAGAGTGCATGGTGATTGGACAAATTAACATAAACTTACATAAAGTCATCATATTTAATATTTGGTTGCATATCTTTTGCATGCCATCATGACATTCTGATGTCTGTGATCCAACATCAAAAGACTCTTGCACTTCACTTTAACCTCATAGTCACTGTTCCATTTAAAATCCAATGTTCTAGAGTACAGAGCTAAAACAACAAAAATTGTGTCACCGCCCGAATACACTGCATACATTGGAATTTTGTTGCAATATTGAAATTAAGGAAGTTATTAATCTAAATGCGCAACGGATACAATCAGTGACGGCAGATGAGCCTTTGAAAACAACGTGTCTTAAGCTGGCTTCTTTGAATCCAACAGAGGTGTTGTAACATAGAACATAATATGGCAAATGAGTAGCTACTGAGCTGTCAGCTGACTTCCAACAACTTGTTTTTGTTGGTTAATTTTGTTCAATTTAATTGAACTATCAGCATACACTGTACTGGGGTGATGTTACATTTGAAATGACAAAATCTAAACTAACAACTTTATGTTGCTTGCGTTTCCCGTCCACTTACAGGCATATATTTTGTTGTTCTTGTTCTAATTTCTCTTACATCGTTAAGCGGCAGCTGAAGACCCACCAGTATAGACTGGTTTTCAGTTAAAGTCTCTTCTTAATCTTTGTTTTGTGACTCAGTATACATTTATGTCTCTGTATAAATACATATAGCCTACATAATAGAACGATATAAGAAATTCATATATCTCATAATCTTTAGTGTTTAATGAAATATATTACCCCTTGTATTTGAATGGGTACACAGCAGGAAAGTTTTCGGTGGATCCCAGCGTCATTACGCTCCAGGCAGCGAGGGCTGTAAACTGTATGCTGTAGGCTATTAATGATTATTTTGTACAATGCGTGGTTGATAAAAGGCTCTATCAAGGGACGGACTATTCCCAAAGGGAAATTAAGCTCCCTGCCTTTTGTAAAATTTGTTTGGGGCTCTCTGATTAAACTAGGTCGAAGTGACGTTACCACCTTAGGTTTATGCCACCTTGGGCCAGTGATTCTGGGAATCTTCCTTTGCAATCCGCGAGTCGTGGGACTTTCCAGTGGAGATTTCCACGTCCCAAATGTCCTACCGGATTTCAGGTAGCATGAAAAAACCGATGGGCTAAACGACCGCTCCTTATCACAGATCGGATTGCCGTGGGAATAGAACCCGTGAGGAAAAACAACAGATGGTTCATGCATTTTCGGAATGAAACGTTGTTTGAAATATGGTTGTCTGTTTTGTAAGTGTCTTTGTGATTTTTTCTGCATTGTCCAAGCAGGTTACGTGGTATATTTAATACGATAATTATTACATTTGTATAAACACATTGTGATACAAATGTACCATCGGAAAATGGGACCAATGGCAAAAATGCACAGAAAACGGCGTATTGAAATTGTATTCACAGTGGAAAAAAATAAGAATAAGAAATACTTAGCTATAAGTGAAACTTGGATGATTATTTTAGGAGATGGTGTGCAGGTGATTACTTTTTGCCCAACCCGCTCACATGCCAATTGTCTTGGATGGCTTTCCGACAGTATGCTCTGAATACGGAGAATCACAAACCTAAAAACAGCTCACAGTTGTTGGGGTTGTCTGGAGCCTTGCTTAAATTTTACCTGGATTGGCCACTATAGGAGATCTAAAACCGCTTTTACGAAAAATGTAGAAACTTTAGTCTTTGTATGAAAAATATTCAGCCAGCTCAATATCACGTTAGATCTCGGTGTTGTGTCACTGATAAGTGGAACATCCGGCCTGTGGACGCGTTTATCAGCAGTCTTTCTCTTTCATTTTCAGCACCAAAAAAGCAGAGACTACGGAAGCTTTTCGGGAAGCCCCCAGTTTAGAAGGTTTTAAAAATAGATTTCATAGGACTAACTGCTAGTTCCATGCGTCATAATAGTGCTGTTGGAGTCTGCTTAAAAAGGCAAAAACAACATTTTTGAAACCTAGCTTATAGAGTTAATTTAGGTAAACTTAACAAACAGAACACGTTTTACAAATGCCCTACGATTCGCAAGCAAACAGTGTGTTTTGCAAATGAAAAACACGATTCGCAAATACATTCTGTTTTTCAAATGAAAAACACGATTATCAAACAAACATCCTGTTTTGAACGTATCTATTACACAAATACAGAACAGTTTTCAAGTACAACACGCTTCACATGCGTATACAACGCGTTTTACAAGTGCTATTTGGGGGCTAATTTGCCAAAAACCTACTAACAAACAGAACACGTTTTACAAATGTCATAATGATTCGCAAACAAACACTGTGTTTTGCCAATGCAAAACATGATTATCAAACAAATATACATTTATTTTGCAAATATAAAACAGTTTTCTAATACATCAAGCTTCACAAAGACTAAACACGTTACAAAAAATGTTGTCTTCCATGTAAATCACGTGACTTTTGGCACTATTTAAAAGACCCTGGGTGTGTCCAAAGATTTTAGATATATGACAAGATACGCAACTGGCGTCTTTCTCCATTGGATTGTTTGTCCACACAAGAAGAAGTAATCATGCATGCGCAGTAGTGTTTTCAATTAGCTTAGCAACTAAAGTTACATAACTTACGTTATCTGAATTTGCCAAAGCTAGCTATATGGATGTCATCAATATTATTCCATAGCCCAGTGGTTCCCAAACTCGGTTATTGAAACCATTAAATTTGCCTAATACACATCCATGCCTTACCCACCACCCAGTGCACCAACAACTTATTTTAACGATTATGGTCTTCTGTCTGATAATAGCTATGATATGATGAACGTGTCAATATCCTACATTTCTCTACAAACCCCAATTCCAAAAAAGTTGAGACTGTATAAAATGTAAATAAAAACAGAAAGCAACGATTTGCAAATCCCATTGGACCTGTATTCAATTGAAAACAGTACAAAGACATGATGTTTAATGTTTGAACTAATCAACTGTATATATTTTTGTAATACGCTCATTGTAAATTTGATGCCTACAACACGTCCAAAAAAAGTTGGGACAGAGGCATGTTTACTACTGTGTTACATCATCTTTCCTTTTAAAAACACTCAGTAATCTTTTCGGAACTGATTACACTAATAGTTGTAGTTTTTTTTTGCTTGATATAAGACTTCAGCTACTCAACAGTCCGGGGTCACCGTTGTCATATTTTGCGCTTCATAATGCGCCACACGTTTTAAATGGGAGACAGGTCTGGACTGCAGGCAGGCCAGTCTAGCACCCGCACTCTCTGACTACGAAGCCACCCTGTTGTAACACATGCAGAATGTGGCTTGGCATTGTCTTGCTGAAATAAGCAGGGACGTCCCTGAAAAAGACATTGTCTAGATGGCAGTCTAGATGGTTGCTTCAAAATGCATATGTACCCGGCGGCATTTCTGGATGTTGTTGACATATGGCTTATGCTTTGCATTGTAGACTCTTAACTTGCATTTGTAGATGCAGAGACAAACTGTGTTTACTGACAACAGTTTTCCAAAGTATTCCCAAGCCCGTGTGGTTATATTCATTACAGAAGCATATCGGTTTTTAATGCAGTGCCGTCTAAGGGATCGAAGGTCATGGGCATTCAATATTGGTTTTTGGCCTTGCCCTTTACGCACAGAGATTTCTCCAGATTCTCTGAATCTTTTAATAATATTATGGACCGTAGATGGTGAAATCCCTAAATTTCTTGCAATCATGCGTTGAGCAACGTTTTTTTAAAACTGTTGGATAATTCGCAGTTTTTCACAAAGTGGCGAACCTCGACCAATCCTTGCTTGTAAACACCAGATCCTTCAGGGATGGTCCTTTTATACCCAGTAATGATAGCATCACCTGTTCACCTTTTCACCTGTTTATCTGTGGAAGGTGTTTTTTGAACATTCCACAACCTTCCCAGTTTTATGTTGCCCCTGTCCAAACTTTTTTGGAATGTGTTACAGCCTTGCAGGCATCAAATTCGGAATTAGCCAAAATCAATAAAGTTGATAAGGTAAAACCTTAAATATATTTTTTGTACTGTTTTCAATTGAATATATGTAAAAGAGAATTTACAAATCACTGCTTTCTGGCTTTTTATATGCATTTTACATATTGTCCCGACTTTTTTGGATTTGGAGTTTGTATTTTAACATTACATTTTTTTCCACTCAGTATAAATATTGTGTTGATATCATCGACATTAGGCTATATAGCCTAGGCTACATAATTTGGTGATATTTATTTATTATATTATATTTATTTATTAGAAAGTCTTATCGTCAGCATTAACGGGTTTCTACTAAAGACGCACTTAGCTTTCTATAAGTGGTCAGAGGCACTCAATAATCTAAGATCCATCATTTCCAAGACCGTCTTTAGTTAAGAAGCCTTTGGCAAACACTTCACAAATGAAAGATGCTTCGTAAAATAACTTTTACGATCATTTTAGGCTTAAGATGGTTTTTGGAAACGAGGCTATGGCAAATTCAGATAAGATTAAAATAGCCAGATAGCCTACTTTTCTGAAAAAAGGCAGAGATGCAACTCTACCAACACAACACAGTTGAAGAGTGGTATTTTTTAGATAGCTTAGCTCAGTAGCTCAGTTATCACAAATATCTTACGTTAACAATAGAAGCATGGTTTATCAGCTAAAAAACAATACTTATATGTTACCAGTACTTATATGTTTTCGGTAAAATGCAACAAAAATAATTAACAGCCAAGTTAAATAGCTAGCTATAGCTGCCATTGATAGGCTATGTGGTGCTAGCCAGCTGTTTTGGGTAAAAAGTCTAAGTTAAATCTGAAAGAGCCTGACAAAAATGTTTACCAAGTAGCATAGAACGTCTCACTCGAAAATTGAAAATCTTTATTTACACATGAGGCTGACACGGAAGATTTCCAGAACATTTACGGGTTAAGATGCATGTGTGAACGGGGCTTAAGTGTGCTGTGTGGGTCATGTGTGTTATCGAGTGGACTCATTTTGACCACGTTGGGCTATCCCGCATCATGTGGCGGGCAATAAAAGCACTTCACTTTTCAAAAAACAAAATACAAAGGGAAGCCTGGATTTAGGGTTGCCAACTTTGACTCACAAAAAACCCGGACAACACATTTCACAAAATAAATAAATAATTAAATAGACTATGTTGCACATGAAATAAGAGACTCTGTCCATCTAAGTCTATTCAGATTTAAATTTGGTGTATATATTTTGTGATAATCGAAAGTTAAATTAAAAAAACTAGATTTTATATAAACTGGGACATTTGGTGTTCTGGGAAATTATTTGATTGATAGGAGGGCCACACCCTGTCATTTACATACAGCCTTAAAATTAAAATGGAAAATAAAAAAGAAAAGTGAAAATTAAAAATGGAAAATGGAAAATAAAAAATGGAAAATGAAGTTTTCAATTATCAATTTTAATTTTGGGCTGAATAATCCTCCATTGGCAGCGGGCATCATCAGCAAATCAAAAGATCAAAAAGCCAACATGGCTTATTTGGAACCACTCAATGGCGTTTTTTTACGTCATTCACAAGTGCTTCGCTGACTTTCGCCTTTTAGCAAGCTTTTTGTGCAAGACGAGTACAAAACACGATCATTCGATCATGGTCGGGAGGCCTCCCGCTTGAAAAATTAGTCACCCATTATTTCTACTTGTACATGTAATGTTGTCATGCTGAATCGGGGCTATGTGCTGTGCCTCGACCAGGCACATGATCAAGTTCTGGAGTTTTAAATGGCCTCCAGAGGAAAGAGGGATCTCTCCCTGTGTAGGGCTTAATGAACCCAATCTCCAGACTGGGCTAAGTACATTTCACCGCGGTGTTCCTGGAAGGGAACGGCGTGGCACATGATATCCTGCAGGTTTCCTGTAGTTGGAGGGGGAGGGTGAGGGGGGGGCATTTTATTGGTGTATTAATGTTTCTCTACCAAGGCGGGCATGGTGATGCCTCCAGCAGCCGTTGGGCCCCCGGGTATTTTCATGGTTTCCGCATCGGCCCGGGTTATTTTCTCCAAATTTGTGTTTATACTCATGGGGTGTACAACAGCCTGCACCTGGGCCTCTATGATGCAGGTCAGGGACATATGGGTCTGCTTAGTGACATGCTGAGTTATCATCCGTTACTGCCCCCGTGTTCAATGTGCTATTTATGATTAATGCTCAGAATCATAGTATGTGACATTAGTTTCCTTATATCCCGCTTGGTCATACCGGAGAAATAGACACTTTAACTGCCATCTGGCTTTGCCGCTCCCCCAAACCCATCGTTCAGATAGGTTTTGAAATTGATACCAGACTTTCATAAGACCGGACTCTCCGTTCTGTGTGAGCTTTAGAGAGTATGTTCTTAGTTTATGTAGATTTAGCTTCTGCTGGGGTGTGCAGATATTGTGTGCTTGTCATATTTATCTTTCTCCTGGAGGAATTTGAAAATATAGCTTATTTATGATCCCAGCTGTAACTCATAACCTTGAGGTTATATAAATATTCTCTGTTAAGCTGTCCTGGTTGTATGGTCAGACACAGTCCAGCTGGCTAGGGTAAGATGCCTCTTTAATAACAATGTTGATTTACTGCTAAATAAGAAAAGATTGCAGTTTACACTATTAGGGGGAATGCATTGTAACAGTGGGAAACTTAGTTTTGATAGGGGGGAATTGCTCCAATTGCATCTGTCAAAGTTGGTGTTATTTAAACTGACAAAACTAAATACCCTGTTTTAAATAAGAATTGAGTGACTGAGTAATTTTATTTGAAATAAAATAAGAAATCGCAGTAAAAGAGAAACATTTGAAATGTGTATTTGTTTATTCAATAAATTATTGATGTTATGGACAGTCATCTATTAAAAATAATAGAATTTAAGTTCATTAGAACTTTGGCTATATATTATGACAAAGCAATTTAAAAAAAAATTACATTTAATTTATAAATGCAATTTTCAATTTGCTAATGCTAGCTAGATAGTGACACTGCAATGGACAACAAATTAAAAATTATATTTTCACTTAACTTTAATATTTATGTCCATAAATGAGTGTTTTTGTGGCTAGACAATCCATACAAATACTTGCAGAAGTATTCTGATGCTCCTGCTTCCCCTTCTTGCCACAAAGGGGTGTCATTTAAAAATTATTTCCTAAAAAAGTTTTTTTTCTTCCTCTTGCTCTCTCTTTCCAGTGACAAAAAACATACATTGAAAAGGTTCCAGTATAATGAATCTATATAATATCTATATCACAAATATGGTGAGCCAGATGAAATGAAAAACAATTCTAAACAAAAGACTTTAATAAATGTGTAGTGATAAAATGTGGCACAGTCAAAGATAATAAAAGATAAAATAAAAGGGGGGGTTGTAGGCTACAAACAAGAGATTGTGGTTTGTGATTTATCTAAATTTTTTCTGCACAGTTTCAATGTACATTGAAAAATATAGAGTATGAAACATTAGAATGAACTAGGTTTGTGTTTCTTTGAGTGTGTGAGTCCAGTGCTTTTATGAACCATTGGTGTATTATATTTTGGCCTTGGTACCTGCCTTCATTAAGATTAAAACATTTAGATTTAGGCAAATTCTGGAAGAATAAACCACACCGAAAATTAAATAGCACTTTTTTGTTGTTGTTATTTTGGGTAACATATTTGCTATTGAAATATCTTGAGTGATTGGCCAACCTGCTTGTGCCAAGATGTCACAATGGATACTGTTAAAATATATACATTGGATACTGTTAAAAGATATACACAGAGGAACAAGTGAAAATTGTATAGGTGTAATTTAAAATACCTGACAAGAAATATTGAACTCGTGTGTGACTTCACATACTGAGAAAAGACACTGGACCTCATTCATGAAACGTGAACAGAACGAATTTGTACGTAACTCGTTCGTATTTGCATTTCTGCCCGTATTTTGGAATTCATCAACATTCTCGTATCCGAGATTTTTTAGTTCCTCCGAACAAAATTTACACCTGCTCCGGAGCACACATACCTCGTTCGTAAATTCAGAATGCTGCTAAATGTAGCTTCTGAGTGATAATTAGAATATTAATTTATTTTTATTTTCTGTTAAATTCACAAGACTAAATGTAGCCTTTGAAATACACATTGCAAACATAATAAATTATGATTGTAAAAAGCAAACACTTTAGATTACGCCTATTAATAAATTGTAGGCTATGAAGCTGTTTAATTAGACCCATAACGTAGTCTAATGAACGCTCCCAGTAGCCTACTATTTTTTCTAAATTGCTAAAAATTTAAATTTGACATGACCTTACATAGGCTATGCTATAACACACATTTAACCAATGCACAAAATTTGCATTAAAGTGGCTTACATGTCTATAGCTAGGGTTGCAATTGTGGTCAACAGCTTAATCCAGCTAATGCCAGCGTACATCCAGTTCTCCTACAAGATGCAAAGACAGGTGGAGGTAAAGTACGGTTTTTATAAAATTGCCAACCTGTCCAACGTTATCGGTGCTTTTGACTGCACACCCCAGTGCACATTTTTGTTGAAAAGTCGTCGAAACACCGTCTCGCATTCAGGGGAAGAACCGGATAAACTTTATTTAAAAGTGAAAGTTTATTACAGGTTAGGTAGCAGGCTATATCCCGGTAAAACCTGAGCTCTGTGGGACACACACATCAATGTGACCGCAATTAGAATGCGCCAGAGAGATTCTAAAATAAAATAAGGTAGCCTATGTGATTACCCGATTTCAAACCACAACTCACATGCACAAAACCCCAACAGAATTACAAAATTAATAACGTTTAATTTATTTCCAGGCTGCGATAAAGCAATGCGCGCATATGGTACATGTTATCTCCTGCTGGGCCTTTACTTTACCAGTTCATGACGCCGGTACTGACAATACTAAACAATTTTTTTTCGCTTGATTGAACATCTGCTAATAAAACTTCGATTTCGGTGTCAGAATAATGATTTCCTTTGCTTTTTCTGAACCATTCTGACTAGGCATGGGCGTGGATTTATGCTAATCACAAAATAACGTGGACGCGCATCGTAAGTGAATATGAAAAAATCTACCTTTTCCACACGGTTTGATGAATCTTGCGTAAATTTTTTATAGCGACTCCCTTCAGACATAAATGTACGCGTATATTTAGGAACGCTTCATGAATGAGGCCCACTGTGTGTGCATGATCAGGATTCTTCCTTAACCTCGTAATGAAACATGAACTCTGCTATTTCTGCTGATCGGCTGTTTAACGCTGCAGTTTGGCAAGGTCTGGAGTCAGTTTTATATTCTCATGAGTTTCTTAGCAGATGGATTATGTCACTACCTGGCCCCTGTAGTGACAGCTGGCCAAAGGTGTGCAGGTGGCTAATGGCTGGATGCTGAGGTTTTTTGGAACTTTTGCACCAGAGAATGCTGAGAAGGAAGTTGTACCCATGCCCGATAGCAGCATCCATAATCCTCTTCACTCTCTGGTCACATGGTGGCAGGCACCCCAAAGTAGAAGTGTCAATGTGTTTTCAATCTTGACATTTACTATGACGTAGTGAAGCAAAGTTCTAATCAAATTTTAAAAGCACATTAAACAGGCTTGATTTAATTTGCCCCATTTTAACTTTTCCAGCTGAAAGATGTTAATTGTTATTACACGTGAAGATTTAGCAAGGTTTTTCAAATAAATAAGATTCACGTCTCATCATGACTAGAGGACAACAAGCATTCTTTCCAGTTTAACAGATGAGCATATATACAGTGAGCACCATGATTCATTGGTCAGTAACACATTTTTTGTTATTTTGATTCTGTACTCTAGCACTTTGAAAGGATACGATGACAATGAGGAACAGTACGGAGCACATGGTATGCTAAATATGCTTACACATGATACTATAACTTCTCTGCATTTGAATGAATCTCCATGGGGATTGGGGGGTGGTACTAGATTTAGCTGTAAATTATGCCTGAACAGTATGGAATACATGGTTGGCGAAATGGCTGTAAGTCATCCAGGGTCTGACGTATCAAACAAGCGAGTTCAATAGAAAAATTTATCAGGAGAAACAACCCTTAAAGTGATCCATCCATATCTACTGCATATCTGGCAGCAGAGTGAGGGTTTGAAGCGCGTTTGATACCTCAGACACTTGATGACTTACAGCCATTTGCCAACCATGTATTCCATACTGTTGGCCTTTGCAATAACCAGATCTCAACCCAATTGAACATGTATGGGAGATGTTGGACCAACGTGTTAGACAGTGCTCTCCACCACCATCATCAAAACATCAAATGAGGGAATATCTTTTAGAAGAATGGTGTTCCATCCCTCCAGTAGAGTTCCAGAGACTAGAACCTATGCTAGACTAGAGGTAGAATCTATGCCAAGCGCATTGAAGCTGTTCTAGTGGCTCATGGTGGCCCAACACAGACACTTTATGTTGGTTTTTCCTTTAATTTGTTACCTGCCTGTATATATATCAACCACAACATTAAAACCACTGAGAGGGGAAGTGAATTACATTGATTATCTCGTTGTTATTTTGGTTCTGTACTCTAGCACTTTGAGTTTGAAAGAATAATGACAATGAGATTGAAGTGCAGACTGACAGCTTTAATTTGAGGGTATTTTGATCCATATTGGATGAACCGTTTAGAAATTATAGAACCTTTTGATTCATCAGACCCTTGCTGACTTAGAGCCATTTAGCCAACCATGTGTTCCATACTGTTCCAGTGCAATTTACAGCTAAATCTAGTCCCACCCCCCAATTCCCATGGAGATTCATTCAAATGCAGAGAAGTTATAGTATCACTTGTAAGAGTATCAGAAAATAAGATATCAAGAGTCTTTTGATATTGTTGGGTCACAGACATCAATTGAAGTCATGAAAAATAAGTCAGGAGAAGAATTCAAGTGATCAATCCATATTTAAATTGATGGTTACTTTATTCTCAGAAACCATGTGTTCCATACTGTTCCAGTGCAATTTTAAATGTCCCGAAAATGGGGGGGACTACAAAATGTTTCTAAAAGGTTCTATAATTTCTAAACGGTTCATCTGATATGGATGAAAATACCCTCAAATTAAAGCTGACAGTCTGCACTTCAACCTCAGTGTATCAAACTCAAAGTGCTAGAGTACAGAACCAAAATAACAAAAAAATGTGTCACTGTCCAATGAATTATGGTGCTCATTGCATATGCATATCTGAATATGTTTTTTTAATTTTGTCTTCACAGCCAGATGAATCATCAAACAACACGTCTTTGCTTCACTAAGTTTTATTAATTAAACTCTTAGCAAAGTGCTGATGCCTCAGGACAGCGTCTCAAACTGAGAGCAGGGCCCAGTCACACTTAACAGGGAGACAGGTCTTGTTCAGGGATACACTCCACCTCCAGCTGCCATTGGGGGGGCCTTCAACAAACCACCGACTGTCAATCAAAACTTTTCACCAGAAAAAATACAGAGTAACACTTCACTCATGCCTCTGGCATGTGGTGAGAAAAGAGATTACTTATCTGTGCTTTGAACTTCTGACCACTTAGCCTCCCAGTTATGTTGAGTGGTGGTGGGGGTTTTGGGAGGGGCTTGGTGGCTTATGGGGAATAATGTGACCACTGGAAGGCCACAGCTTGGAAACCACAAGGGCCAAGAAATACATCCTGGGAAGAAGGGACTCATAACATAAATAACCACGGCTGCGATTCAGTTTTAATCTCTCGGGCCCTCGATTCCCTTCAAAAAGAGGCTTGGCCTCTGCTTCAGCTCTCTGTGTGCTTTGTGCAGTCATGTTGTTTCAGAACATAAGAACGCAGAAATTTTCTTGATCAGAACAGACCATTCACCCCTTTTAATCTATCATTTGTCCTCACATTGTCCTCACATCAAGGGTCTGAGGTATCAAACGAGCCTCAAAACATCAATCTGCTGCCAGATATGCAGTAGATATGGATGGATAACTTTAAGCGTTGTTTCTCTTGACTAATTTTCCTATTGAACTTTATGGAATATAAAATCAGGAGATTTTACAAACTTTACGTAAATGTTTTTTACGCAATCACATGTTCTGTCTCCACCAATTCATGCTGGGATATGATCATGTGGCCACAATGTTTCAGTGCTGTGCACACAACACTTTTTTCTTCAACTATGATGTTATTTCTTCTATAATTATTCTATACTTATTGCTATCACTATTTGTATTGGGGTGTTATTTGTGGAGAATTAGGGTGTTTCGGGTGGAGGTTTGAGAGTTGCGCTTGTAACCTGTCCAAAAGAATCAGTGTTTTTGGTGGGGGTCTGAGAGTTGTGCTTGTAAACTGTGCCAGTGTTTCCCTCCCTATTGTTCAAGTAGGAAATTATTGACAAAGATTACAATGCAATTATGCTGCCATATCTCCATGTTTTATTTATGTTGTCATACTACAAGAAAATACAAATACATCTGTGATTGTGAGAGTCAATTTTCTAAACATTTACAAAATACATTGCAGTTTGACGTTAGGTTATTTGAACAGTCTTTATAATGAGAAACTCACTCAAGAAACTGATGAAACATCTTGAACCACTTATCTTGCACAGTACTTTCAGGGGTCATGTCTGAGACTTTCACTTTAATTGCGTGAATGAAATTCCTTTCAACCGATTAAAATGATAAAAAGCAACAAACAAAATATCAAAGGTTTTCTCTGCTGCTGCCATATTATGTTCGGGATCATTGTATTTGCTGATGCAATCGGAAGCAAATTTATCTGGTGGTGTCCTTTCTTTGCAAGCAGTGTCCACTTCAGAGGAAGTTCTGTCCACTGAAACTCCCGCTCCCGTCCTCCAGGGAGCTCTTCAAAGTGATGTCACATTCTGCCTTCCCCACTGCTTTAAAACATGGTAGAAACAGGTGTGGCATGTGTTTATGTAGCAAGTTGAATGAATGGCGAGCAGCACAAAAGCACAGCGACAGGGACAGCCCCGATTAAGGGGAAAGTGCCGTTGGCATCTGTACGTGTACGTGACGCTGTGATTGTGCCTCGCTAAACCCCCTCTCGCACACGGTGCTTTCTCACACCGCGTGGCTGGGTCATGGGAGTGCACAGTGCACTGGGCCTCATCTTCATGGGGCCCCCATGCTTCTTCAAGCCTATCTCTTCATCACTTGAAGGAGAGGAGATTGTAACAGTCATCTTTTATCCATCTGCAATAATCACTCCATGTGTTGGTTTCTGTGGGGAGGGCCGCATAGCTGTCATGCCTCAAGCGATCGGGGAGCTCGGCTGGAGTGCCTGGTCCGTGTCAAGCGATCTGTTTTTTTTTTTCCTGGATCTTGGCTGCATGTTGAGAGGTGGGAATTTGGCTAATACACTGACAGCTTCTACAGTTCTGCAGTTGCAGAAGCAGACCAGTTGTAGTCAACGAGCCGCTGAAACAAAAAAGCTTTTGAATATTTGGGTCCCTGAATGTAATGTGCTTGTAAAAAGATAAACTTGCAATCACTCATAAGTGGTGCATAGACTAGTGAAATAGTGCTGATATAAGTCTGACGCACACAGTTACGCGAGCAAATGTGAAACCGTTCGGTTCATCAGTGGGTGAAGAGTTGTTCATGAGAATTTGCGCAACACTGTAATTTCTGTAGTTATTTTTACAGGAATGACATGGTTCATGGAAACCAAGCACTCTAATAAAAATATTTGATGGCATCCCCCTCAATTTTGCAAAAACCTCAGAGATTTAACTTTGTCTGGCCTAGACGACTGTGCCACAAAAGGATGTGTGGTTTAATTTATTGAGACATGGTCTGATCAATTTAATCAGCCATCAACAGAGGCCCTGACACTGACGCACACACCTCAAAGGATCATAATATAACTGTGCATTGTCTCAAACCATTTTCTGTTATAATTTATCATTTATATAATCTCAAGCTCTGTTTTCCCAAATAACATGACAAAATTTCAACAGAATCACAGCTCTGTATTATGATTTCCCCTGCCAGTAACACATTTTGAAAGCTGTGTTAAGAGTCTTTGCCAAACAATGTCTGTGTAACCATGTCAAATGGAGGCATTGCTGGTGCTTCTCTATATACAGAACCTCCTGCCTTGGTCATTAGCTTTAGCAACAGCATTTTTCAGCCTTGCTTAACTATTTCAAGATGCTGGATTGCATCTGTTTCCACTTACAGTCTCATTTAATTAAGATAAGAAATTTTCCAACACTGTTTGTCGGACATTTTATGTAGAAAACTTATAATCAGGCTTGTTTTAGAAATGTTCTAAGGAAATGTCTCACCCGGGCCTTCCAGTGTTGACCTCTTGGCCTTTTTTCTGGAGCGGAAACTTCCCCTTTCCTTTTCCTGAGCCACTCAAACCAACTCACACCCTCAACTCACACGCTCGCTCAACATGTGAGTTTAATGCCTACGGCATGTGCATCGTGCCGTGCCTCTGACGACCTCCATTGCGCCACAGACATATTTTTCAGCACCATAAACAAACCTTGCATCTTCATTTTGCTAATAGAATAGAATTAATAGAAATCTCACATCATCAGCTGTCAATCTTTCATGGGACTGTCCCTAATGAAGGTTATTCTAAACACCATGTGACTTAAACTTGTAAACGTAGTGTAATGTATCATATAAACTAATAGTATTAATCATTTCCTGAAAAGTTATCATTTTGGAAATAAAGTTTCTTTTATGATGCAAAAGATATAATATTTATAATATTTATAGTGGGGAAGTCCATGCTGCCAGGTGTTAGAGGGCTTGTGGTAAAAAGGCAAGTGAGATTTATATAAGAATTCCAGCCTGTGTGTTTTGACAAATGTTTTTTTTTTCCTGGGAGGGTTTCTGCCTCAGTGGGAGGAGCCTATGAGGAGCCCCTGGGTGGTGCTGGGGGTAGGAAAGGATGACCCATTTGTGTTGTTTTGCGCGACGGCGTGAGTGGTACGAGGCTGAGTGATGGTGACGCGGCCCGGCGGCCCATCTGCTTCATGTCAGGAGAATGCGTGTGAGGCCTCAGCCGTGCCTGGCTCCTTGCTCACTAACATCCCCGTGCCACTCCCACCTTTCCATCGCATGATCACCAGACTCAGAGGAGATGCACAGGATCACATAATTCATGGAGGAACTCATAGGCTTTCTTGTTTTTGGCCATACCACAGACCCGTTACGTCAGGGGAAGCCCTGGGAAGTGTGCAGGGTGAGCAGGTACAGTAGGTACAACCCCCTTCCACTTGTCACGAATATCACAGAGGAATATATGTCAGCAGCAGCATGACTTGATTAAAATGCTTTAAATGAAGGCCGCTGCAGACATGTAAGCGCTGAATCATCGAGTGTGATGACCAATATCACTTGTCACATTGCGTAAACCACCTATAACCGGTACACAGTTACCAAGAAGTGTGGTTGCTGTGATGTTGCTGGAGTAGAGTATTGAGTAGAGGCTTTCACAGGTCCCTCTGAAATGAGGTTTCAGGTCCAAATGCACATACAACAGGATGGGCCAGATCAAGCTGAATAGTGGCTGTTACATCCTTATTAGATGAACACCCTCATGACAGACATTTTATATGTAATAATAATAATGGAGTATACTTATATTATCATAAGAACTCTAGTGAAGAGAGAAAGGAATCTAATTTCTAAACTTCACAAATGTGTATCAGTTCTACATTTAGCTATTTGCATGAAAAACAAACAACACTGCTGAGAACATTCTGTCCTCCTTTTTGTACTTTGATGGGCTTCCAAGAACATATTCTTTATTAAAACCAGGTTTGAGTCTGAGTGTCAGTAGTACATTTTATAGTCATTGCTAACGCTATGAAAGTAATGATTTCATACATAACATCCTGCCAAATAATGCATACATACTTATCTGTAAAGTTCCATGCTGGAAAAGCAACAATACCCAAAATGGTTCAAAAGTGATTTGTTAAATGTTTTTTTCTCTTGCTTCCAATCCATATAGACATTTATCTAATTTTCTGCTTACAAAGTATAGTTGAAGACATTTGTTAGGGCAAGGCATGTACAGAGCCAAAAAAAAAAGTCTGATTGTGGTTAAACTACTCTCAGACGTTATTCAACAACTTTAGATGAGGAGAAAAAAGCCAGTGAGTTGCTGTAAACTAAAATGAGACGTTTTGTGTTCTATGAAAAATGTAAACCATCGTGTAATACTTTGTTTGTTATATACATTATGGCTTTTAATAGGTTGTCTATTGTGTGATTTGTCCATCGTTCAAAGTCAAGCATTCCCTTCATAAAAAAACATACTCACAAAATGAAACAGATTGACAGGAATTTCTCTCTGTTCCCCAAATGTCCCCTTTGTTAGCTCTATCTGTACATAGATGGGGAGAGGCCGTTTATGAATTGTTTTGATGCAGTGTTATTTATACAAATCCCATGAGATCATTTCATGAATGCACAGAGATAAAAAGATTTTTCTTTGTTCAGTGCTTTGTTTGGTGGAGGCAGACTGATTTGATATTTTAATACCCACGCACAGATACGAGAGACTTCCAATATCTTTGGGTGCATGTTTTCCCAGGATTCATTCAGGGTACGAAAGTGATGTAGTTCAAGATGAAGGCTGCTTTCACTCTTGACTCAGTGGGGCCAGTGGCCGGTGCTCAGTGACTCAGCACTGGATCAGAGAGAAGGAAAGTGACTGAAGTCTGTAATAAAGAAAGGCTCTGCCGGCCTCCCGCGTTCAGCGCTTATCTTTGGCCGTGTCACAAACGTGAAAATACGGGAAACCGTCGGGAGTCAGAGGAAATGAAGCATTTAGGCAGTGCAAGCCGTTGTCAGCGTCATCTGTTTCAAAACCAGACAGCCCTCTTTTGCAGTTTCGTGTTGTTTTGGTGTCGGGTTTCTCAGACCCACCTCTCCCCTCCGCCCTTTAAAATATTAGCAAATATGCATTCATCTTGATAAAGAGAGATGTCGGGCCCCACAAAAGTGAACACAAAAAACACAAAAAAGTTAAAGTAAAGTAACCCAGCGGCTAAAGAGAACCCAGCGGCTGAGACGGCTATGTGAAGAGTGTCTGTCTTTGGGTGAAGTAACCGCTGGTGGTGTTTGTTTTATGTAGAGGTACAATTTTATAAACAATTCCTGGTGTGGGGAGAGTAATGGGGAGTTTTGAAGAATGGCCCAATATACCCTCCCACTCCCCAGGCTCAAGCAGATGGAAAATGTATCAGGCCTACGGTTGCTGGTGGATGCTCCATCTTGCGCAACACACCACATGTGTAGATACTGTAATTGATCCCCAGTGTTAGAGCAAGGCCTGTGTATTGGGAGAAAGGAATGTGGTTTCTGCTTTGGCCTTTAAAGGACATATCAGAGTTATTTCCCCTAGTGTTTAATTGTGTTCTGTCAACCTCTGTCTTTCTCTCATATTCCGAGTGAGGTGAAGCAGAGATCTTCCATTAGATATGTTGATTATGACTGCAATTGTGGATGTGGTCGACATATCAAACCCAGCATATTCTATGTATTCACTAAAAAAGCCAAAACAAAACAAAGCTACTGGATATAAAAAGAACAAGACAAGCTATGGGTACATTTGCTACTTTTCAAGAAACATGGGAAAGAAAACTGCAGTCTACAAACAGTGGTGATTATATATGGTAAATTTGGTGCCATCGTACAATGTTAGCAAGGAACTATCGTGGAGATTCTGGTTTGGCAGATCTCTTAACACTGGCCGGGTGCTGGACACCTGTCAAAACAGCGTTGCTTGAAGAAAACGTGTTCATCGAGGGAACGGCAGGAGAAAGGGCCCTCTATTGTCTGTCTGTCTGGGTTCTAGCCTCAGGAGGCCATGTCATGGAAGAAAAAATAATTCAGGCTGCTGTGGAAAGTAGACCTATAATTGATTCCACTTGTGCTTGTAAAGTGTAGGATGCTGTCGTATGACTGAGGGAAACGACCGCTGCTTAATCTCTTTCATTTGAAATTAAATTTAATTAAATTCATTAATTTAAAGAATTGTCCATGGATCATGAAGAAATCCATCTTACCCAATTTCGGTTTTTGTTTTTGTCTTTTTTGTGTGTAATGTACCCACTAACCACTGTAAATATCTGCAAAGAAAATAGTCTGATAAATACATAATAAAATATATAAATAAAAATAATAAATATATATATAAATGCAAGCTTACATCATTGCTGTCTGATATGACACCCTTTTTTATGAAACTCCCTCAATTTCAGTAAAAGCTTTGGAACTGAGCGGGGTCGTTCAATCAAAACCTCATTTATTTTTAGAGAACAGTGTTTGTTTTTATTATGGCCCTGTAATGAAATGAATTGACGCAACGGTTAACTGTGATGCATTTTGAGAATCCACCTACAGTTTCGTTTCATACCAGCAATTCCAGTCTAAATGTCAGATAATGTCAAAAGGACAATGATGACATATCTGAGAACAAATACATTTAAGTATATTAATTTTCCTTTTATAAAACAACAATGCACATTTAACAGAGATAGAGAGAGCTCCATTTTAACACTGCATGCTAAATAGAATGTGTGTTTTTATTGATGAAGCCATTGATGAAATATAATCTAGAAACTATTTCATATTATAATACATTCACAAAGGCAGGCATCTCATTGAGTATCAGTAAATATAATTGACAATTGTTGTTGAAAAAAGAAGAAAAGTCACATGAAACTATAAAATCTCTGTTTGGCCCCAAGGACAGCCCCAAAAGCACAATGTATGCCTTCACACAGTTTTCATCATCAAGAGGCCAGAGTTTTTACTTGGCTAAATAACGCGGGTGGGGCGATGACGGGGGTGATTAATTCAGAAAAAGGAAATCAATTTTGTGTCTGTGAAACCATGCGAACAGTAAATCAAAAGGCAACAAATGGAGGATAACCCCTGCTGTTCTGGCTTTTATTTTCTGTACCCAAGTTTTAACCCCCTGTAAAAACAGTATTGAGAGCGCTGAGATGTTGTGTCTGGTAGTGACTTTCATTTAGTGTCTGAGACTGGGGAAGCTCAAGCTGTCTGCAGAGACAACCAGGGGGCCTGGTCTATGTGGGAGGTAGCACATCCATGATCCTTTGTTCTCACAATTTAAAATGTACAATTTGTACAATTTGCTTTCATTTAGGTGATTACAAAAGATGTAATTAACTAGGTAAGCAAACCACCAGTAGCTCTACAGATGAAGTGAAGCGACCCTCAAAACATTGTTCTTGACCTGCAAACAACACCTCAAATTTAGCTGTGGTTGTATTTTTTATTTGTTGCTTTAACAAGCACAACATGTGATGCATGTATGAAAAAACCATGACAGGTCAGACTCAATACACAGAAGGCAATTAAAGAGAGAGTAGAGAGTACTGGATGTGCTATCGAAATTTAAAAGATAAAAGGGCACAAAGTGAACCAGGAATGTGCTTGCACTGTTCTATGGAGGGAAATATTGGACATGCAGAAATCATAAATTATAGTTTTTAATAATAGTTTGGCAGAAGTTCTCAACCGTTACAAAAAGGCAAATCACTTATTATGTTATCTATGTATTTCCTTTGGGTGGTTTCCAAGTGGTCGGCAATTGTATTTGCATGTCAAATAATTTGCATGTAGCGTGTTTCCGTTGCTTGAAACTATTAGGGTGAGAATCAGCTTAGATAAATTAGCATTTCATTATGAATTACATCTCTAATTTCATCTTTTCATCTACATTTGCTTTGGTGTGCGGCCAAGGCAAACGGTTGTTTAAAGCTTACTCAATTGCTAGTTCATTCACTTTGGATTACCCATCTAAATCATTTGTTTGAAAAATGTAATGCCTGTAGACAGTGTTTCTTCAGAATGATAAGCACATACCTGAAGACCATACATAATATGGAAACCCCAACAGCTGGAGGGTCTCAGCAATGGAGATGTTAGACGTTTGGGCTTTGTTATATTAGTCCAGTTTCTCTGGTCACTTTGGAGGCTTCAGGGGAGGATCAATCAAGGCTACACTGAGCTTTCTCAACCCTGGACTCATAGACATATAATCTCTCTCTCTTTCTGTTTCTCTTTCCCTCTTTTTTCTCTTTCTCTTTCTCCCCCACTCTCTCTCTCTCTCTATATATATATATGTGTGTGTGTGTGTGTGTGTGTGTGTGTGTGTGTGTGTGTGTGCACATATTTGTAGTTTCTGTGAACATGTACCTTATTCAGCCACTCCACAGTGCCATAGTCTTGGTAGGAGGAGTTTGGCCACGTCTGAATTGTGTAGTAGATCCAACCTGGTGTCACTTCTTTTGAAAAGTTGGATGCAAGTTGTACGTTTGACCCTGCGAACGAGCATGTTGGGAAAATAGGAAACGAGGCTGCCTAAACCGACATGTCCAATTCCCATAGCTGTCTGGCTGTCCCGCCCAAGAGAGAGTTGTACACATTACATAACTGATTTACATGTGAAACTCATGCCCCATTTCTCAAATTCCAACATCCCCCAAGCCTATAATGGCAATTATGATGTACTCAAGCCTCATGGAGTGATAGAAGACATTTATTAAAGCTACACAAATCTTGGTCATGAGTACAGTCTACCAGACCAGACAGCTAAGGGAATTGGGCATTGGTCAGTGTGCGTTTAGGTGGACATCAGCCTGACTTCCTATTTGTCTGATGCACCAAGATAGGCAAATAAGCTAAAGTCTGGACAAGTTGTTTGGAACTCCTGCTTATCAGATTGTTGATGCCTCTGAGGCTGACTGGAAGGATGTGAATTAACTTTGTTTGTTCCTTCGAAAATCCTTAAAACAAAGTTTTTTGCAGTTGGAATGCTGGGTTTCCAAAAACCTAAGCTAAGCTATGATCGGCCGTAGGTTTCCATCTGCCATTGTGAAAGGCATCTTAACTGCCTTGTGCTCCGGTTGCTGCATATTTTTTGTTTCAATAGGAAAGCCTTGGTATTTGGAGAGTGTATCACAAGGTGCTTGTAGATTACAAAAGGAAATAAATAAACATTTGTGCTTTTTCTAAATGAATTAGTTGTGAAGTATGTTTTACAACAAAGCATAATGTGATTTTCATATCCCGCAATCTTGTAAACCTGTGGTTTCACCCAGAAAAGTGCTACACTCGTTTTGTGTGGTCCCTGTGTTTTGATTAAACTCCATTACTAATGTGGTTCAGGGTTTGACTACAGCCAGGGAGGCCTCAGCTTTGTCCATGACATAGACCTGCAGGCATTTCCTACAAGCATCAAATGATTCTCCCCTTAGCAGCCCCTCTTCCTCAACCCTTTATCAGCCCCCTCTTCTTTTTTTACCCCACTTGGAGGTTAAATTACTTCACTGCCTTCCTACTCACAGAACAACTGTGAATCATGTGGCCCGAATCAGAGCCTGTCAGCAATTAGGCCACGGTCTTGAGTCTCCCCGGGCTTTTCTGCATCTCAGACTGGCCTGTAAATGCAGCCCTGCTGGTATACGAGTCTTTTGGAATAATGAGTCCAAAAATATTCTTCTCTCTCACTTTGGTGATGAGGATTTCTGAACATATCTACTCAGTTCCATTTTTGGTCATATGCTGAACGAAAAGGAATTCTAACTTTGACACACTAACTTTAAGGGATGCATTATTTAGCATCTTTTGTTGAAATACTGCCATCACAAGGATTATGAAAATCAAATCATGGTTTCTCACTAGTATTGGATGTAATTTATTGAAGAAGTATTTGTCATTACATATATAGGGCCAATGATATAGTATGTACTTCCTGTTTATTTTTATTTTCTATTTGTTTTTTTTTGCTATTTTATAGCTTAGAATGTATAGCCGACTGTATTCTATGTTGATTACTAGCGATAGCTCCTACGATGTTAGAAAGTTGTGCTTTGTTGGATTTGCTTTGTAGTTGTGTCAATGACCTTCAATATGCACTTATTGTACGTCGCTTTGGATAAAAGCGTCTGCCAAATAACTGTAATGTAATGTAATGTATTATCAAGTGTTTCATGCTTTTAAAAAAACTTCTTCTCTAACCTCGGCATGAATGGAAGATGGTGTGACTCAGGTACAACATAAAATGGTGATCCAGGTGTACTCGGAGAATGATCTATTGTTTGAGAATGTGGGTGATGAGCTGTGCTCCTCACCTGTTCTACCTGCTTGCCTCAGACTTCTGAAACCTTGGGAAAAAGAAGGTTATTGTTCAACAGAAGCATCTTTGAAGTCAATTTATGAATGGATTTTATTTAGAAGTGTCATATGTATCAAACAAAGAAGGCATTTGGTTGTATCGCATTCTGTAGGAATGCTTGATAATTATTTTTTTAGTCGTCCAAAACCTTCAAGGCACATTAAATAGAATAGTCAACTGTATTCTTTGCGAAATTATGGGGAGGGAGGTTTATCTTTAGTTTTTGAAGGGTGCTAATTTGGGTTTCATGACTGGGAATATCATATTGCTGTGCAAGACGCCTTTGCGCGTTAGATCCATGAACATGCCCATTGTCTTTTTCATTCTTCTGAGACAATAGTGCATTTTTAGATGTTTTTCATAATTGCCCTATTTTTCGGGATCAGAACATGCCACCATATGTGGGTGTTTTTTATCCGTCCCACAGGACAGTGAAATATAATGATTTATCAAGTCGGAATACAAATGAGGGAGTATTCCAATGAATATACAGCCACGCACATCTCTCTGTTTCCATCGAGACCTGTGGCAGTACACAGCCAGAAACTTAACAGTAATATGTATGTGCTCAGAGGTCCTTCCTGTGGGCCTGCATCCTGTTTTCGGTAGTCAGAGGGGTACTTCTGTATCCCTGCCAGCCCAGCATATCTAAAGTCTTTTGGTTATAAAAATAGAGACGGCACCTTTATTGAGAGCTGTGTCTTGTACAACACACAGCCAATGCGCAGGAAAAACAAGCGACGCAGATTCTGAATCCATGAAAGGTCCGATCATCAGGGAACCATTTCCTGGCAGTAAGCAATGGGTTGCTGGGATTCTATTATTACAAACCTTCCCAGAAACACTCCCAACACTGAGAAACACAAAACTGCATCATGTCCAGAATAAATCTAATCTCGCAACTGAGAAAGAAGGGGGAATTTTGGCTAGATTCTCATAGTTTACCAAATCCCTTCCAAGTACAAATAAAGTCAGAAGTTTACATACACTTAGGTTGAAGTCATTAAAACTAATTTTCACCCTCTCCACAGATTTCATTGTTAGATTGTTAGCAAACTATAGTGTTGGCAAGTCAGTTAGGACATCTACTTTGTGCATGTAATTTTTCCAACAATTGTTTACAGACAGATTATTTCACTTTTAATTCACTATATCACAATTCCAGTGGGTCAGAAGTTTACATACACTAAGCTGACTGTACCTTTAAATTTTTTTATAATTGGTCACAGACTCACATATCCTTTGCATGCCATGACTTCCTGATATCTGTGACCCAACAACATCAAAAGACTCTTGATATCTTATTTTCTGGTACTCTTACAAGCAATACTATAACGTCTCTGCATTCGAATGGATCTCTATGGGAATTGTGGGGTGGGACTAGATTTAGCTGTAAATTATGCTGGAACAGTATGGAATACATAATTGTTAAAATGGCTGTAAGTCATCAAGGGTCTGAGGTATCAAACAAGCTGCAAACCATCACTCTGCTGCCAGATATGCAGTAGATATGGATGGATCACTTGAAGGGTTGTTTCTCCTGACAAATTTTCTTATTGAACTCTATGGAGAAATAAGTCGGGAGAAGAAACCCTTCAAGTTATCCATCCATATCTACTGTATTTCCATATCTACTGTACTTTGGCAGCAGAGTGATGATTTAAGCCTTGTTTCATACGTCAGACCCTTGATGACTTAGAGCCATTTATCCTGCCATGTTTTTCCATTCTGTTCCAGTGTAATTTACAGCTAAATCTAGTCCCACCCCCCAATTCCCTTAGAGATTCATGCAAATGCAGAGACATTATCGTACCGCTTGTAAGAGTACCAGAAAATAAGATATCAAGAGTCTTTTGATGTTGTTGGGTCACAGACATCAGGAAGTCATGGCATGCAAAGAATATGCGACCAAATATTTAAAAATTTAAGGCACGGTCAACTTAGTGTATGTAAACTTCTGACCCACTGGAATTCTGATATAGTCAATTAAAAGTGAAATAATCAGTCTGTAAACAATTGCTGGAAAAATTACTTGTGTCATGCACAAAGTAGATGTCCTAACTGACTTGCCAACACTATAGTTTGCTAACATGAAATCTGTGGAGTGGTTAAAAATGAGTTTTAATGACCTCAACCTAAGTGTATGTAAACTTCCGACTTGTATATACAAACTCACGCATGTGTGCGCGCACACACACACACACACACACACACACACACACACACACACACACACACACACACACACACACACACACACATACACACAAAATCCATCACAGAACTACAGTGGGTCTGTATTAATGATAATTTACTTTAGAAAATACAAAAAACATAAATGTAGTTGTACAGTAGTTAAAATGATATTTGGTTCATATACACAACACAAAGAGTTTCATGGTAACAATTTCCTTCATATACTTTGTAATCGGTTACAATGATACAAAGGATTACTTTTGCACAATCAAGATAGAAGCATTTTTTAGAAAAAGGCTTGTGTTAGTATGAACAGGTAATAACGCCTACCAATTTCTATGTATTCCTCACTGTATACATAATGACGGCCTGCAACAAGGTTTATTTATGGTTTCAGGTGTGATGGTTCAGGTGATTTTCAGCCTGGAATGTCATTCAGAAGCAGTGTCCAATGAGTCAGAGAGATGTGAAGGTGAGAAGACAAGCCAGGCATTATTCTAGTGTAAATTGTTTCTAAAATAAATATCTATAAATATGCACAAGGAAAAAAAAACCTTCTCTCTGTGGGGGCTTTCCTTTTTCCATTTTGGTAGCCACAATCTGAATGGAGTAATATCTTACACATACACAAACACATGCGTACACACACACACGCACGCACGCACGCACGCACGCACGCACGCACACACACACACACAAAACAGCAAGGAAGACCATACTTCCTGAGTGAAGCATTGTACTTTTAAAATCATCCAACAATAGTACATACTTATTATTTGCCATATGAAACTTGTACAGGTATAATTATATTAATTTCAAAAGAAAACAAACAAATAAAAATATATATATAATTTACAGAACATGTCAATCATTCCTTGTTACTTTTCACTATAAGAATCTTCATAAAAGATGGAACTCCTGTTTGAACAAGCATTTGGATCTCTGTGCAGGATATGAGAAATCCAGTTTAATGCTGCTCTTAGTGTCATTGACCCTGCATACCCCAAACAGGAAGAGCAGACAGGTACGGTTAAAGACAACAGAAGCACCTTATCTTGTATAAAACATTTTTTTTAAAACAAAGCATTCTTTCTTAAAACTTTATTATTTTTGATTGCACAGTTCTGATTGATACTAAGTTGATCATGTGGTGCAAACCAAATTCTCAGGTACAATTAAAGATTTAAATTTGGCAATAGTTCACAGAGGGGATGACTAGCAATAAATCCCAGTTGACTTCCAAGTGAACAAACACAAAGTAGATATTTGTTCCCTCTGCGGTGTCCCACAATACCTCTCTGCACAAAGTAAGTATGAGGAATTAAAGACCCATTAAAACGCCTTCTTGTTTCAGAACAAATTTACTCTCTGTGCTCTGTTTAAGCTTCCAAATCCATGAAATTATTTAATTAGTCAAATCTATGACATGCCTCAACACAAATTCCAAGGTAACAGAGAAAATATCTGTGGGAAAAGCTGATGTGCATGCAATATCAGGAAAACCACATTCTTGGAACGCACATTTTTAAATTGCACATAATAATCTTGTGCAGGTTAAATGAGTTTGTAATCCTCTGTCAATAACAGGAAATGTATCTGCAGTGCCCTACAAGCTGTATAAACAGGACAAATTTTTTCTGCAGGTGTTCTGACATCAAGGCTTCCTCTGGAGATACTGCTTCAAGCTTCTGTCCTGAACACAAACACACATTTTCTCCTAATACAGCAAAATCAATTTCCATGTGACTTTCAAGCATTACACATCTTGAAAGACAGATAGATTGTTTTTGAAATAGTGAATTCAATAGTTCCAAAGCTTCATTGCACTAATTATCCTTCAAATATGTCTAGACACCATACAATACAAATTGTGCATTAACTTAAAATGTCATTATTGCATCTTTGGAGAAAACTAAATTGTATTCCATATGTCCATTGTTCATAATCATCATTTTTGGGACTTCCTATATTCCATAAAATAATTAAAATCATGCTCACATTTTTTTATGTTGCAACAAACATTTTTACAGTTATTAAAGTGCAAACTATTGTATTCATTGTTTAGAAACATTAGAAACATGTCGAGGAAAAGGCCACTCATAGTGAAACCACTTGAAGGACCCTGCTGTGCAGTTAAAAATATCACTTTCCACGTTCTGTACTAATCACACAGCAATGTATGACTTTTATATAAGTTGATTTACATTTCTTTTTTCTAGGCAGAAATGGTAAGCAGGCAACATACTGTGCAAATTATACTTTTCTTAGACGAGCATAAAGTCTAAAATCAAAAAATAACAAAATTGCCAAGCAGTGGGACTTGAAATTATGCAGGTAGTGAGTACAAGGCACAGGGATGCTTTCTGTTTATTTTCCTCATTATTAGTTGCAACAGCTTCTCACACAATAGATTAGATGGAGCCCAAGAGGGATCAGATGTACTCTATCAGAGTACAATAAACTCTATCAGAGTTGATTTAACACTTAAGATTTTACCGTTTGTCTGTTGCATTGCTCACTGTCTGCACTTTCAGGCCTTGAAGCTATGCCTTAGTCTGTGTCTCCTCGGGTGACACATTTTAGAGAGGAGAACAAGGACTGCAATCAGCACCAGGGCTGTGATGATGATGATGATGATGCCCAGGCTCTTTCTGTCCAGTGTCTCGCATCGCTCCTGCTGCATGCTCGCGATGGCCACCTCCTCGCACTCTGAGGTCTGTGTGTACCGGCACGTGACCGAGGCCATGTCAGGAATGTCCAGGGAAGACTCCTGGACCATGTGGAGAAACGGCAGGTTGCCGCAGCAACTGAGAGGGTTGGAGCCTAGGTAGAGGGTCTTGAGTGTTTTCTCCAGCGCCAGCACCGTACTATACTCCAGTGTGACCAAGCTGTTGTTCTGCAGGTTGAGTGACTCAATGGAGGACTCCTTGTTCCACAGCGGGAGGGCCGTCAGCCTGTTCACGGACAGATCAACATCTCTCAGGTCACTGAGGAGGGACAGGTCAGTGTTCAGTGCCACGAGGTCATTCTCCCGTAGGGATAAATGGGTCAGGGACTTTTCCAGGCCAGAAAATGCATTCTTGTGAATGTCCAAGCCTGGGTTTCTGGACAGGTCCAGCACCCGCAGAGGGGTTCTATGGAAGGCGCCCTGTGGCACGGACTGCAGACCAGGCCCGGACAGATAGAGCCTGCTCAGTGTGGGGATGGAGGAGAAGAAGATGCAGTCGCCCACCTGTGGGCGGTATCCCTTTTGGGATGGCCTGTGGTGAGATGCACACATGCTGAGAGAGCTCTGCTGGAGGTGAAGGTCTCTGATCCTGGGCAACCTGCGGAAAACAGTAGGGTCAATGGGGCCAAGGACGCGCCCCTTCAGGTGCAGCTCCTCCAGGGACCTGAGGGTGTTCTCCTCGAAAGAGAGGTTCTGCAGGGCATTGAAGCTCAGGTCGAGAATTTTCAGGGAATCCAATGGGCTGTTGCGGTCCACAGAAAATGACTCCAGACAGTTATTGCTGAGGTTGAGCACCTCAAGTGCTCCCAGACCTCCAAAAAATGATGCTGAAATGCTTTTTATTTGATTGTAACTCATGTCCAAGTACAGGAGTCTTGGGAGGTCATTGTGGGCATTTCGGCTTGCTGACAGAGCATGGTTTGTGAACTTGCCATCATGAATGTACTCCAGCTCTTCCATGAGGTTTGTTGTGTTCATGCTTCTCATTAGGTTTCTAGACAAGTCCAGGTAGATCAGTTTGTTCCTTTTCGGGAGGACAGGAAAGTAGTGGATCTTGTTTTCTCGTAGGTCAAGGTGCAGGAGCTCATATTGGTAGTCAGAATCCACAGTCTGAAAGGACTCCAGGCTGTTCCTGCTCAGGTTTAGCAACTTCAGCTGAGACAGGTTGAAGTCGGTGATGCAGGTGATGGAGTTCATGGACAAATCGAGCTCTGAGAGGTCTGCCAAGGACTCAAATGCCCCTTCCTCGATCTCCAGAATGACATTATTGTGTAGGTCAAGTTTCCTCAGGGCCAAGGAACCGGAAAAGGTGTCTTTGCTGATTTTTGTGATGCTGTTCCCATCCAAGGAGAGATTTAGGAGGGATGGGGCATCATGCAGAAAGTAGTTAGTCATGCCTGAATACAGGCCATTTCCTGAGAGGCTGAGCCTTTTCACTGTAGAAAGGGGCCCGACCTCTGTTTTCAACATGGCAAAAATGTCTAGGTAGTTCCTGGAGAGGTCCAGCTCCTGGAGATTAGTCATGCCCCTGAATAAGCCAGGCTGTATGAACTGGATCTTGTTGGAGTGGAGGTTGAGGAGGTGAATGGAGCTGTAGACGGCCAGGACCTCCTTGGTGAGGTTTTGGAGGAGGTTCCGGGACAGATCCAGCGTGCGCATGTCTGGGGGCAACTCTGCTGGGACAGTCCTGAGGTTCATGTCATTGCAGTATACATTCATGTGAACCTGTGGGCAGAGCAGAGATGGAGCTGTGTGAACACAAATATTTATAACATTTATAACCTTTTAAATAGAAGTGGATTGTTCTGTTACTTAATGTCAGCGCTTTAGGTTACAGCGATATGTAGGTCAAGATAATCCAGCATACATATTCAAAAACAACTTAACACTCAAAATGAGATGGGGCTTAAGTTTCCAATGTAATAACATACTCCCCCATACAGTGCAATGGCACTTTATGTTGATGGTGACTGTTTATACCCTAAAAAAAACATAAAACCAGTTACTTAGAGATTGAGGTTAAGCTGTGAGGGATCTCTTAACCCGCAGCAGTATATATATCCAATATGCCGAAACAGAGCAAATAAATAAGTAAATTCAATAAATCATAAATGAAGTACTATGAATGGTAGAAGCATAGGTGCCACTGCCACATGCAGTCTGATGCCTGGGATTCATCTAAAAACTTTCCCCTTTTAATGAAATTGTTCTAGCCAGTATTTTAAATAGTTTATTTACTCAATGAACTTATACTATTTGCCTGTGAGGTGGAATCTCAATGTTTTTCGTCTCATAAAATAGTTATTGCATGCTTTCTCATCCAGTTGGATACAAATTTGTTATATGCAGCCGTGTTCTATGATTGTTTTCAATCATCAGTGTGATTTATAACTAAAAACATGGTGCCTTTGTGTGCACCCTTAATAAATCAAAAACACATTCACATACACACACACAGAAAATGAAAATTTTTTGTTTTTTTGTGGCTTGTGGTTTTGAAGTCGAGCAAGCATTCCTGAGCATCTTGAGCGAACTGCAAGCTTAACTTAATGAACTGTTTGTTCAAAAATCCATTCCCTAACAGGGTGACCCGTAAGACAATACAGATCATGAACATGATATATATATATATATTTCATACATATTGAGGACATATATAGCTCATGAACAGAAACATTACTATTGGGAAAATAATCTCCTCCGACAACAGGCAAATGTAATAATAAACTGTTAATGCTAAACTGTCATCGGAAAAAAAACATGCAGCAAATAACTGTAAAAATTATTTTTGCCCAAAATTATTTTTATTTATCCTTTTCAGCCTTACCGCCAAATAAGCGAAAAACACCTAAGGACACCTTGAGTACACACGCAGAAGTGGTGCGCCCTTTCGTCTTTTCCTCTTACAAAGGGTACTCTGTAAACTCAGTTCCACATTAATACATGAAAGTGAGAACATTCCTTTCTGAAGAGCTGCCCCCAGGCTTTGCATTTAATTCAATCCATTTGGCTTTCAGACGCTGAGTGTCTTCGTCCAAATACGGAGCTGGAGCAGCGGCCGGGCCACTCGTGCACATTTATCATTGACTGCTTTTGGATGGAGCGGCGAGCGCGCTGGAAGTCAACATGTTAGCCAAGGTTACTGCGCTGCACAGCATCTCCCTGGCAGTGACAACATCCTTCTACCAAACGTGTGCCTTTCTGAAGTGTCACTCTGAAGACGGACGTGTACACAGTGCACCAGCGATAAATGTCTCGTTAAACTCACGTGATGTAAACTTATCACACTCAACCTAACCTCACAATCTCAGACAAGCCCACTAGTTTATCTCTGTAGATTTTTCAGAGGAAACAAAATAATGCGATGCTCACTGCAGAGGTTCAGTGACAACGGTGTAAATTAAATCACCAAAACAATGTAAGTGTTACTACTAGAACAGTCTTGTTTTCTGAAATAAACAAACATGGACCAGTTGATCTGGAGCTATTTTATGGGAGCTTATGGATATACTTAAGTTCTGAAAAAGGCATATGCCAGTAATGGCAGTAATATGAACTGTAAAACAACTGAATTAGTTACCCCTTTATTTTATATGCTCTTTACTTCAGATGTTTCAGAGAGAAAAGTCCAGAAAAGGATAAAATAACTTGTGTTACTGTTCTCTCTGGCAAATGATCTGTGCTCTGTAACAACACATTCTCAGAATTATAGAACAACACTGTCAGCGCAGACAAATTTATAATACTAATTAATAGTGGAGCTTCTCTGAGCATAACAAGCAGAACGATAAAATATAACAATCATAATGATCTGGAAAAGGAGATGCAATCATGTCAAGGTAAACCAATAAATGCTGTTCATCATCTTAACACTGAGAGCTTTCTCAGATTATTTACACATGAGTAGGACTACTTTGATGAAGTACACTACGTAATTGAATGCTGTGTTGGATACATCTCCTGGGTTATACAGAGTCAGGATGGCCATCAGTGGCTCTCAGTAAGACAGATTTGACCAAGCTCTAGAACTTCTGTTAAAAAAAAAAGCCACACATACAAAGAACAGCAAAAAGCAATTTCCAAAAGAAAATTGTCATTCCCAGATAAGATTGTGACATGCCACATACATAGCCAGGTGGCAGAACAGGTAACCTGGAACTGTTGCCGGGCTCACTTACCACGTGGCAGGCTGAAAGCTGGCGTGGACGGAAGGTTGCTGTCGCTTCATACATAAAGGCCAGGAAGAACCAGAGGTAGGCTCCCATCGTGCTAGCAGGAGAGGGGCAAAAAGAAAATTATTACACACTTGTGAGGGAATAATGTGACTCACAACAGAGGAAACATCACCTTAATCAGAACTAACAAGGAAGTCGCAAGGACAATAGGCTAACATGCAACATTCTGTCATTATTTAATAATTTTTCAGCCATATCAAGTCAAACAGCTTGTTATAACGCTGAAAGCCTAGACTGGATCTATTGCAACACTTTCTCAGTATTTACAGTTGCTACGTGTGTACTAACATACCAATACTTGAGGAATTGTTTAAATATTCTGAATGGAGATGCAGCAATGCTAAACAAATTATAGCTCAAGAGATTTGCACAGGCAGATGCTACAGCAAGGCTCAGATCACATCAGCACATGTATACAGAAATGCCTGCAAATAACTAAGCCAACGTGTAGTTACACACATTAAACGTGTAACTACCAAGTGCCGTTCAACGTTGTGCGTAAAAAAACCCTTCTAGATCATTTTACATTATTACACGATGCACAGATATATTTAGTGATGTTTCCCCCCACCATGAGTCTGTATTATGCGTGTATGACGTAAAAAGGAAACACCCACAGACTAGACTGAAAGGGAGATCTGAAGCTTAACTATGAACAAGATTTTTGTACAATACTAACTACTGTGCCGCCTTTTGACATATCGCCATTATTACAATCAGACCAGATAAGACTAAGAATAAAATAGATTCCAGAAAAAAGAGCTGACATTTTAGATCACATTTATATTGATCTCCATGCCTTTACCACACCCTGAGATTCTTCTGTATTCTCTCAACATGCCGTTGCACCACCTCCATCCGTAGCCTCTTTAACTTGACAGCTTGCTATCAAACTTTCCATTAGCAATTCCTTCATGATTTAAAAAAACAAAATGACTCTATTTTACATTTCTTTAATTGAGCTGTCCAAACCCACTCCATTTACATTATTTGGTGAGGAGGACACAAAAAAGAAATGTGCTGAGAATCTCAAGAAAAATATCTGGTACCTTTAAAATCAGTTCAAGAAAATCCAGTGTATATCTGGTACCTTTAAAATCAGTTCAAGAAAATCCAGTGTATATCTGGTACCTTTAAAATCAGTTCAAGAAAATCCAGTGTATATCTGGTACCTTTAAAATCAGTTCAAGAAAATCCAGTGTATATCTGGTACCTTTAAAATCTGTTAAAGAAAATCCAGTGTATATCTGGTACCTTTAAAATCTGTTAAAGAAAATCCAGTGTATATGGTACCCTTTAAAATCTGTTAAAGATAATCCAGTGTATATGGTACCCTTTAAAATCTGCCAAAGAATGTCCAGTGTATATCTGGTACCTTTAAAATCTGTTAAAGAAAATCCAGTGTATATCTGGCACCCTTTAAAATATGTTAAAGAAAGTCCAGTGTATATCTGGTACCCTTTAAAATCTGTTAAAGAAAATCCAGTGTATATCAATATGTAGTAGAAGACCAGCAGTTATCTGAAAATTAACAGGCGAATAGTCACTTCATTTAACTGCATGCCTATGCTTTTCCTGAACATGGACTATAATTAAACCACAATGATGCCCTTCAGATCTTCCTTCTTCAGATTTTGCCATACGCAAAGTTGCCACTGGCCTACCTTGGTATTGCTGCACACTGGCAGTCTTTCTTTGCACATCTATCTATTTGACCCTCTGTCTATAGATATCTGTATTCTGGCATCCATGGAAGCATGATTCTCTCTATCTCCGTGCCTTTCCCACACCCAGTCTTCTGTTCTCTCTCAACATCTCAAGCCGAGGCACTGCCTCTGACCGTAGCCTCCTTGAATTCAGGCAAACATGTAAAACACCATGCTCTCTGCGGCCAGGAATCTCTGCATGATTACTGCGGTCCGAGTTTACCTCTTGTGGGTGTTACTTTCTTCTGTGGACTGAGCTGCTCATGTTGCCGCTGTGGTGCTTGTACATCCTCCCTGACAGAAGTTCAGCTGACTCTGACTTGTACCTTTCAGCTCCGGCAGCCAGCTAACACATCCTGTGGGAATATCCTGCATCATTGTTTTTTTCCCTTTTTTTGGAGAGGGGGAATTCCTTATTTGGGAAGTCCTCTCTCTCTCGCACTGCTGCAGTTTATAGGGGGTGGCCTCCATGCAGTACAACCAACATTTTTAAAGACCACTAAAAGAAACTTGAAGTAACCTTCACGTTTTCTAATCCTATATGCAATTATTTGAGTTCTAGGCATATAGGGTAACAACGTACAGTACTACCTGGCTTAAAGGAAAAACACAATTCCCACTGAGCACTTGCTTGAGCTCTGCTTTTAGAGACGAACACACAGTAGCCTATACAATCAATCTGACATATGTAATCTTCCTGTACAAAACGGAATGTTGACAGTAAATATACTAAGCTAGTTTTATAAACTTGTACTTGCTTTACATAAACCCTGATGCAAAACAAAACTTTGTGCCATAACAGAAGAAAACTGCATAGTCTACCTGTGGTGCCAAATCAAATTCAAAGTGACTACTTCGTCCCTTCGATCGAGTTATAGTTCCTTTCCTTATTCATTCAGAATGAATAGCCAGCCACTGTACATGATGCCGCTACGATGTGCTTGTGGCCCATAAATAAATAAACCAGTGGGTAAGGATATAGACACCTTGGGGATTCCCAGTTTCCTGGGAGATCTCCCATTCACAGGGATTTCCACCACTGATCCATTGGGATCATTAATGTTTTTTGGACTTTTTTCTCATGCAAACTAGATTCAGATAAATCTAATGGCCCTGTCACACTATTGCGTATGAGAGAAACGTATGAGTTGCGTATGTAAATTCATAAAATAATTTCCATACGCACAAAAAGCTCTTGAAAATAGCGTATGGCCAGCGTATGCCTAGCGTATGCTTAGCGTATAACCCATACATCCGAATACGCACAAAATTTTAAAGCATGCTTAAAAAACTTTTTGTGCCTCGCCGTATGCCAGCTTATGCCAGCGTATGCGACCGTGCTTGAAACATATACAACCTATGCCTAACGTACCCCTAGCGTATGTCAGCGTATATCAGCGTATGAGTGAAATTTTTCATACGCTGGCATACGCTATACGATACGCAATATTATGACAGGGCCATAACATTGATAAAGTGTGAGGACCTATAGAGCGCAATTAAAAATATATACAATTTATATATCAGCGGTCAGCTAACAGATTAAAAAGCAACATAGACTAAGCAACATCCACCACAAGTAATGGTGAACTGAACCAGCGGATCGTATGGATTCAATCAAATACGTGTGCTATTAAAATAATGCTTGGCCTAAAGTAGTTAGGCCCGTGTGCTCAGCCTATTGCGTGTTTATCGGTAGTTCTATTTTTAAAGGAATGAGGACCATTTTTTTAGATTCAAATAAATACTTCGTGATAATTCGTAACTGTTAACATGAAAATGCAATTGTAGCCTAATGTTTCGATACAGTTGCCAAGTGCAAAACTCCAGGCCGTGGTTAACGCCTAAATGGAGCGCAATGAACAATTGTATGATCAATGTCTCCCTCTAGTGGACAGATCAATGAATCCCCCCTACCGCGTCTTGCAGTCATGCCAACATCATAGTAACTAAAATAAATTGTGAGGGAAAATCTATAAATATACAACATCTGAGCGTTTGATCTGAGTGTCTCAGGTCTGCGAATCAATGTTTAGTATCCTCAATAAATAAAATGTATGACTATAGTGTTGCATATGGGACATACAGTAAATGAGTCATAGTGGGTTTGAAAGATACACAAACAGCAAAAACAAACAAATGTTTAAAAAAATATGCCACATTTTTAAATTACAGATAGCAAATTATTTGGCTTGAACCAAATTTATTTTGATTTTATTTAAATGTATTTATGCATAAAGACCGGAACACATATACAAAACATATGTGACTATCTGTAGGCATACAGCAGGGGTCACTAACCTTTTTGAAACTGAGAGCTACTTAAAGGGTACTGAGTAGTACAGAGGGCTACTTGTTTGATACAAACTTCCTGAATAACAAAGTTGCACAGATCACCTTTTAATAATAATATATGTGAAGAGACTTAGATATTATTACTTCCTTTTATTACCCTGTTTAATACTTTATTAGACAACAACGCCCTTTTCTGGTGAAACTAAAGTTTTAAGGGATATTAACACATGATGATTGTGCCTTTCAAACCCAAACACCAAAATATTAATCACGTCAATGGGAATTATTCCTCACAATAATTATTAACAATGATTTCACATGGTAGGAAACACAGATGTATTTAAACACGCAACAGTATGTATTTCTGTTAATCTGTTTCAACATTTGAAAGAGTTATCACATCTCTGATATTTTTGTAAATATCTTTCTTGACAGTTTTGTATGAATAAGCTAATTTGTAGCATTTTGTTCAAAATCACACGTTATATTTTTGTACAAATGATCACTTCTAACATTTTTTAGTCACAGGCTTTTTCTGTCCGTAGTGCGCTACCGGGTGGGTAGTTAGCATGGAAGCTTTGGTGACACGTACTGAAGTGTCTCTCCATGTTGAGCCGCTTTGCCGTCCCCAAAGTCGGCCCGTAAATGAAACACACACATTTTTCTTTCACTGTCGTAAAAAAGAACTCTTCCTCCCAATCATTGTGAAAATAATATGTTTTATTTCGCTTTTCTGCCATGTTTTCTTTATTTTGGGGGTAAAAACCACATCTAGCTCCCCAACGTAACTGCACCCGCTTCCTTGTCTCAGCAATGGCTGTTTGTCTTGCGCACACATTATTCTTTGACTTCAGAAACAAACATTTTTGTTTTAAAAATTTTATATTATATATTGTCATTTTCAAATCTATATTAATGCAAGCGCTTTTGATTTAAAAAGAACAGCAACACAATTAAATACAATTTTTATTTAGACAGATCTCCATGGTGATTAGTGCTATTTTTAGAACATGCCTCGCGGGCGACTCACGTGGTCCCTGCGGGCTACCAGGTGCCCGCGGGTACCATGTTGGCTACCTCTGGTATACAGTATGGCAGCGGTAAATGTATGTATGTGTAGACCTACTATGCGATTTTTATTGCAAAGAAACACAACCTACACATAATCACCATCACCATCAACATCCCTTTCACAATAAACTGGGTCCATAAATTTAGCTCATGTGAAAATGTTAAGTTTATGGAGACTTTTCTTTTAAAATGGATAAGTGATAAGGAAAAAATGTCAGCTATACCAAGCAAAATTGCAATGAACCTAAAATTTGAAGAAGGATTTTAGTTCAGCATATGAAATAACTATTCATTGTGAGTATTATGCATTGCAGAAGTGTGCATATTGGCTTTCTTGTTGCACCAAATGATTATCTCACAGTCAAATCTATGTTTTAAAACAAGAACCAGGATCATGAGTGAAATATTTAACAGGCAAATTTTGGAATACAACTGAAAACATGATATTGGAAGCACTCTGCTACTCTCTTGTTAAAAAAGTTAAAGAACCAGTTGAGGAACTTTGGGATGGGGACTGCTTTTTTTTTTTTGCCAATCTACAGTGGCAATTAAAGGCCTATGACATCTTTTCTTTTTTACAGTTCCAGTGCACTCCAATAGTGTTAGGACAGTGACACATTTTTAGTTTTTTTGGCTCTGTACTCCAGCACAATGAATTTGAAATGGGAAGATGAGGTTAAAGTTCAGACTTTCAGCTTTAATTTGAGGGTTTTTACATCCATATTGGGTGAACTGTGTAGCAATTGTAGAATTAGGAGACCAAAAGTACAACAACATTACACACTTGTGTACATTAACATAAACTTTAACATTGACAACATTAACATAAAACTTAAATAAAGTAATCATATTTAATTGCATGCATATCCTTTGCATGCCATGACTTCCTGATGTCTGTGACCCAACAACATCAAAAGACTCTTGATATCTTATTTTCAGTTACTCTTACAAGTGATACTATAACCTCTCTGCTTTTGAATGGATCTCTATGGGAATTGAGGGGTGGGACTAGATTTAGCTGTAAATTGCACTGGAACAGTATGGAACACATGGTTGGCTAAATGGCTTTAAGTCAGCAAGGGTCTGATGTATCAAGCTGTAACCCATCACTCTGCTGCCAGAAATACAGTAGGTATGGATGGATAACTTGAAGGGTTTCTTCTCCTGACTTATTTTTCCATCGAGTTCAATAGGAAAATTTGCCAGGAAAAACAACCTGTAAAGTGATCCATCCATATCTACTGCATATCTGGCAGCAGAGTGATGGTTTGAAGCTTGTTTGATACCTCAGACCCTTGATGACTTACAGCTATTTTACTAACCATGTATTCTATACTGTTCCAGCACAATTTACAGCTAAATCTAGTCCCACCCCCCAATTCCCATAGAGATCCATTCAAATGCAGAGAGGTTATAGTATCAATTGTAACAGTACCTGAAAATAAAATATCAAGAGGGTTGTGTGGGGGGGGTGCTATGTACAAAAGGTTCTATAATTTCTAAACGGTTCATCCAATATGGATCAAAATACTCTCAAATTAAAGCTGTCAATCTGCACTTCAACCTCATTGTCATTATATTTTTATAGTACAGAACCAAAATAACAACGAGATAATCAATGTAATTCACTTCACCTCTCAGTGGTTTTAATGTTGTGGTTGATATATATACAGGCAGGTAACAAATTAAAGGAAAAACCAACATAAAGTGTCTGTGTTGGGCCACCATGAGCCACTAGAACAGCTTCAATGCGCTTGGCATAGATTCTACCTCTAGTCTAGCATAGGTTCTAGTCTCTGGAACTCTACTGGAGGGATGGAACACCATTCTTCCAAAAGATATTCCCTCATTTGATGTTTTGATGATGGTGGTGGAGAGCACTGTCTAACACGTTGGTCCAACATCTCCCATACGTGTTCAATTGGGTTGAGATCTGGTGATTGCAAAGGCCATAGCAGATGATTCACATCATTTTCATACACATCAAACATTGAGTGACCCCTCGTGCCCTGTGGATGGGGGCATTGTCATCCTAGAAGAGACCACTCCCATCAGGATAGAAATGTTTTATCATAGGATAAAGGTGATTACTCAGAATAACTTTGTATTGATTTGCAATGACCCTTCCCTCGAAGGGGACAAGTGGACCCAAACCATGCCAGGAAAGTGCCTTCAATAGCATACCAGAGGCACTGGACCCCACACTGTAGGGGTTTTTTCTTTAATCTGTCACCCATCTGTATAAAATATATAGAAAGTGAGAGAGAGAGAGAGAGAGAGAGAGAGAGAGAGAGAGAGAGAGAGAGATGAAGAAGAAGAAGAAGAAGAAGAAGAAGAAGAATGAAACATGGTCTGTATCTGAAATCTTGTAATAATGTCAGCGTTTGTTTATTGTTTTAACCTACAAGGCACTCCAAGGTCATAGTTCATACTTTCATATGAGCTATTATCCAATAATTGCGATGATAGCTGGAAAATATGCATCGTAAGCGTAACATTTAAACCAGACCCTTTCAGTTAGCCTACTTCAAAGACGAAAGCAATGCAAGCAAGCATTGAGCCATATACAAGCGCACTAACCCTTTGTCTTCGACAGATGGGACAGGCGCACAATAATTACTACCTAATGGCCCCGCCCATTCCGCAACGGCAGAAGCAGCATTGGAGAACCCACAGCACATGCAAACTGACAGGTCATTTCGTTGACTAGGGACTTGCCTACGTCGTTCTTGGCCTCATAAAGAGGCATCCATCACTGTCTCCGTCGTTTATGAACCGCATCTGCTACAGTGGGTAGCTGTGAGACTCAGGAACTACGCTTCCCAATAATACTGAGCTATCATCGCTCAAACTCTGCAAGATCTGAACCACGTTCTAAGGTAAATTTTCTGTTTCTTATTGGAGAAAGGAAAGCAATTTATGTAGATACCGCTTTTACAAATAAAATTATATTAAATTAATATAAATTAATGTCTGTAATTCTTTGTGTATTAATGCGGACACGTATTTATGCAAATAACCAGATTTGGGACAGATTATCTAATTTATCGCACTATTGGAACAAAGAAAGACTAATAATGGAAAAGGTGCTTTTGTAAACAATTCACGCACAACATATATAGGCCTAGTCAGAACACAGAAATATAAAATAAAGCGCAGGCGGATTTTTATTATTAAAATTATGACCAATAACAACGATGGATACAATAGCTACTCTTGCAAGAATAGATTAGCTTCAGACCCAATCATCGCTTCTCGTTTGCTCTGTCTGGTGGCTCGAAAATATCGAAGGAGACGCAGCTGTCGCTAAGATATATTTCACTTCACGGTGTGCATGCAGACAAAGTTAGTTGCTTTTGTGTATTTAGGCATAATGCGTCCTGTGTGAACTATTCTTCCGTGTTTGCATGCTTGCAGAGACGTGTTTTGCATGAAACGATTCCTCTTTTCAGGATTCTTTGTTCCCCTCAAAGTCTGCATATTAGGGAAGTTAATGTTTACTGTGATAAAGGTTTGTCAGTGGAAAGGTGTTGAGGATAATATGCTTTTAATCTTTCCATTATGTTCGCATAAGGAAGGTGTCGTTAATGTGTTGTTACGGGCAGAGGTGGAAATCCAGGGGACATAAAGTAAAAGTCCTACCAAGTGTTTCTTCCACCCATGGACTCAGCCAGCTGATTTTATTAATTAGTTCTACCTCCTCGCTGAAGAATTATGTTAATGAGCAAATCCAGGTGATTGGAGCAAAATACTGGGGAGGACTTTTACTTTATGTCCCCTGGATTTCCAGCTCTGGTTACGGCTCAATATACAAAAAAACAACAACATAGAAGTCCCAAATGTATTTTTTTTTACACGTATTTTCTAATTCTCTAGGATGTTTTAAAGGAATTTTCTGTAGAAAAACACCAATTTGAAATTGTACAAAAAAAAAAGTTATTTTGGGTCATATAGATCCTAATATAATAGGAAGGTTAAACACCAACATCTACAGATTAAACAATAATTATGATATCAACAGACTCAAACAATACAGTATTTTAATACAAGCATTACCCTGCTTGTTTTAATAAATGTTCGTTTTGTATTTTTTAAAGTGCATATTTATTGGTTTTGTACTATTGTTGTTTCTTCAAAAACTATTTTTAACATGACTCAAAAATGAGGCACATTTGTTTATTTGGCTTCCACTGGTACCTGAGAGCAAAGTCTTTGTTGCACAGATCATTTTAAGATGGGATATGGAAGTGCCAGTGAGTCCCAGACGAGTCAGGGGAAAGAGGTGGATTTCTGCCTGGGGTCTTGCCATGCCACACACATACTGCAGGTCCTCAACTCCTACCGGCAGAGCGGCACCTTGACGGACGTGGTGCTGCAGGTTGACGGAAGCGAGTTCCCCTGCCACCGCGCCACTCTGAGCGCCAGCAGCCTCTACTTTCGCACCATGTTCCACAGCCAGATGCACGAGAGTCGGCAGCCCCTAGTGCGGCTGCAGGGCCTCACGGCCCCGGCCATGGAGAACCTGCTCAACTTCATGTACGTGGGTAAGGTGGACGTGGACGAGGAGAACGTGGAGAGTGTCTTCAGGGCCGCTGACCTGCTGGACATGACTGTACTCAGCAAGGCCTGCGTTGAGTTCCTGGAGAGCCGGGTGGACCACTCAAACTGCCTGGGCATCATGCACTTCGCCAGTTCCTACTTCATTAGCCCGCTGACCGAACAGTGCCAGCGGCTGCTCTACCAGGATTTTGTGGAGGTGTACAAGCACGAGGAGTTCCTCAGCCTGACCAGGGAGTGCCTGGTGGAGCTGCTGTCCTGCGGGAAGCTGCAGGTCGACCGGGAGGAGGTTCTGGTGGAGGCTGTGCTCAGGTGGGTTCACCACGACCCCAGCAGCAGGAAGGAAGCCCTGCGGGAGCTGCTGGAGCTGCTTCGGCTTCCCCTACTGGACCCGGTCTTCTTCCTCAACACCGTGGAGGCTGACAACATCGTCCAGGACTGCAAGGAGTGTCAGCCCCTGCTGACAGAAGCCAGGAAGTACCACATGTTCGGGAAAGAGGTGAACTCTGCACGGACACAACCGAGAAGGTAACGTACTCACCCACCCACCCCCCCCACCACACACACACACACACACACACACACCTCAGCACTGCAGGTGGTACAGAAGCTCACTTTCTGTGACAAGGCACAAAGTCCGTATGGAAGCATTGCTACACGAGTATCTGCATAGGAAATACATTACAGAAAGAAAAATCACCCTCGCTGACACACATTTCCACATAGTCCTCTCAGTGCTGAGAAGGCTGTGTCAGAACCTGTTAGTGCAAGCACCTAATTATAGGATGAATGTACAAGCCGTTTTAAATGTGTGGTAATTTTTGTTGGTTCAAAGCTAACATGAAAAACCGGCTCAGAAAGAAGTGTATGAACATTAGTTTTTTTTTTTGTTCCACGCAAAAATAGTCATCCTTTGTGAAGTAGAAAAGGTTAAAGCACTGGCTGCAGATCAGTTTCAGGAATGTTTGTGGTGTAGCTGTCCTGCTCAGCGTGGTGTGTGTTTGTATCCAGGTCATCGAGCACAGTTGAGATGATTGTGGTGATCGGCGGTTGCGATAAAAAAGGATACTCCAGACTGTCTTTCACTGAGAAGTTCAACCCTCACACCAATCAGTGGGTTGCAGCAGCATCTATTCCAGGATACTCAAAGTCAGAGTTTGCTGCCTGTGAGCTTCAAAATGACATCTATGTATCAGGTAAAACAATGCAATACATCAGGTCTTCACTTGCCATCCCTACTGGTATACCTTTTACTCTGCAGTATATGCTTTTTAGGGATTTGCTTTGAATAATTTCTCTAGTTGTTATTGTTGGACTGCCATTTAGTTGAAAGGTAAGCCTTTCCACTCACATGACAGTATATACACATATGCACAGATATTGATGACATCATTACTAAGTATGGTGACCAGATTTCCTGGAGCACATAATGCATTGAGAAGCTACAATAATGGCATTTACAGTCAGATAGCCCATCGAAATATGGTGCAGCTGAAATACGGGACAAATAAAGATTGTCTCAGAGTAAGTTAGGACACGTGAAAAGGGCTTGGAAAAGAAAAACGGGACGTCACCCTATTACTAGGAACAGTAGGCCTATAGTAGTCATATATAGTAATACGAGAGTTGATATAAGCTTATGAAGTATTGCATTGTATATCATTGTAAGTCAAATGAATCTAACAATCTTGTCACCCTCAATTATTTTACATTCCACAACTGCATTTATGCAAAGTACGTTTACAGAAAGGAGGCCAGCAATCTGTGTTTCATGACAATAATAAATAAAAAACAATAAATTCAATTCAATTCAATTTTATTTGTATAGCGCTTTTTACAAAGAACTGTCACAAAGATGCTTTACAGGGAAACAGATGGAAAATATAACAAAAAACCAGGCCTTAGCCCCCAACCAGCAAACCGTGGTAAAAAAAAAAATAAAAAATAAAAAAATGACTGCAGTTACAGTGTGCACACAGTCCATGTTCAAGTAGCTGTCAAATAATTGTTTAAATAAGGCAAGAGAGTACGCAGTAAAAGATTTAGTGTTAAATCAACTCTTACAGAATACATATGGTCCCTATTGGACTCATATGTACTCTGTTAGAGGTGTATGAACAGTGGACATTTTGCTGTGTAGATGTGTACAATAAAGACATGAAACTGCTGGCATTTAGGATACCACATCCTGCTTGATGATTTCCTTACTGTAAAACCAAAAAATGAGCAGGAAAATAATACAATATAATGTATTCTGTGTTAAAGCTGATAACTGCCCTGAGTAAGGTTCAGTTCTGTGGAAGCGATTTTATGACTGAATTAGATTTCAAGCTGTTATTGCTGGCTTTGGATGGAGCAGATTATTATCTCTCAAAATTTTTGTTGAGATCATAACCAATTTACTAAAGTATTCTTGATGCTTGTAGCAGAGCTTTATCCCACGGTAAACGATTTCTCTATCCCCGAAAGCAACAATGTATGACACGTTATGTCTAAAAATCAATTTAGGCAATTTAGGTGAAAATCTATGTTTTTTAGGTTTTGCAGGTGTAGAAATAAAATTTAAAAAGTCAAAGTTATTTTATATACACTATATATATAGTGTGTTATTCAAAGTTAAGGATTGAAAGCACATTGCAGTTAGATTGACCCTACATGGCCCTGATGTTGGGACTGAAAGCATCCTTTCCTCTTGCAGGAGGTCAGCTCAACAGCTCGGATGTTTGGAGATACATGTCGCAACTTGACCAGTGGGTTCGTGTTGCCTCCTTGGCCAAGAGCAGGTGGCGACACAAGATGACGGCCCTCCATGGAAAGGTAAAACACATTTTGTGCATCTAAAAAGGTTACTACTACTACTATTACTACTACTACTAATTATACAACTACTAATAATAAATATTTCACTGAAAAGATTTGCCTACAAAAAATTTGTACTTTTACAGGTGGGTGGGAAAATATAAATATGTGAACCACGATGATGATGATTATTATTAATTTTTCTAAATGACTACTACTGATACTATTACAATAATAATAATAACAATAACAAAAATAATCATCACCACCGTCATTATGGTGGTATTATTTTCCCCTTCAGAACATAATTGCACTCTTACGAAGCAGTAGCAGCAGGATTATTTTCATTCTTTTCACTTGATGGTAATGCAGCAGTTTGTTTTAAAAAACAATATTACAAGTGTGGCTGAGTGAGCACTAACCGCATGTGTTTGTGGTTGCAGCTTTATACCCTTGGTGGCTACAATGGTCACGAGAGATTGTCCAGCGTTGAGTGCTACAGCTCTTATTATAACCAGTGGGAGACAGTGGCTCCTCTGCTTGAACCGGTCAGCTCTGCCGCATTGGTCAGCTGCGACGAGAAGCTGTATGTCATTGGTGGGGCGATAAGCGATGACACAAATACCAATAAGGTGAGCCCATCCTCTCGGCATGCTGTCTGCTGCCAAAGATTCTTTTTATGGTGCACCATTTTGTATTTACAACCTAATCCATAATTGCTCCTGAGTTGTGCCATGTAATCTTTGTGTGATCCTCAGTCATACCAGAGCCCACCTGTTTATCCAACTGCATTTAAAATTAGTACACAATACACAAACAACAATAATGGAACACAAAACATCTCTCATTCATTCAATATTGTGGAAAAACCCCACCTATTGGGCTATAGTTGTCTCGTTGTTATGTTGGTTCTGTGCTCCAGCACTTTGAGTTTGAAAGGATACAATGACAATGAGGTTGAAGTGCAGATTTAGAAATTATAGAACCTTTTTGGGTATCAAAAAATATTGGACAGTTTAACATAATGTAGAATAAAGTAATCATTTTTAATATTTGGTCAGATATTCTTTGCATTCCATGACTTCCTGATGTCTGTGACCCAACCTGATACGTATATACTGTATATTATATGTAGTTTCAGTCAAAGTAACAAATTCAGTACAAACCCAATTGTGTTGAACCCAAGTGCTGTCTAAGTCCTCATAATAAATAAATTGCCATATTATTCTCCAAGTAGTGGAGTGCTGATAATTTATTTTCAGCTTTCAGTTATTTCTATTCTCATTTGAGCTAAAATCAAAATATGAAAAGTGTTTGACGAAGGCAAAATGAGACTCACACACTTGGTATAGCATTCCAAAACAAAATATTTACTTCAGCACAGTGTTAACGTTTCGGCTAGCAAACCTTCATCAGAACATGTTAACAAACTGGAACTGTCTAGAGCCTTTCTAGAGTCCTTTGACTCCAGTGTATGCTGCTACTATGATTGAAACATCTTGAAACTCTTGAGTAACAATCAATTGCTCTTGATTAGACACTTTTAATGTCTATACAGGTATATATGTGAAATCAGCAGGTATTTTTTCAACAACTTAATTTGATGGCAACAAAAGCCAGCATACACAAGGACAGAGCTTGACCCCAGCTTATGTTAAACACATGCGTACGTTTTACGAAATGGTACTGTACCTGACAATGCTTCTATTGCCACCTCTGCCCCAGGTACAGTGCTACGATCCAGTTGAGGATGTGTGGATTTATGTGGCGCCCAGTCCATTCGCTCAAAGGTGCATTAATGCCACTGTGCTCAACAACACCATTTATGTGATTGGGGGCCTCCTGGACAAGATATACAACTACTCTCCAAAGACTGACACCTGGAGCAAAGTTGCAGACTTACCAATGAAAGTGGTAAGCCAACAATACAGCCACTCAAGATGGATAAATTGTTTCAAATTAAATAAAAAGAAATGCGTTATATTCATGATTATGTATTTCCATATTATGAAAATTCCACATCGATTTCCATATTATGCTTCAGGGTTCCCAAACCCAACCTATACCACCAATTGAATTCCTTTCAATGACCAGGAATAGAATGTGGATTCTCACCCAGGATACGTTTATAAGGGAATAGATATACAGTTATATAAAATGTAGACATACACAAACATCAAAATATCTCAACATCTCTCAAAATCAGCTTGTGGCATTCATTGTGTTTTTTACGGTGACATTTTTTAATAATCTGGCTACAAAATATACCATTAGTAAGTGTTAGAACTCACAATTCTGTATCTTTATCCAATTTTACGATCTCAATATTATCGCAACAACGGTTACTTATTTGTAACATGACACAAAACAGGCTCAATCAAAACGACGACTCCGTACGTCATATGTGTTCCACGGAAATCCACAGACGAGATGAATAATGGTAAAGTTGAAAAAAAAAATATATATAAAAACTTCCACTGTGTTTCAGCTTCTGTTACTCTGTTTCAGTAATACTTAAAGAGTAATTCTGACTCTTGGAAAACAAACTCCCAAGGGTTACCTAACAGAAGAGACCAGGGACTATGCCTGTAGTCAATGGGGTTCAAGAACAGTAACCATGTATTTTTTCAGGCTTATGTTCAAAAAAGGTGGTGCTAGAGAAGGGGTTAAAGTGCATTCACTTTTTTGGTGAAAGATTGTTGTGATTGCCATGAAAAGCTTTATGTCCACATTTTATACAAACTCTTCCCTTAGAAACTGACCCTGGGTCAAGGTCCATATTCTACTCTATCATTGAAAGGACATGAAATGTCCTTGAATTTGTGGCATACGTTGTTTCAGAAGTTCTTTATTCTTAAGACGTTCAAGGATTATCAAGGAGTATGGAAGCCCTGTCTCTGGAATGATGCTGTTGCTTGTGTCCATGGTGATGACCCATGCATCTGGCTTTCCCTCTGTCCTCCAGGAGAGCTGTGGACTGACTGTGTGTGATAGGAAAGTTTACATCCTGGGAGGGCGTGATGAGTATGGCACGGGCACCAACAAGGTGTGGGTCTTCAGCCCGGAAAGCGGGGAGCTGACCGAGGAGTCGGCCATGTCCAGGTGCGTCAGCTACCATGGCTGTGTCACCATTACCCAGCAGTTCCCCCAGAAGCCCACCTCCTAAATGAGCCCTGTAATCTTGTGCCTCACCTCCCCTCTGGCTCTTCTGGGCCGTCCTGCTGGAGCACAACAGGGGAGCACTGCATAGCGAGCTGCTTAGCTGCACAGACAGGAACTGAACTATATAACTCTAGCATCCAACTTTGTGCCTCTGAGAACTTCATCATCAACCAACATCAAAATTAATTTATCTTGCAAATCAGTGTCCACATTTAGTTAATCACATTGGCCCCTGATTTTCTGTAGTGATTCCAGGACATCCCATATTACTAACTTTAATTTGTATTATTTATTCAAATTGCTAACAAATCAGAGTGAAATTTGCAAATCACATTGGTTGACTTCAGGGAGTATGACACACTGGAACTTTGTATTTTACAGAGTTTTCATAATAGCAAAAAAAAATACAAAACAATCTGGACATAAAATGAACACACAATAGGCAGCACTTCACTGTTTTGCTGAGTGGTTATGCTTTAACAAGGCTGAATATGGTCACACTTATGTCATCCATAAAATTAACTCCACTGATGAAGGCTGATTTGGAACAGAGACATTGTAATTTTGAGGAATTACAAACACTACCTGGAAGAGCATTCAATGAGAAAATACAATGAGCAATTCTTTGATAGTTCATTATACCTACAAAGATACGGGAAAAACTGTACTATTATTGTATGTGAGGATGGTATTTCATAATTCCTGTACTGAAAAGCGGTTTCTTGGAATCACTCATAATAGATTAGTTTCATTCCACTGAGCGGCTGATACCTGTCTCTCTGTGCCATATAATGTCTGCTGTAACTGGAGAACAGAATACCTGGGAAAAGGACAGACTTCCTGGCAAGAGCAACAGCTATTTCTGGTCCATCTGCTTTTAAGTCAAAGTGAATTCTCAAAGCACGTAATGATACATTTCGGAACAGCAATTTAATTTCATTGAACCTTACACATTTGCTGTCAGATAAATGTGCAATTCATTACTGATGTTTAAACCGAAACAAGCAAATTCTCCTCAGCCGCTCAATGGTGAATTACATTTGTAACAATCACACATAATAATGAACTATATTCCTATTCTGAGACTATTTTGAACTTGTTTTTTAACAAAAAGGTTTAATTTTGATTTAAATAGTTTAACAATGACTGGGTGTACATACTTTAATGTGTGAAATGTGTTTCAGCACAATTGGAAACTTGAAACTGAGACAAGGTAGATTATTTTTTCAGTATTGTGGTATATATTTTAAAAAATTGTTTAATAAATCCAGGAGTATTGGATTGGTGGATGATAAGAAATGTTAATGTGAATGAAAGCTCTACTACTGTATGTGACTCACTTGCATGATGTCTGAGCTATATACTGGAAATCCCTGCAATGAGGATAAAACATTGTAAACAATTGTTAATTTTCAACTACTTGCTAGTTGAAATCTTTTTGAAATTCGAAGGAAGGCACTACTGTGAAAATTATAATCCTTTTAGCAGCAGTATTTTTATTGTTATAGTTTTAGAAATGTGTTATAGACAAGGTAAGGGATCTTTATTGGCATACAACAAAATGTTATGGGCTTTAGAATAAAAGTGTGTTAATTAAAATTTCAAGCAATGGCTCTCACTTGGTGTGCAAGTTTATTTTAACAGAACAGAGCAGGATAGTATTACTGTCTTGTGCCTTAAACCGAGACCGCTAGCTTGAGAAATATCAAATGCTATAATATATTGCAGACCAACCTTTTTTTGTCATGTTGCAATAAAGATCATTCTCTTCACAAAAAAAGGTTTGGGTTTCTTTGTAATGTTGATATAAACAATAAAAGTTCACCCAAACAAGAAACTTAATTTGGACAAAGGGGTGGATTATATTCCCAAATGCTAAGTGCCGAACTTCATCCGTGTTGTGTGATGCACTTTCATATTATCGTTTTTCAATGGTAAGAAAGCATACTCAGATTTCTAGAGAAGTTACCCAGGGGTGACTGAGGTTAAACAGAATATAAAATACTGATAAAGATGGCTGTCAAAAAATGGCACTTGCATGCCTTCACGACCTCACAGATTGAGAAGACAATCTACGAAGAGATCTTGGCGTAAGGTGCAGGCTTCTTTCAAAGCAAAATGGTGTATTCCTGAAAAGCGATACTACAAGGAACTGAATAATGGTACATAGAAACAACAACAGATTACATTGTTTATGTTACTTTTTTACATCAAGTTCAAAAACACCACAAAGGTTTCAAATTATTTTCTGTTTGAGATTTTATGGATTTTTAGTTTGCTAAGACATTTAAACATTTGGTGAGTTTTTATAATAGTAAAAAAGGTTCAACTGGACTTAAAATGAACACACAATGAGCAACAATTCAGTTTTTTTCTGAATGGTTATGCTTGAACAAGGTTGAATATGGCCACAAGCATGTCCTCTGTAACATTTATGAAGGAATTAAATAAGAAACCTTATGAAGAAGAAGGCCTCCCTAGAGGCTGGGGATTCCACATCAAAACACTGGTGATGACCTACAAGGCCCTCAAAGGTACCATGGCTGTGTCACCATTACCCAGCAGTTCCCCCAGAAGCCCACCTCCTAAATGAGCCCTGTAATCTTGTGCCTCACCTCCCCTCTGGTTCCTCTGGGCCGTCCTGCTGGAGCACAACAGGGGAGCACTGCATAGCGAGCTGCTTAGCTCCACAGACAGGAACTGAACTATGTAACTATCTAGCATCCAACTTTGTGCCTCTGATAACTTCATCATCAACCAACATCAAAATGCATTTATCTTGCAAATCAGTGTCCACATTTAGTTAATCACATTGGCCCCTGATTTTCTGTAGTGATTCCAGGACATCCCATATTACAAACTTTAATTAGTATTATTTATTAAAATTGCTAACAAATCAGAGTGAAATTTTCAAATCACATTGGTTGACTTCAGGGAGTATGATACACTGGAACTTTGTATTTTACAGAGTTTTCATAATAGCAAAAAAAATACAAAACAATCTGGACATAAAATGAACACACAATAGGCAGCACTTCACTGTTTTGCTGAGTGGTTATGCTTTAACAAGGCTGAATATGGTCACACTTATGTCATCCATAAAATTAACTCCACTGATGAAGGCTGATTTGGAACAGAGACATTGTAATTTTGAGGAATTACAAACACTACCTGGAAGAGCATTCAATGAGAAAATACAATGAGCAATTCTTTGATAGTTCATTATACCTACAAAGATACGGGAAAAACTGTACTATTATTGTATGTGAGGATGGTATTTCATAATTCCTGTACTGAAAAGCGGTTTCTTGGAATCACTCATAATAGATTAGTTGCATTCCACTGAGCGGCTGATACCTGTCTCTCTGTGCCATATAATGTCTGCTGTAACTGGAGAACAGAATTCACCCAAACAAGAAACTAAATTTGGACAAATGGGTGGATTATCTTCCCAAATGCGAAGTGCCGAACTTCATCCGTGTTGTGTGATGCACTTTGATATTATCGTTTTTCAATGGTAAGAAAGCATACTCAGATTTCTAGAGAAGTTACCCAGGGGTGACTGAGGTTAAACAGAATATAAAATACTGATGAAGATGGCTGTCAAAAAATGGCACTTGCATGCCTTCATGACCTCACAGATTGAGAAGACAATCTACGAAGAGATCTTGGCGTAAGGTGAAGGCTTCTTTCATAAAGCAAAATGGTGTACGTATTCCTGAAAAGCGATACTGACAGCGATACTACAAAGAACTGAATAATGGTACATAGAAACAACAACAGATTACATTGTTAACGTTACTTTTTTACATCAAGTTCAAAAACACCACAAAGGTTTCAAATTATTTTCTGTTTGAGATTTTATGTTTTTTTTAGTTTGCTAAGACATTTAAATATTTGGTGAGTTTTTATAATAGTAAAAAAGGTTAAACTGGACTTAAAATGAACACACAATGAGCAACAATTCAGTTTTTTTCTGAATGGTTATGCTTGAACAAGGTTGAATATGGCCACAAGCATGTCCTCCGTAACATTTATGAAGGAATATAATAAGAATCCTTATGAAGAAGAAGGCCTTCCTATAGGCTGGGGATTCCACTGATAAAGATAGATTTGGAAAAGCAACATTGCCATTTTCATTCTTGATAAATAGCTTTCCAGTTCAAAACACTGGTGATGACCTACAAGGCCCTCAAAGGTACAGCTCCTGCCTAACTCCAGGCCATGGTTCAGCCACACACCTCCACTTGCACCCTGCCATCTGCTACATCGGGTCGACTGGCCGTCCTATCCCTGAAACAACTTCCTCTGTCTGGCTTCCAGGTGGTGGAACGACTTCCCCCTTAAGTCAGGACTGTGGAGGCACTCACATATTCAAGCAACACCTCACTCAGCTCTAGCCACAGCACCTGACATGGTCCATCCTAACCTAGGCACTTATCCACTATGCAATTACGTTTGAACCCTAGTGTTATGACACTATGATGCACACCTATTGCTTGCTTTGTATTAAGATGGATATACAGTCAAGCCGGAAAGTCTGAATACCCCTTTCACCTTCTCCACGTTTTATTACATTACAGACATATTCTACAATAGATTGAGTTCATTTTTTGTCTCAGAATTCTACACAAAATAGCCCATAATGACAAAGTGCAAATGTATTAAAAATCAAAAACTGAAATTTCTCATTTACATAAGTATTCATACCCTTTGCTTTAAAATATTTTTAAAGTATCATATTTAATATTTGGTCACATATCCTTTGCATGCTGTTACTTCCTGAAGTCTGTGACCAATCAACATCAAAAGACTCTCGATATCTTATTTCCAGGTACAGTTACAAGCGATACTATAACCTCTCTGCATTTGAACTGATCTCTATGAGAATTGGGGGGTGAGACTAGATTCAGCTGTAAATTACACTGGTACAGTATGGAAAAACATGACTAGCGAAACGGCTGAACGTCAAGGGTCTAAGGCAGGGGTGTCAAACTCCAGTCCTGGAGGGCCGCAGTGTCTACAGGTATTTGTGGTTTCCTTTTAATTAGCACCCAGTTAAAGCATTGAGAACAAGGTGTTTGGACTTCTTAGCCAATCATTGACTTAAATTAATCACTTGTGCTGTAACGCACCAAAAACCAGTAGACACTGCGGCCCTCCAGGACCGGAGTTTGACACCCCTGGTCTAAGGTATCAAATGAGCCCCAATCACTCTGCAGCCAGATATGGAGTAGATGTGGATGGATCCCTTTAAGGGTTGTTTCTCCTGACTTTTTCCCCCCATAGAGTTCTATAAGAAAATGAGTCAGGAAAAATAACCCTTGCAGTGATCCAACCACATCTACTCCATATCTGGCAACAGAGTGATGGTTTGGGGCTCGTTCGATAGCTCTATTTATTTTTTGTAGAATATGTCTGTAATGTAATAAAATGTGGAGATGGTGAAAGGGGTATTCAGACTTTCCGGCTTGACTGTATACAGTGAGCTCCATAATTCAATGGAAAGTGACACATTTTTTGTTATTTTGGTTCTGTACTCAAGCACTTTGAGTTTGAAATGATACAACGACAGTGCGGTTGAAGACTTTTGATATCTTATTTTCTGGTACTCTTGCCAGCAACACTATATTACTATCTGCATTTGAATGGATCTCTATGGGAATTGGGAGGTGGGACTAGATTTAGCTGATTTGTCATACTTTAATACTAGACCTTTCATTACATTCCCTTCAAATGCTTTACGGTCCATGGCCAACACGGCTCACATTACACAATTGCTAGATCTCTTAAAATACGGAAGTTCAAGCTTTGTCCAAAAGCAATACAATATGGTTATAAAATAATCAGAGACAATACATCAGGAATGGCTTTTATATAAAATTAGAACAATAAGATACAGGAATTGTTTTCATATGTATATAAAAAAACATTACACGGACAATAAAGCAAAATAAACAAGATTCTTTGAAAAAAAATAAGCAGAGGTGTTTAAGTTAGTAGATCAAATGCAAAAAAGGCACTAATGTTACTACATTCCAGTTTTAAGACATCAAACAAAGCATGAAGCATTTCTGTTAAAACAAGTAGTACTTGTCATATTTGATACGCAGTACATAGTGCAGATCGGTTTTGCAACGCATGATATTTAGACAGGCACAACACATGACAAGCTAGGTTTAAAAACATTTAACTAGACATCAAATTCAGCATGATGTTCAAACATACTTTCAGTGGAATGGAAATAAAGTCTGCACTCATTGAAATGTTGACACTGAATACATTTAGTAAGAATTTGGACTTGAAACATTTAAAGGCTTTCACAATGAAAAACATACCTACATAATACACACATACTAGCATGGGACAGCACAGTAAAAGGTCCAGCATTTGTTGAATAATTAGGAATGGTTATTTAGCTCATTTTAACATACGCATTTCTATACTAAAATTGATGGTAGGTGGCCTTTAAAAATAAACAATCGGATAAGTAATCATACCTCTCATAATTCTAAAAGAATGTCAATATTGTAAAATGGAAGACAGTAAAAACTTAAGACTTTGTTGAAGGCTCAGTACGAGACAGTAGGCTAGTTTAACAAATCTTTACATTGACATTTGTAACTACATTTTTAAATGTACAGAGCATGTAGGCATTTTAACTGAGGCATTTTCAGGCCCTGGAACATTAAAACACTCACTTAATGGATTCGCTAACTTTGTTAGACACCATGTGAGTCGACTACATACCACATATCAGAGACCGGCAAGTTAATTTTTGAATGATAGATGAATTACACCCACAAAAATAGACCCATTTATATTTTGTAGGGAGTTTGTAATGTTCCTAAATGGATTAATTTGGATATTAAACAATTTAATCTAATAAAATCCCTTTATGTCACACATTAAGTTCCAAGAATGTAAAACTTAAAGGTGAAAATAGTCAACAACAAAAAAATTCCATTGCAAAACATTTATGAATATTTCACACAGCACAAATAGTTGGGAGCAATCATAACAATTTGCCTGTTCTGCAAATTTTATGCCCACATTGCCTATATATTTTAAAAATCGACACCTATTCTGGTTATTACTTGGAATTGGTAGTTAATAAATTACATGCAAATATACTTTTCTGTACAAAGTTCTTTTAAGTCATCATTTGGCTCATTCTGTCATTTAAGCCAAATTGCTTGTTATCATAGGCAGTTTGTGATTTATACATATGGTTAAGGCAGTGTTTCATTTATGATAATTATCTTACAATGTCAGCTAGAAAAAAAACTACCTATCCATTTCGCTGAAATGGAAAAAGTAGTGTCTTGCATTGTTCCAACAATCTCTTAACTTACCAAGATTATGTACCAACAAAAAATAGCTTAGGGTAAACAGTGAAGTACTGTATTCCCTATAGTAGATACATGAATTTACTTTTTATTAACCATTTTTATTTTTTTAAAGCTTCAGCATAGATATGACCCTGCCAATAACTAGTCAGTTAAAACAGGAGTTTGTGAGTGTTAAGTGGAGTGTCTGTACTAATCTAAGTCTAATTTTTTGGGGGAAAAGGTGTCTGTACACATCTGAGATATACGAACATGCAACGATTTTTCTGAATTACAACAACAACAAAAAAATCTTATATTCATTCACAAAGCCAGGAACCCAGGAGCAACAGGCAGCAAGTCACCGCCCTCCAGTCAATTTCGGCCTGTAGTTTCACAACTTAGTTATTACGGATGTCCGCATAAACCACTGGCTCCACCTTGTGGACTGAGTTTGGGTTCTTGTTGCCGGAATGATCAAGCTGTGCATATATCACCGGTCCCTATTGAAGGAAAAAGTGTGTGGGAGGGGGGTCATTAGAAATAATCCTCTTTTTTGCATCAACAGAGGAAAGGAGGACACTATATTCTGAAAACAGACAACTATGTTCCTTTTGGTAATCATTTAGAGCAGGAAATTCATCCAGTTGTCGCAGTCAACCACACAATACAAGTTGAACAATGAGCTGCCTTGCTTGTCCAAGCCAATGCAAATTCCACGTCAACTTCCTCAACAAGCATCTGATGCCTTCAGTGACAAGGTTGGAACCGTGCATACTTAGACTGCATACATTTAGAAAAGAACATGCAGCACAACAAGGCCTTATCCTGGCCATCTAACTGCACCTTCACTGATCTGTCCCAGCATGTTACTGAACTCAAGATGGAAGGTGAGGTAAGAGACACTGAATTGCTCTTTAGTACACATCCTGAAGAGCAAGTCAGAGCACTGAGAACGTAGCATAACATGCACACACTTATTTTGACAATATGAATGCCGTTTTACAACGGATAGTTGTTTGCGTACACTCCCAACTCCTACCTGAACAGGGGCAGATGGACTGCTACACCTGGAGCCCTCCGAGCTGGACTCTGCTTTCTTCCCCAACCGCGTTGCTTGTGAACTGACACTCTCGGCCGAGGTGTAGCTTTATTTTAGTTTATTTTTATGTTGGTTTTGGTGGGTACAGGGTTTGGAGGTTCAGAGGACATTTAAATTGCATGGTCAAAGGAAGGAGGGCAAGCAAGCGTTGGCGCACAGGTAAATGGCACACAAACACACACACAAACACACACAAAAAAAACAGACGTATGCAGTGAGAGGTGAACACAATGACATTTCACATACTGACAGGTGAGATTTTTTTCAGCAACGCATCACTATGTTACTTAAATGGCTGCACATTACAACTGAAACATTGCATCATTGACACTAAAATAAGGTAAGCACATGGATGGAAAAGAAAATACAATTATTGAAAAGAATTTATGGATAAATCACATTGATACCGAATGTTTGGTTGTGGAAATATGATATGATAATTCTGGGGCCAATATTAATAGTCGATATTTACCTGGCCATATCACTAGACACCAATATTATAGCCAAAACGCAAACTGCAGCCATATTTCCACATTCATTGGAGAAGCAGATGAGCACAGACCAACTTATGAAGGAAATACAACTGATTTTATTTACATAAAATATTTAAACTTGCTTACTTTATTATTAAGCAGAGAGCATGAATTTAGAGAGCTAATCAGTTTCAGCATAGCTTTACCTGTGAGTCTGGCTGGTGAATATTACATTAAAAACTAAGAATTTCAGACTACTATGAGTATGACATCGCCTCTTTGATGCATAGTTCATTGCATCATTATATTGACCAATCACATTAGCCATATCAGATTAATACGAAGTTTGTTTTCCACTATGTCAGCCAAAAACAACATGACTATGATATTATTGTGCATCCCTTGTGCAACTATGACAAAAGTGAAGGTGTCTCAGTTCTGCATCGTTTAAGTCCTAAACCTGGATTATGTTGTATGAACACTGTACACAAACGCTAACATACTCAGGCAAATTCTAGTCTTAGGAAAGAATTATGTCTCTAATCATTCCAAAATAGTTAGACTTCTTTATTTCTGGTGCACACTCATTGTAACATGTTTCCCCAATTCCTACAATGACATTTTTGTGGCTACAGGCAAAGGAGGTAGGAAAATGCAGTGAAATTTCATTTTAAAGTATTAATTACTATTCGTGTTCTGACCAATCATTACTTTTATCACCTTAGAATGAATGGTTGGTTAAAGGCTCAATCACCAACTAAGAAATTCCAATCATATAGCCTAAATGTCATAAAATGTCATAATATCATAACACCAGACTGACCATGTGTATATTTTTGTTCTTAACGTAGCAAAAGCATAAACAGGCCATCAACTTTGATTAGACACAAAAAAAGAGAATCACGTGGGAACTTATCTAACTTCTATGTAAAAAACTATCTCACATTTCTATCGCCTGACACAGTACCTGAGAATTTCAACAGAACCACAAGTGCTGTGGTTAGTTACACAGCACTTGTGGTTTCAGTTGAAATTCACAGGTACTGTGTCACTTCTGGGTCAAAAACAATCTCACATTTCTATCACCTGACACAGTACCTGAGAATTTCAACGGAACTACAAGTGCTGTGGTTAGTTACACTGCACTTGTGTGGTTAGTTACACTGCACTTGTGTGGTTAGTTATACAGCACTTGTGTGGTTAGTTACACAGCACTTGTGGTTTCAGTTGAAATTCTCAGGTACGGTGTCAAAAACAATCTCACATTTCTATCACCTGACAGTCAATTACTCATGAAATCTTTTAAATCAGTCCATTTGAAAAAATGTGAACACTTTTTACCCCAGGTTCCCTACACACCGTTGGAAAAAGGTGAGGGTACAGGTTTGTTATGGAATTTAAGACAAACAGTGGAGAACACAACATAACATATTGTTAGTTTTTGCAGACAAGACAGGCAGACAATGTAGTTAATGTTAGATGAATAGCCAAGCTTAGCACTGCACTTTAGAAGCACAAAATTGGGCTTTTATGGGAAATGCCATTATATGACCATTTTCCCCCAAGCACATCCTATACAACTTGTGTGCGGCAGATTTCTCTACAGTCCCAGTAAAATAAATGTTAAAGTGAACGAACCTCAATGCACTGCCGAAATTTATTATCTCTGGGATTGTGCTATTGTGTTTCCTCAGTCGATATGCATGTTTCACTGCCTCTTACTGGTCGGAATAATTACATTATTTTTGATAGTTTAGCTTGTTCAGATAATGTTTTTTGCAGCCCTTTGGGCACCACTGGGACACTTTACTTGTCATCTTGAGAAATAAGCTACATACTCACTCTCCGACTTGATTTAAAAGTTGTCACTTTTTGAGCACTGCTCAGATATTTTCTCTTCATTTTAGACCAGCTAACTAGGCCTAGTTAACAAAAGCAAGTAACAGTCTTTGCCACTATACGTTTTGAACGTTATAGCCACCCATTCACATTGGTCAGCCCCAGAGGGGTAGGTACTAATTGGGTTAAACTCACTGAACTCTAAGAAGTTCTGTGGTTAAACCAGACGTGATTCAGCAGTACCGTGATAGACGGGTAGGGGGCCCCGCAATGGGGAATTAGCTATACAGGGTGGTGGGGGAGAGGGTCTATTAGTCTTGCAGCCAATAGGGCCCCGCTGCGTGTCTATCAATACTATAGTCGAATCTCGCCTTGTTTAGTCAAATAAAATTTTAAAAGCATTATTTATTTATTTATTTTTAAAATCTGACTAGGGCGGGGAGCTCCGTGACCAGGGGTCTGATGCACCACGGGGGTTGTGCACTACTCCAGTGCCTCAATGTGTAATACTAATTTCACTCTCAGTGAAAAAATGGGGAGAATTATAGATTTGTCTTCTACTCTGTGCTAAGATCAAATGCAAATGTTCTGAATTGCTTCATAAATAATTTATTAATTTTGTGTATAAAGTGTATGACAAGTCTAGACTCCAACAATATTTAGTTTCTTCTTGAGAAACCAGTGACACGTACATGCACAATAGCACATTATTAGTGATGTCATGATATTTTTGTTTGATACCTTTGACTGAGAATGTTCTGTTCCACAAATTAATTTTTCATCAAATGCAAGATTTTAAGATCTACCATTCTAAAACTCAAAAAAGGTAGGAGACCCATCATTAAAAATTTAAGTGGCTGGAAATATCCCAGATGTTGAATAACTGTATTACACTTGAGAAGTGAAATGGCTTACTTGAGAAGTGAAATGGCTTACTTGAAGCTCCCTGTTGAGTTCAGTTTAGTTATTGGCCAAAAGCCCCAAATGAAGATTTAAGATGCATAGTAGTTAGCTTCTTCCATGCTACAGTACACAGTTCAGACTATTGCAATGCAATGTTAAGGGATTAAAGGAGGAAGCTACTGCCACCTCATGCACAAACATCTGAAAATTCAACACGACTGAATTTTCACTAGCATTATATCAAGCGAACACACACCCAAACTTCTAACACAAATTTTAGTAGAAAAATCGACATGGTTAAATTCTGCAGAGAGGCAGACATCACCCCAAAAGACAACACATTGAAATGTGTTTTCTGAGAAGAAAGGCCCAGTGCCAACATAAGCCCATGTTACATGCAAAACACCCAGAATTAAAGTCAGCTGCTCAACATGGGCCTTGTTCTTGCCATGTTGACATACATCAGGAGAACAAACATTGAGGGCTTGATTTACTAAGACCTTTAACGTGTGGAAAACCTTTTAGCACACACAAAACCAATAACACAACCAATCATTGGATGTGTTATTAGTTTTGTGTGTGCTAAAAGGTTTTGCACAATGCACATACTAAAGGTCTTCGTAAATCAGGCCCTAAGAGTTTAAGTTAATAAAGTCGCTCTATCGTAGAAAATATCTGAAACGCATTGTGCCAACCAACATCATAGGGAAAGCCACCCACTTTGCAATGCATGACGTTTGGCTAACACAATATTGGCCAAGGAACACTTCAGGTCAGATTGATTAGACTAACCTCTGATTATACTCTCAATGTATTTTTGTTCTTTGTAAAGGTAAATTATTTTAAATTTGGCATTTTGACTGAATGGCTTTTTCCATAGAAATGTGGCGTTTACTCCAAACAGAAAAAGCATCACAAATCCAATTCCACTTGAGCTTTTTAATATTCTTGTGCATGCACTGTTTTCTAATGATTGCATCCTTTCTTTGTGAATATTCAACAACATACCAACTGAAGAGTAATGGCAAGGTGGCTTTTTTCATTCTGGACATTTTGCTTTTAAAAGAGAAAATAAAACTGATGACATAATTTCATAATAGATGAACCATAATGAACAAATCCCACAATGACCGGTCAACATACCATTGGTATGATAAGTAATGGTATGTTAACCAAGCATTACTCTTCTGTACTTATTCAAGTGGACAAAGTCACCAAGTAGGTAAGACTCAATTAAGCCACTTTTACCTCAGTAAGCAGTTCAAACATGACTGGACAAAACTCTTGACCGATTGCATTACTTGCTTCCCTTGTTGGTCTCTGAAATAATGTGAGCTTGCTCTAAATATGTAAGGTTACTGTGGTAATCATTAGCTAGTTGCTATACAACAATTACAGAGCTCAACAACAAAGGCTCAGAGAACTGGCTACCTGGCTATACTAATGGATAACTAGCAGCTCAGCTAAAGGACACAGAGCAGAGAGTGCTATTGGAGTGGCTTTCTATTGCAATGCTGACAACATTGCTTATGACAACTCTGGCATTGAATTAATGTTTTCATTTGGTAATTTGTATCTATAGGGACAAGGACATGTCACACAAAAGCTTTTCGTTCAATAATGTTAAACTGGCGAGTTAAATAGTGAAATTATAATAGTATCTTATGGTGAACCTAACTGTAGCTGTAACCTGCGCTCTGCTTAGGAGGTTTGGGTTTGGTGTTCCGCCAAATCACCAGAAGAACATAAAGTAGCCCATTAACTCATTCAATGCCTGGGGCTGTGTCCGAATCAGAGCCCTATCTACTGCGCCCTGTCTACTGTGTACAGTGTACAGGCATATGTGTGCCGTTTAATGTGCACCGTTTAGTACGCAACGTGCAGTGCACAAAAAATATCCTCTATACCATTTTCCAACCATAATGGGGAAGTGTCGTAAGACATCCTACCCTTGCAAGGCCATGTCGCGTGATGTTTTTCTTGTTATTGAAGGAAAACGTCAGTGAAGGTCCGCCTCATTTTTTTAAACAAAACTGCGTGTCATATTTATGCAACAAAAATGTTTGCGTACTACTTGAAGTGTGCTCCCGAATACAGCGATGACCAAGTGCGTTTGTTAATTTTCTCCCGTCACTGACAGTAGCATAGCAGTAGTTTGTTATATTGCCCACTTGATTGTGTTCAATTTCTTTATATTTTTGGTCACTGGCGCAGATTGACATGGATGTGTTATTCCCACGCCCCCATGTTGGTTTAGATGGTTAGACATTAGGTTTTTTAAAACAAAATGTATTTATTTTTTTAAACATGGGATAAATATAACTTCAAATATTTCCATCTAGAACCATGTAAAAAAAAAGAGCAAATTCAGGTAAAAAAACATAATTGTAAATAGGTCATAGTTTAATTTTCCCAGACTCAAATCCAGAATTATTTACTGGTGTAGCAGAGTAAAGACGGCTGTGGTCGACTTTAGTCGTCTTCGGCACTTTAGACGGTTCATATTTTAGTCGACTAAAGTCGCCCCCGAATCAGTAACACTGAATGAGTTAAAGCCATATGGAAGAAGAGATAAAAAAGGGCTATTTCTAAATGAATGGCTTCATGAACTGCACCATATTCTTTAGAGCAACTATTAACAAGCTGTCAAATTCAAGCAAGATGCATGTCCACACTGAGTTAAAATGACAAACATGACTGCGTTTATGACATCTATTTTTTGTGAAACCTGCATTTAAAACAATAACATCTGAACAAAAAACACTTAACCAACTGCCTATTATTAGTTAAAAACAGGCAAATTGCTGTAAATGAAGAAAAAAACGAGACATACCCTTCGTAGTCATGATTGGACTCTTGCCTCCTTATTATTAAGTAGGTGACAACTGTGATGAGTATTAGACCGATGATAGCGCCAATAACCGCTCCGACAATGATCGCTGTGTTGGTTTGTGGAAGAGCCTCTGGAATACAGAATTAAACAAATAACCATTTGGATGCCACACAGAGGAGGGTGTGCATGTTTCCCCTTAAAAGCTACTGTACTTAAATCAGATACCAACAAATAAACAATACTAAATGCATTCAACCAAAAACAGGACATCCAAAGAAAGCCACTGTAGTTACAAAAGGCCTCACATCACATAGGTGTGAGAACAAGAAATAGATTTGCGTGCAATTATTGCTCCAAATTCTGCTGCAGAATTGCAACTAGATTGTCAGTGCAAAGCTCGCCAACTTTACCCATCCAACCTTCAGTTTGAGCCAACTGAGGATGATTCAACTCGAATTGACTGACTGATCAAACTTTGGAATCTGATGCTCAATATGACTCAAATAAACATTGTCAATTGACAGATCATTCATGTTCATATCATATTGTTATGTGAATACTTGACCTACAGGTGCAGCTCAAAAAATTAGAATATCGTGAAAAAAATAGAAATTTTGTAAAAAATTTTGTCATTTTAATAACATATATATTTCATATAATATTATGAAATAATATATAATATATTTAATTTTGATATGATTTTTATTTTGATAAATTAAATTAAAATTTTGAATAAATTAAAAAAGAAAAAAAAAATCAAAGAAAAATTAAATAAAAACAGAAATAAAAAAAAAAAAATATCAAAAAAGAAATGCAATCATTTGTAAAGTATGTTCATTTCTATTTGGGGGCATTTTTGCACAAATTTGCTTGCAACAATGTGTGGCATGGCATGGTGGCACTGTGGCGTGTAATGGTGTGTGGCTTGCTGAGATCTTGCTTTGAGCCCGGGTTTCAGCCTTAGCTTTGTCGTGGTTATTCTGTCGTCAGTCATTCTTGTCTCATTGACATCTGTTCTTCAGGATCTCACAGGTTGGGGCTCAGATCAGTTCAGTTCAGCCACCAATCATTCAAACCATGGGCCAATCCATTAATACCTTTTTGCTTTTTTTTGTGTTTGGTTGGCAGTTGTGCAAGTGTGTGCAAAAAAAAGTGGAAAATAAAAAAAAAGCAGCAGCAAAAAGTGAAAAGAAGAAGGAAATAAGAAGAAAATAATCTGGTAGCTGGCTGATGGCTGACACAGTGGAACTGGCACCACAGAAAACACAGTGGACATGGCCATCACATCACACACTGACTCTTAAACTTCTGTGTGGATTCCTCCATTCTTTCTCTCTCTCTCTTCCTCTTGACCTCCAAAATGAAATTGCCAAAAAAAAAAAAAATCTGAAATGAAAGAGGACTGAAATCTGAGACTGGACTTTCCAGTTTTTTTCCCTTTTTTTTTCCTACCCAGCTTTCTGAGTCTGTTCTGTCTGTGAGTGTTCTGACGTTTGACACGATGCCATGGCCACATTTGTGGCCCTGTCCTTCCTGGATTAGTGCGTGGTGGTGGTTCTTCTCCTCCTTGTGAAGCCCCTCCAACTTCTTCCCCCCCCCCCCCCCAAAATTCTTTTGGATTTTTTGACAACAATCTCTCTCTGCTCTGCGGTTGTTGCTGTTGCACTTTTTCACTTTTTTTTTTTTTTTTTTTTCTTCCTTTCTAACTTTCTATACATATGCTTGTGAAGCACTCGCTTCTTTACCAGCTTCTTTTTTTTTGTCTTTGTTGTTGCCTACCCTCCTTGTGTGGGTGTCAATGACCGTCATCTGACATCAACACAGTCAGCATCCCTTCCCATGATTGTGTAGCCTGAACAGACCAGACTGATTATTTAGCTCAGGAAAACTTTGTTTGCAGTTTTTTTTATTAGCTGATTAGAGTGTGTGACCACCAGTTTCCAATATTGAACTTTTTTTCACAATATTCAAATTTTTTGAGAGACACTTTTTGGTTTTTGCATTAGCTTTAAGCCATAATCATCAAAATTACAAGAAATAAAGGCTTGAAATATTTCACTATGTGTAATGAATCTATATATGAGTTTAACTTTCTGAAATGAGTGACAATTTTTTCACAATATTCAAATTTTGTGAGCTGCACCTGTATGAGGGCAATCTAGATAAAATGTAATAAATTAGAGTGCATTCAAAGGTTTTTGACTGGAAATCCATTTATTATTAATAATTTATCTTTAATGTTAAGGTCAATTAACTTAAAATTCATGGATAACATAGCCATATATACTTTTGTCTCATTTTGTAAAGATTTGTTTCGAACAACTACAGGACCATGGTAGAGCGCCAATGGCTCGTGCATGAACCAGGAGACAGGGGACTGAACACTGCTGGAGTTACCTTTCATCACTACCCGTAGCTGTGTGCGTGAAGGCGTCACCTCTATGTCGGGGGGATTCTTCACGTCGCAGGCATAGGTGCCATTGTCACTGAACTGCATTTTGGTCAGTTTTATTGAAGCATCTTTCTTGTTTAGGTCTCCAATCCATTCTACCCTTTCCTTAAACGGGGCAGTGGTGGAAGGATAAGGCTTTCCAGCAGAAAGGTGGAAGATCTTAAGAAAAGAGGGAGAACATGGCAAGTAGACAGAAACACAGGTTTGCTGATACATGAGCAGAATTCAAAAGCTTAATAGAAGTTAAACAATTATTGGAAAAACAAACCCTAACGGGGAAACAATTGCGGGAAAAAACACATTGTAAAATACTTCTGGTTTGGTTTATTCCTGCTGTGAGATACATCCTGCCAAATCATACAACATGCAGGAAAAAGACGTGGGAAATGCCAACACAAAAATTGCATACTGATTTAGTCACTGAAATTTCAGTATTTAGTTTACTATATAATTGGAATAACTCAATCTATGAAGGATATCTTCATAATTATATTGGTAGAAGAAATCTAAATGAACGATAAATAATGTGATCCAGAAATATGTGGAAATCTGCTCTGACTGCAGATTGGCAAATGCATTTTTCTTTCAGTGCACACAGTTGTAGGGTGGGCCCCACTCATTATTGCAGAGATAAGCCAACATATTCTCTCAGGAGAGAGGAAATGGGATGATATCACACAGTTATAGCCAGCCACAGAGCAGGAGGCAGCATTCAAATAAACAAGACTCGAAAATAGTATTATATTCTGGATCTGTGTGTGTCTTGCCAAAAAGATCGTTACAGCTTCACTAAGCTAACGTAGGCCAATTGAAATTGCAGCACTGAGGCACTCATGCTGTACATGACAATTAATTCCTAGACTCTTCAAAAAGCTGATGTACTGCATGTGGCTTTAGTTCAGACCAAAATGTATGCCTCACTCAGTCGGAAAGGCCTCTGAGGATTCATACACATTTTCAAACAGCTTAGAAGATTACTTTAAGAAGAGTGTTGACAGAACACGTTCGGAGTAAACATAAAATATGTGTGAGTAGACCGAGTTCCCCGTTGACTAAAAGGAGATTTATCATGGTTCCTAAAGGCCTACTTGCCCCATTGAACCCTGTTGAACCCCACAGAGAAGCTGCGGTTAAAAGGTTCATTTCTTGATCATAAAGACATCAGTAAGGTTGTGCTATGCACGATTATAAATTATGGGAAACAACCTTTCAATATCATCCGGGTTGAAAAATGGCAAACCTATCCTTTAAGTGTAAAAAGACTGCTGCATGAATCTGAACGCTGCCCCCGTGATGCAGAGGAAGGCTCAAAGACAGGAGAGATACAAACACACTTTCTGAAAAACTTAAGTTTAAAAAATACATAAATAAATAAAAAAATTAATTAAAAATGAACCCAGGCCTTAAATGCCCTTTTCTTTTAGTTTCCATTGAGCACTTCTAATAGAAAATTTAAATAAGCATTCAGTTTGCTGGACAAAGTCACATAACTAAAATGAACCCCAGGGTACTCAGTTACATGAACATAACACCCCAAACAAGGCTACATTTGTATTCATTCTTGTTAGGTCCAACCAAGCAATTTTCATGAATTTCATTTTCTCATGAAATAACAGTTGCTGTGTTTTAGGTACGGTAACTCAAGACTGAATTTCTGAATTTGCAAGGTGCTTTCCGTCATAGTGAGTGGTAACATCTGATGTCCGTATATTCAGACGGCAAAGACAAACTTGGTTTGGCACTAAAACGCCTTCACCTGCAGAAACCTTCAAAAGAAGGGCATTGACTTGATCAAAATCTGAGGCTTGTGAGAATGAGGACATTCACTAAGTGTGTGTTACATGCAGAAAACATGGGAAAGGGTTGCAAGATTTCATGTCATTATGGGGGTAATGAAAGGTGGACGCCTTACAGTGACTGGGGAAGCATCTGATCCCTCTGCGAGAAACGTCCAGGACACAGACGCTCCACTGCTGACAACCTCCCTTGATTTAAAACTGCACTTAAGAACCCCAGTGGTTCCATTTTCCACCATCACCTCTGCTGGCGTGAACACATCAATAGCAGTGGCTGGGAATGTACCTGTTAAAAAAAACATGCTGTTAACAGTTTTAACTGAAGTGTGTATGATAAAAATAGTGATTTGGTCTTTATACTCTTAACTGCATGATCAAGCAGCATCATAAATGGTGGTCTATTTGTAGTGTTAGTACAGTAGTAGCCAGTGCATAATTACTGTGGGGCTCTGCTAACAGAAAGTAGTCATGCCTTTACAGCACTGTGTTGCACCGTTACATGCCGTGCAACCAGTGATTAGCAGCGAGATGCACCGGATCTCCATTTAACCTCCGGGGCTTCGTCAAGACCGACCGCGAAATAGGCCTACGCCTTCAGCAAACAGCCACTTTCTTAACTGAAAAAGTTATAATCATCTCCCTAAAAAATAACTGCTTTATTGCTTGCCCTGCAACTGGACTTGCCTGTACAGAACTGAAGCCACAGCCCAACTTAACACACACCCCTATAGGGAGTGTGACAGTTACAGCATTCTCCAAAATCCCAATCTGACTGAAGTTTTCCCCACAATGTCTGCTCATTTTTAATATTTTCCCCACCATTAAAGTACCGGCGGATGAGTAAGCTGAGAGGAAGTAGGCAGCAGGGGAGTGAAAAACATGCTGACACAGAACAAATAGCTTTTCCCTACTAGCTCTTCAGCTGTTGCCACACAGAAATAAAGAGTGCAAAAATATGAATTATGAGAATGAAAAATGTGAATAAAAAAAAAATTGTGTTGCTTCTTGAGGGCTTCAAATTAGACGTCATCCTGTACTGTCATGAGTGACAAACAAGCCCATTTAAAGCTCTTTGTCATTTCCAAAATGAGGGGGGAAATGGTTAGCCTCTGAATATAATTGTATATGGTATAATTTTAACCCTGCATGACTCATTTCAAGGTCAATCCATGTTGTAAGCAAACATTGGATAACGTGCAACACAGGTGAATACAGGGTTAGGTGAACACTGCCAATTCGAAAGTAGCCTACCACAACTTGATATCCAACCTTCTACAGATGGATATGATAGAAACAATCTTTCAGTTTTAGGTCACGTTTAAGTCGACATAGACCATAACTAGTGGAAAATTTGCTATTTTATTCAACCCAGCAAAGCGTTTCTGGAGTTCAAAGAGGCAATGTCCTTAAAAGCTTGCCATAACGTCATATAAAATACCCAGCCAGGACACCCATTTTTCTAAGATACAACAAAAAAAAAACATCTAAAAACACATCAACTAATGCGTTTCCCATTTCGTTTTTAATTTCGTGTAACGTCGACCGTCAAACTTGTTTAAGTTCGTATCTTGGTAAAAAGAGCGCCGTTCAGAAGAATAACATTTCACACTTCAAAATAAAGGAATGTTGCCAACTCATCTGTCTAGCATTGATTTGTAACACGTGAAACCATTGCACGCCCTTTGTGAGAGGTAACGTTAAATTATATTTACCAAATTACAACACAAGCATAAGACATATTTTCAAACAGAAACTAACTTTATATTTTGTATTTGACACTAGTTAATCGATATGGTGCGAATATGAACACAAATAAGAGTACACGCAAATAATCCATAAAAAGTTAATCACATAATTAGGCTAATCAACAATAGTAGGGAAAGTGTTGCAGCTAGCGAAACAGGTAGCTAACATTAGCAACATTATCAGCTTGCTAGCCTGAAAATATTACGGATTAGGTGCTTACAGATGAAACTACGCCTCAAACGTATAACTCGTTCGCTGACTTCCAAGATAAAGGTTAAAACAATTTTCTACAATCTACACTTAGCTAGCTAACGTTAGATCACACAGACTAACTAGCTAGGTGGCTGGATGGCTTCCTCATTTACGTCCCGTATGTTCAAATGCTTCTTGTGCGTCCTCAAAAACAGGATAAATCTAAGATCTTACCGAAAAGTTGAACTAAAGCATATCCAATGAATAGGGCATACAAACGCGACATATCTTTTAGTCTTATCTCCATCCTTAGGTGTGTGTGATTAATTAAATAGCCTTTTTTTTGTTACGCTTGTTTGTTACGTTATACTCGTTAACGCAGTGAGCGGACTATCCTCCCTCGTCCTCTTCCTGCATTTCAACAGGAAGACTCGCCTTTTACCTATCTCAGCTCTTCAATTGGTGCTTGCGGTAAAACTGGTTCAAGCCTAGAGGCAGGTACACACGTCAATCAATATGGTTTGCCCCCCTGTTTCCCCCGATCTAGGGTGCGGATGTGTGTTAATCTTTCGCATGTTTACAGGTTATAGCTAGACGGTTTGTGATATGGCTAATTGTAACAATGAATCACTGCGGTTTGTCTGTGATTGGTTGTCGGTACGGTGTCTCACAACCATAGGCCCACCACAACGGACATTTTCACAAAATATCCTTGACCCGCCAACGAACTAATTCGGTGGTGAGTGGCGAGTGGATGACACCATGTAGCTACGAAACAGGAAAATGGACTGGCAGTGGTAACTCAGGCTGAGGATAAATATAAATTGCATTAATACACAGTGAAATATATTAATTCAGTACAACTCTAATTAGGTAGACTTTTGTTGAAGATAAAACATTTTCTCTACCTTTGATTAATACATGTGATTTGTCTGCCAGTTAGTAGCCAATACAAATCGAAATGAAGCGCAACACGTAATTTCTGCACTTTTCATGTAGTATGTTAGTGCATTCCAGTTGTTGTTGCAATTGTATTCGACACCTGTCCTGAGCAATCATTAATTTATATGCAACATATAACAGTACAGCTACTTGTGTAGCTAAGGGAAGCATATTTTCTCCAAGGTCATTATAATTTGATGGATTGACATGGTTCATAGCTGTCAATGTTGCGTATAGCAACAAACAATTCTGACTAGATAGTGTGTGTATATATATATATATATATAAAACAATAATAGTGATCGATTATGAACGAACAGATGGTCATGTTAGCGTATCTGGCTCGTTGGTCTAGGGGTATGATTCTCGCTTAGGGTGCGAGAGGTCCCGGGTTCAAATCCCGGACGAGCCCTTAATTTTTAAATATGCTAAATATAAGTAGGACATCTTTATTCACATTTATTAGCTTTACAATTTTGGGCAAAATAATAATAATAATTTTAACATAGTTCATATATCACATATTGTGAGTGCATTTTGTCATTTATAATTGTTGTGGTCAAGCAGCTTGCTTCCTATTCCTCAATGTCTAAATTACAAAACAACAAAAAAAAATCACGTGTATGTATTTCATAGGACTGCAATGACAACCCTAATTAGACAATGTGTAAAATAATGTATTGGTTTTCGTACGCAACATTGATTTAAAATAATGGGCTCGTCCGGGATTTGAACCCGGGACCTCTCGCACCCGAAGCGAGAATCATACCCCTAGACCAACGAGCCACTACGGCCACAGCTGCGCACAAATGCATACATTTACGATACCTTGATGGAAATCATTGTTTGCACGATTTCCCGCTATAACGTTAGCTACATTAGAACCAGCCAACACTTAGGTTTAATAGACGCTTGCTCTTTAACCTTAGCTGGCTATCTATAACTCATGGCACGGCGAATATTTTAGTAACATATAACGTTACACTAGTAACGTTAAGCGATTGAGCAATCAAATGTAGCAACAGAACGCTTACGCAGGCTACTTGGCTTTCTCTTCTCTATACAAGGTCAAGACGACGTGGATAAAGCCAATAGGGAATTAATTTAGGAACTTGTTTTTCGGACGGCTAAATTGCAAGCTATCATTGTGCTAGCAAGTGTATGGTTCAGCTATAACGTCAGATGATTCAATAGAATACATTGCATTGTAGGCTAATCTAAAGGAGGCTATATCTAGCTTTGAAAAAATGCATTTCTTCCTGATTTTCTAACGAAAGAATGTCCACCATCTTGTTTGAAGAAAAATTATATCAGTTTTGAACACGAACGAATACGCTACGTCAGACTGATGACAATTGAAAATGTCGCGCCTCCCTAACGTTATCACACGGGTAAGTTGCTACTATCATATGGATCGATTCTAAAAACAAAATGAGATTTTGGCTATAATTGTCACTAACAATCTATACAAACAAACAAACGTATACTCTGTGTATTAAAAAGTGGAAGAAATAGAAATTTAGATGTCAAACCTGTCAACAGCTAGACCTATTCCTATTATAATGAGGAATTCCTGCAATAATTAATTTAACCAGCAGGCTAGTAACAGGCAAGGATCTGCTACGTGAATAATCGTGATAGCCCTGTATCCATTACATTAATTACATTGTACAGTGATAAACAATAATGTGAATAAAAATATGGCGCTATATATATATATATATATATACACACACACACCTGTGTACAATGACCTGGGGGGAACGTTGAATGATATTTTAATATGACCCAGTGAATGGTGAAAATGTTTTTCAAATCATTGGCCGATATGATCGCATTATACTTACGAAACACACAACTCACTTTCATTTCACTTTAATAATAATAATTATTATTGTAATCTCACCATTATGACAATATGCTTAACTTGTACAACACTTTTTATGAATAGACTCAGTTGGAGAGGGTTACAACCCCGGCTCGAAGGGCCGCAACAAAGGATTTCAAAGACTAAAACGGGAACGGTTAGAAAATGAGTTTATTAAAATATAAACAAAGCGGCATACAAAATATGCAAATATACACACAAAGCAAAGTTAAAACCGGCTTCCAAACGAGGAATCATGCAATACAACTAGACAAGTGCACACCCCCCTACAGCACAGCAACAACTTGGCTACGACAAACTACAAAATATAGTAAGTGCTGCATAGGCTACAATAACCTGAAACAAATGCCACAATACTACTTAAAAATGAGCTTCAGCACCGCAGCAAAGCTGGCAACGTGCATGAAGTTAACAAAAGGGAAAACAAAACCAAAGGCAAAATGAACCAACCTCAAGCGAGAGAACGCCGCAAATACATTATGCTCTCGGGAAATCCACAACAGGTGTTGGTAATTTCCAATCAAGACTCATGTGAGCCGAAGAAAACGAGTTAGCACATGAAACAATCAGAAGGGCGCACTCATGGGACAACACAGAGATGTAACACATGACAATAGCATTAATATTCAAAGACTAAATTTTACAGTCAAGAGTCAAGAGGTATTGTTTCACTAATTCAATTTATCTCTGTTGTGAAGAGTGTACAGGAATGTATAGTGACCAAGAGATGTCACTAGAGAGGCAGGTGTCAAATGCTTCATGACACTTCCATGGCACAACCAACGCAATCGCTTCACCTGTGTCATTGCTTCAGAAAGCGTTGCTCTGTCCATCACTACATCAACTGCTGTAGCCCCTCCCCCAAGATAAACAAAACATAATTTAAATAATTAGATGGTACCTTAACATTTTAACAGAAACAATAAACAAAATCATTGAGATAAGGATATGCAAGACACGAAATAGCGTATAATTCATTATATACATTTTATTCTTCAAACAAATATATAAAAAATATTTTTCTCATTCAACAGTTAACATCCTCAGCTAATGATGGCACTGGATTGCCTCAAATATTTGTTGTTCACCAGACTGGCATTTATTTTGGCTGTAACATAGCTTACCAAGCATGTATGCATCAGCTTTATGGTATACTCTAACCATTTCCTTGTGGTTTATTTTCAACACGTGTTCAGTTTTTGTATACATGACCATTTTCCCTGTTCCCTACACCCACCCCCAACTGAACTCTTGTCCCAGTATTGAGATCCTTAGGAAATTTTAGGAATTAATCGTCATACTTAATTAAACTTCAATTAGTGCAATGTATTCATGAAATATAGCCTATATATTTGTATTATGCATATAAAACCAAAAATCTGCTTCAAAATTTTCCTGCATTTTAACTGGAAACATACCTGACATGATGTGTGTAACCAAATTTAATATTTTTTTCTGCGCATTGAACCAATTAGAGATCAAAAAATAATTTTCAACAACAACAAAAAAGTTGTCATTTTCAAGTACAGAGCACCCTCTGCAGTTGTTGCTGTGGTATAACTCATAGTGCGGCCTGGCCTAGCAGCGAGTCAGTCATTGGCTGTGCTTATCACTGCATTGATTGTTTAACGCAGCTAGTACGCTTGGCAAAGAAACTGAAGAGAACATATTGGTTAAATGGCAACATTTTTTGGAGAAGTTGTATCCGTGTACTCGCGGGCTGTGCAAGAGGACGAGGAGGTCTTGGACGATGAAAACGAAGAGGATCAGCAAATCCGAATAGAGATTGAACAGAAGAGGTGGCAAATAATTATACCTGGCTAACTAGCTAGCACCCGGAATATAGCACATGTGTAGCTGAAATAAAGGTCGTGTTGCTGTGGTTTAATAGTCACGCTCGCTTGCGAGTTATCCATTATTCATATTTAAATCAAGTTTGCTCTTTGATCCCAACAAACCATTATTTCGTTTCCGTTTGCTTGCATAGGCTAGTAGTAGGTAGATAGCTAGCTAGCTAAATTACCCACTTCCCACTCCCTTCCCTAGCTACACGCCACAACGTTATAGCTAGCAAATGAGTAAGGGAACAATAATGTATTTTGATTGCTACATTGAATTTGCATTTATGTAACAGATCATTGATATTAAGTTACTTGTCTTGTGTATATAACGTTATGTCGTCAACGTCAGCCAAATACATTTTATAACATTGATACTTTTTTGCCGTTTCATTAGCCTATAGGCTATGACCACGCTACTTTCACTTTCACCTCACTTAATATCTGTATAATTGTAAGGTAACGGTAGCTCTGATTCTGTCTATCGTCAGTCATTATGTGGAACTTCAGAAAATTACAAGTTAACATTGCATCAGCGCCAGTTTATGTGTGGGCGCGCGCTCTTCGCTCTATTACCATACATCCAAATCTGAAAGTGCAACAGTCTCTTGTATTTGTTCCTAAAATAAATTAAAATATTATTTATTTATGAAATATAGATATCTGGTTTAATATCGTAGCAAGTTCTCTAAACTGAAATCTAGATTAATTTTCTTTAAAATTAAATGGGTATGCTTCAGTCTTTTCCAAAAATTAATAAATTAATTGTGCATTCAAGCCCAGTAGTTAGCTCCACTTTTGTTTTTTCATTGTTTTTTCTTATTCTTCAAAGGGAGGTCCATGTCAATTGGTGCCCAGAGCTCACCCAGTCAATAACAAACTCCCCTGACAGAACTTTGCAGTGTTCTGATTTTGTGATAGCAGTGGGCCCTAATGCAGCAGGTAAGTGTACACATAACTGCCAATTCCACCCATATGTCCCTATCATATAGCTTTTGTAGGAATCAACATCTTTTCTTCCCTTGTCTGTCTCAGGTTTTCTCTCAGCCTACGTTTTGAACTGTGGGAATTGGGTAGCCGTGGGCTCCGTGTCTCTCTGGAATGAGAGGACCAAGGACTCGAACAAGCAGCCCGGCTGTGTGATTTACAGACAGAGTGACTGCCCAAAGGTCAGTTGCCAAAACAGCATTTGTACAATGTTGCAAAGGTGCCCTTGTTCTACATCCTGGGTTGGTAGCTCTTTTGAGCATAAGTTGAGTGGACTTGGTCTTGTTTCTTCAGTGTTTCTTGCTTATATTCAGAGCATTTCCTGCCTGTTTGTATTTTCTATAATGAATTTGGTCAATGAGAAGTCAAGGGTAGTGCAGAATTTGTAATCAGAATGTATTGTATGGTTAAGTGCTTCCTGTAAAACTGCCTGTGAAAGCATTTTAAGTATATAAGCTATGTTTAATGTTTACAAAAACACTTTTTTTGCTTTACTGTCTCATTTTACATAATTCACACGTTAAGCTTAAAGACTGATGTTAATTTTCATCCTTGAAGGTTTTAATATGCCAGTGTAACTCCTATATAGCCGAAGACCAATTATTCCAGTGGACAGAAAAGGTAAGGTTTTTGTAAATTTGTGTCAGTCTTTAGAAGGCTTCATTTGCTGAACCTTTGCACAGTTGTGCGGTGTGTGTGAGTGATAATTGTTTTGATAATTCAGTGCATTATGGGTAATTGTTGGAAAAATGGCTCTTTTTCAATCTTGACACCCCAGATATATACACTTTCTGATATTTGACACCCATAATGCAACATTGGAGCAATGGCCATTGGTACACATTTGAGAGGAGAGGAAAAATATGTTGACTTAATTATTTGCATTATTTAAGTAAGAATATAAATGAATAATTATCTCAAAGCTACTTTTAAATTTTTATGTTCTATATAGTTTGATGTATACACCTGCCAATTTACAAAGTGGGATCACTTGTACTTTTTGTTTTACATTATTATTACAAGACTGTCACAAGGGGCGATTGACTGGTTAACTCATTCAGTGCCGTGGGCGATATAAGCCAATAGTCTAAAGTGCCAAAGTCGACCACAGCCGTCTTTACTCTGCTACACCGGTTAAGAATTCCAGATTTTAGTCGGGAAAAATTAAACAATGATCAATTTAGATTAGTATATCAGTCAAGGTGGAGTCTGAAGAGGTGTGTATTCAGGCCACAAAGTTATAATATTGCTTGTAAGAGTACCAGAAAATAAGATATCAAGAGTCTTTTGATATTGTTGGGTCACAGACATCAGGAAGTCATGGCATGCAAAGGCTATGCAGCCAAATATTAAAAATGATTACTTTATTCTACATTGTTAAACTGTCCAATATTTTTTAATGCGAAAATGGGGGGGTCTATGTACAATGGGGGGGGGGGAACACGTACCTTTTTACCCTCAATGTATTTTCCGCCATAGTTAGTTTGTGCTTTAAAATTATAAATTTTGGCGAGGTCCCGAAAATGAATGGAAGTGAATGGGGAGCCTGACAACTGGGACTACTGGGGATGCCATTAACGGTTAGCAGGAACAGCTGATGTTGCTAGTATTCACGCTTTGCAAATATAATAGGGTAAGCTCCACAAAATGACTTATGTCACACAAAGGTGAAATATCTTTTTAACCAAACTAAGAAGCACTGAACATAAATTATTTATATTTCCATCAATATTATTTGACGTTGTTCTCATAGTGAACTGAACCAGAAGGTGTGCTATTTAGTGCCACCTATCCTCATTAACAAAAAATTCTGTTCAATAGGTAAAATAATATTGGCTTGGCACTGCTGAGGCTATGTATTCCAGAACACTCTGGCATTGAATGAGTAAAGCAGGGGTGCACAATTCCAGTCCTGGAGGGCTGATCTGCATGGTGGTTTTTTGTTCTTAGTTTAAAAAATGGATTATAATGCTTTTTGCTATTCTGTGAGGCTGAGTCTTGCTTTTTTTTTTTACAGTACTGCTGTTAATAATGCTCTTTGTTGTTCTTGTATACTTTGTTTTTGTAAATTACTCTGGTTAACCGTGTTTGTGCTAAATTAATATAATGTTGTTTTGTTAGTCATGCTCTTCCATTAGCCCCTTCCTTTGTGCTGCCTTCCATATTTTAGGTGTTTGCCTGCATTCAGAAAAGAGGTCTTAACGTGATGGTCCTATCGGACTGCTCCATGGCTGACTACAAAACCCCAGACTCTCTGTTCAGCAGCGGAGCCCCGTTCCTGCGAGCCCTGAAGTCCAGTCAATATGGCAGCCAGCCAGTCTGCCCCCTGCTGGAGCAGCCCAATATTGTCACAGGTCTCGCAGCTGCAGGTATGCCCATTGTATGGTGGATATGTTTTGTCCCCTGTCCCTTCTTTGGATGGGCTGAACCATTGTATGGTGGATATGTTTTGTCCCCTGTCCCTTCTTTGGATGGGCTGAACCATTGTATGGTGGATATGTTTTGTCCCCTGTCCCTTCTTTGGACGGGCTGAAAGTCCGATTGTGTGATTATGTGATTTCCTAATGCCAGTTTAAATTTTTGTGGTAATTGATCATTATGTAATTCTCTCAGTGCTTAGCCACTGTCAGGTTCAGAGGATCCCTGCCATTCTGTATCAGTGCTACAGTGATGTCATCAATCCTGACTCTGTCACTATGGAAACCTACAAACCTGCACTCACTTGCTTGAGCAAGCTGTCCAAGGTAAGCTGACATATTATTTTGTTTAATGCCTGAGCATTCTCTTGGGGATTGTGTTGGGGAATATAACTCACTTTTGAAAACCACTCAGTGTGCATATATCTACACCTTCTTCCTGCCAAAAAAGAGAAAAATGACTTTTCCCTGTCTGTTTTATTTTTCTCTAGTTGGACACCTGTCTGAGTACTGAGATCCTCAGGAAGTTGGTACAGGTCAATGAAACTCAAAGTAACCTGTATACATAAGAATGGAGAAATGTTGTGTTTTTTATTGTCCATATCCACATCTCTTTTCTCTTGCTGTATTTTTTAAAGTGATTTAAAAAAATAAACATGTCAATAAGTTGCACGCCTGAGTGTGCATGATTTCCTTGTAATTATTTTTGCACAAAAAAAGACACTGTTATTCTGGACCAGTTCTCTTACAGAATTGGCTGTGACTCACTAAAATTTGGGCATTCGATGAGTCTCATCATAGGCAGTGTCCCTCTCTCCCTGCATCACCCATTGTGATAATGTGTGAATTTGTCAGATTTGAGTGAGTCTTGGTTGGACGGGTAGTCTGTAGCGACCATACACTAGACTTGAGGGAGCTAGGTATTGAACTGCATGCTGGGAGATTCAGCCAACGCCTCTCCATTCTACTGTCCTTCAGTTTTGTGCTACATCCAGGTGTTTGTGCTCCAGTTCTGCAAGTTGTTTGACCTTACCAAGATTGTACTTAATGTTGTTACCATTTACCATTTTAAAAGGCATAGGCTAAGCTTTGATGCTTGAAATTGAATGGGTACATAAATAGGATTTTGGGAAGTTTGTGAAAAAACTATTTAAGTTTAATAATCACTAACATGCCTTTTAGTGCCACTGTACAACAGTAATGAACAAAAAAAGTTAGAAATTTAAATAAGTAACTTATTGACTGCTGTAAATGGGCAGAATCAGTATTTATAGTCCTTGCAATATTATTCTTGTCCAGGAGGAGGGGTAGGTGCTCTGTTAAATGTGACTCCAGCTGACATGGGCAAGTGATCTTGGACAAAGGATATTTAACTTATTTTCTTCATACTATGCATTTCATTTCTGTGTCACACCTTTGTGACGAAAGTTTCCCAGAGACTTTCATGACAATCAAACTAAGTATGAATGTAGCGTAACACAACCACATCCCTATATTTACTTGTCTCATTTTTATTTTTTACAAAGCTTTTTTGCTAGTTATTTTTAAAAAAGTGATTTTGCACTATCATGGTTGAGATTAATGAATTGACAAATCAATCAGTTGAGCAAATTGACTGAAATTCAACTCCTTATAGAATATCATGGCCATTTTTCATCTTGTGAACTGAATGTCAGTTAATTTCAATTGACTGAATTGAAGTGGAATTGGGCCAAAACCTGTGTGCCCATGGCATATGCTATTGGGGTCCATGCATATGTGCATCAGCGTGTGCAATGGGCTTTTAGCACACCATGTCACAACTGCATGTGATTGACCACTGAGTTATAGATCGGTTTTAGAGCTGAAAATGCCACTGGGAGTAATTTCACACTGAAGGAGCCGCTAAGTACAACCGCTGCTATTGCGAAACCTTGTGTTTGCCACTGTTGACTTCCAAGGAACAGTTTGTTCTCACACTCCTTCAATCTTGTTATAGAGTAAGGAAGTGTGACTGTGCTAACTGCCCCTGTTCCCGCCAAATAAAGTATGTGATAATTGCAGAGTGTTCATAGGAGATTTTTTGGGTACAAGTTAGTCTCTGTCTCCTAAGTTCACAGCATGTGCTAATGAACATACAATGTGTGCACATACATTGATGCACAGATGCACTAGCTGGCATTGTCATTGTAGGCTGTTTTTTCTGTCTTTGTGTAAACATATTCTGTTAAAAACAGTTCTGCATTTAAAAAGCCTAAAGATTACCACACAAACACTTAGTTTAAAAAAAAAAAAAAAAATTCTGTTATGTTCCATTTTTTGCAATACCTTGCTCTAAACTTTGTCAAAGGCTTTCTGTTACATTTCTTAACATCTTGTTTGTTTACAGGAACATGACATCTAATCTAGGGATTGTACCTGTGGTTCAAAAATAGCCCGTTTAAGCATGTCTCCATAGAAATGACATTGGCATCAGCTGTCCTCTGACAGGAGCCACAATGAAATGATGAGGCTAAACAGCCCAGTGTTTCAGTGCTGAAAAGGGCGTCTCTCAGAAAGGTGTCAGTGTAGTATAATCGTTAAGGAACTGGGCTTGTAACCGTAAGGTTGCAGGTTCGATTCCCAGGTAGGACACTGCCGTTGTACCCTTGAGCAACGTACTTCGCCTGCATTGCTTCAGTGTATATCCAGCTGTATAAATGGATACTATGTAAATACTGTGTAAGTCGCTCTTATCCAGAGCTGGATAAATGCCTGTAATGTAATGTAATGTGTCAGTGAACAGGTGCTAGTGGTACCCAGAACCTGGCCTGTCCCACCCAGAAAGTCCACAATAAAAATGTTCCAGATGTCACCTGTATACTAGTTTATAGGCAATATTATCATCATGCTTACTGGTATATGAAAAAAGGTGCTAGTGTTTACATAATGAGTCTGCTATTGAGATTCTATTATTCTGACGCGCGTAGATGCATGTGACGTATGAATGTAAATAAATGTGAAGTATATCCCCCCCATTCAGGTTATCTGTCCAGTTTGAGAACATATTCAGCATTCCTAATTAATTTTCACAGCAGAAATTAATCCCCAATGGAATCTCCCCACTGTTTTGTTTTAATGCCATTGCATGTACAGTTCAAAGGTCAACAGTGACATTTATTTTCAAACGGTGACGTCTTTGGCTACTGATTGATTCTCCTTTGGAAATACCTGTGCCATAAAAGAGGCATGGATTTAGGCTCTATTGCACAAATGCCTCCTCTTGGGACATCTGATTCCTTTGCCTTTTTCATTTATATCTAAGGTTAAAACTGATGCTACAGCGCTGGACCTCAGGTGTTTTGGTCACCTCTTGCCTTAGCTCAAACAGCCTGACAAATTTGGCATCTGTGTTTTGGGCAGAAAGTCAAAAATACTAAGTCACCTTGCATTCTTAAACCAGGCGGACAGAGTGGCATTGATATAACTGCTTTCAGCATTTCAGGTGTAGAAACCTCTTTCAGGGCTAAAATGTGAGTTTTTTGAAAGGATGACGTGAGTGTCACATTCCTTCCTCATCCTTGTCCATCTCCCCTCCCCACCACCACGTCTGGGCGGTGTTGAAGTGGTTTACAGGGGCATTGTTTTGTCGACCCTGAGGTGGTTGGCGGGTTGTTGCTGCTGTTAGTTCTTGTGTGGTTTCATGCGGCTGCCTCGCTATCTCTCCGCAGAGCATTCTGACCACAGACCACCAAGACAGAGTTTTACTGTGCCGAAGCAAGTCCAGCTCTGAGCGAGGTCTGGCATGTGGAATGGTACCTTCTGCCTGTGGTTCTTGAGGATAATCAACCTCAAGGACGTTCTCAGTAGAGAAGTGGTCGAATGGAGATCCATATTTATATATATATATACAGTATATTATACAGTGAGCACCATAATTAATTGGACAGTGACACATTTTTGGTTATTTTGGTTATGTACTCTAGCACTTTCCGAACGGATACAATGAGGTTGAAGTGCAGACTATCAGCTTTAATTTTAGGGTATTTTCATCCATATCAGATGAACCGTTTAGAAATTATAGAACCTTTTGTATGTAGTTCCCCCCATTTTCAGGCATCACAAAATATTGGACAGTTTAACATAATTTAGAATAAAGTAATAATTTTTTATATTTGGTCCGTGACTCAACAATATTAAAAGACTTTTGATATAAACTCCTCAAAAAAAGTTTGGAAACGTTATTTCGGTCGATTATTCCTCCCCTTTAGTCATACCAATTGGTATTGTATTTTATATCGTTGGAAAGCCTGATTAGTCACCTTTACAACGAGGTACAACTTGTAAGGATCGTGCATTCGTGGAATGAGCAACACAGCTAACCGTGTGGGTAGCGGCCCAGAAAAATGTGCCAAAATCCCCTGCAATATTCTTCTGTTGGTATTCACTCTCGTTTTGAGTTGCTTGGTGGACTGGATGATTGCACTCTCCCACAGTAATAAGGAAAAAACAACACATATTGGCCATTTTTACACTTTATTCATTTTACACTGTCAGGGACCTCAGTAGCGTGTGGATGATCCATACGCAGCCACAACAGCTTGGCACCTCCTCCTCATACTGAGGTCCCTGACAGTGTAAAATGAATAAAGTGTAAAAATGGCCAATATGTGTTGTTTTTTCCTTATTACTGTGGGAGAGTGCAATCATCCAGTCCACCAAGCAACTCAAAACGAGAGTGAATACCAACAGAAGAATATTGCAGGGGATTTTGGCACATTTTTTTGGGCCGCTACCCACACGGTTAGCTGTGTTGCTCATTCCACGAATGCACGATCCTTACAAGTTGTACCTCGTTGTAAAGGTGACTAATCAGGCTTTCCAACGATATAAAATACAATACCAATTGGTATTATTAAAGGGGAGGAATAATCGACCGAAATAACGTTTCCGAACTTTTTTTGAGGAGTTTATTAAAAGATCTTATTTTCTGGTACTCCTATAATTTAAGGGTTTCTTCTCCTGACTTATTTTTCCATAGAGTTCAATAGAAAAATTTGTCAGGAGAAACAACCCTTAAAGTGATCCATTCATATCTACTGCATATCTGGCAGCAGAGTGATGGTTTGACGCTAGTTTGATACCTCAGACTCTTGATGACTTGCAGCCATTTTACCAAGCATGTATACCATACTGTTCCAGCATAATTTACAAATAAATCTATTCCCACCCCCCAATTCCCATAGAGATCCATTCAAATGCAGATAAGTTATAATATTGCTTGTAAGAGTACCAGAAAATAAGATATCGAAGAGCCTTTTGAAATTGTTGGGTCACAGACATGGCATGCAAAGGATATGTGACCAAATATTTAAAATGATTTCTTTATTCTACATTATGTTAAACTGCCCAATATTTTGTGATGCCCGATAATGGGGGGTTATGTACAAAAGGTTCTATAATTTCTAAACGGTTCATCCGATATGGATGAAAATACCCTCAAATTAAAGCTGTCAGTCTGCACTTCAATCTCATTGTCATTGTATCCGTTCAAACTCAAAGTGCTAGAGTACAGAACCAAAATAACAAAAAATGTGTCACTGTCCAATGAATTATGGTGCTCACTGTAGGCCTATATAGGGGGTGGACAAAATATCAAAAACGCCTACAAAAACTGAATATCTAGTAACTAATAATGAGTAGGCCAACCCTTTGCCTTCAAAACAGTTTCAATCCTTCTAGGAATGCTGTCATACAATTTCTGGACTGTGTGTAGTGGGATATTGGCCCATTGTTCAAGAAGGACAGTCTCCTGTTCTTTGAGGGATGAAGGCGGTGGAATGTATATATTACTTTTTATACACTGCTCAAAAAAATGAAGGGAACAATTAATCATCACAGTATAACACAAAGTCAGATGGCGAACCTGCCAATTCTGGTGTTCTCTGGCAAATGCCAATCAAGCTGCACGGTGCTGGGCTGTGAGCACAGGTCCCACTCCAGGACGTTGGGCCCTCATGCCACCCTCATGGAATCTGTTTCTGACAGTTTGGTCGGAAACATGCACACGAGTAGCACGCTGGAGGTCATTTTGTAGGGCTCTGGAAGTGCTCCTCCTGTTCCTCCTCACACAAAGGAGCAGATACCGGTCCTGCCGCTGGGTTGTTGCCTTGTTCATGCCTTTACAGTTCACAAACACTCCCACCTCCTGTACACATACACATGAGTAAAACATTCACCCAGCCTCACTACTGTTCTGGGGAAATCCCTGCTGTGATGCAATACTGGCATACCCAGTTCCACACACCCCTGGCCTTTTCTTCTTACCTTACATGGTAAAGTCTCTGATCCCATGCTACTTAGGACTTCATTTTTCAAATAACAGAGAAATTAGTGCTGTCAAACAAAATACATTATGGCATGCCTTATGAGAGGAAAGTCATATGAATAAAAGGTACTGTAAAGGTAAAAGCATGTAAGTTAACAAACATAATTGTATATGACCCTGTCTTTCACATACTATATCTGCTACTTACATGTACATAGATATAGCGGTGTCCCACAGGCAACTTTTTAGTTACAACAGTTTTGAACCTGCAATTTGTATGGTGAACAATCTAGTATCCATGACATTTCAACCTACAGCCTTGTGATGAATAATGCAGTTTCCTAACTTGGTACAACTGATTCACTGTCATCATCCCTTCATTCCAGGTGTATTGTTAACTCGATGACAAATGAAACCTCCACTTGACATAGTTTCATTCATTTGCTGATAAGATATGAAGTTGAATTGAATTTCCTGTCTATACGGCCGTTTCCATTGGAGTGATTGAATGGTCATAAAAGTAGTTTGTCACTCTTAGGTCGAAGTTCTCAGTATAATTCACCATGCAGGCCTGTATTCACTGTAGCGCTGACACAAAACACATGCTTTTTTTTAGACGAAAGGAGCTTTCTCTGCTTCATATTTTATCTTTCAGAAAAGCCAAATGGCAAGTGATTAGAGATTAGAAGTCAAATCAAATTAATCCAGTTATAGCAATACTCTTTAATGAACAACCTCCCAATGTATTGCTTTTCATTTTTATTTTTACACATTACTATTATTACTGTTGTGAGTCATGCCTATCTCCACTTCCGCTAAAAAAAAACCCCTGCAACTTGCTCACGAAGTAAACCCTTCAGAGTGTTAATATCCATTCTAAATATTAAAAACAGAATTGATAGTGCAAAGTAATTTCTTAAGAGACACGAATGGAGGAAATATAATATCATAATGACACAGTTAAATGTGTTTTCATCATCCTTGCTTGGCAAATAAGCTGTAATTATTTCCTGCTCATTGAACAAGTGATCATAGATTTTCAGCTGAGGGAGTTGTATATATACTGCCAAAATATGGAAAATGCAAAAACGTTGTTTAAAAAAAGAAACTACAGAGGAAAAGGCCAATTGACAAACCAATTCCCACAGAATGAACAGATTTGTGCTTTGTACAATGGGGGAAATAAGTATTGGACACGTCAACAATTTTATTATCAAACATATTTCCAATGTAGCTATTCACATGAGATTTTGACCAGACATTGGTATTAACTCAATAAAACTACACAGCTAAAGAAATTGTAACGTTCCAATTCTTTAAAAAAGTTATGTGCAATAAAGTGAAATGACACAGGAAAAAAGTATTGAACACGCTAAATTAAATGTGGTAGAAAAGCCATATTTTTTATATTTGGTTGCATATCCTTTGCATGCCATGACTTTATGATGTCTGTGACCCAACAACATCAAAAGGCTCTTGATATCTTATTTGCTGGTACTCTTAGAAGCGATACTATAACAGCTCTGCATTTGAATGGATCTCTATGGGAATTGGGGGGTGAGACAAGATTTAGCTGTAAATTACACTGGAACAGTATAGAACACATGGTTGGCTAAGTGGCTCTAAGTCATCAAGGGTCTGATGTATTAAACAAGCCTTTAACCATCACTCTGCTGCCAGAAATCCAGTAGATATGGATGGATAACTTGAAGGGTTTCTTCTCCTGACTTATTTTTCCATAGAGTTCAATAGGAAAATCTGTCAGGAGAAACAACCCTTAAAGTGATCCTTCCATATCTACTGTATTTCTGGCAGCAGAGTGATGGTTAAAGGCTTGTTTAATACATCAGACCCTTGATGACTTAGACGTTCCAATTAAAGAATTGGAACGTTACAATTTCTTTAGCTGTGTAGTTTTATTGAGTTAATACCAATGTCTGGTCAAAATCTCATGTGAATAGCTACATTGGAAATATGTTTGATAATAAAATTGTTGACGTGTCCAATACTTATTTCCCCCATTGTACATGTCTAAAGAAAAGGGGCATTTCTGTCTGCACAGTAAGGTACTCTTTTTCTTGGCCATGGGGATAGTGAAAATCCTACAAATTTCCACAATAATAGTGATGAGTACTGCCTTCAGATGTAGGGAGAATTTCAAAAGTTGTTTATCTCTCTCTCTCTCTCTCTCTCTCTCTCTCTCTCTCTCTCTCTCGCTCTCTCTCTTTCTCGCTCTCTCTCTTTCTCTCTCTCTCTTGCTCTCTCTCTTTTTTTTTCTTCTCTCTGTTGATTTTTAGTGTCAGTATCTAATTCTTCAAATTTTTTGTTTTTGTCAAGATGCACTTTCTCATTGGGTGGAGTCAACAGCGACTGCATGTCTGATCAAATTTAGTCGTGTGCATGCAAAACACGTTTGAGCCCAAAAAAACATAACAAACATAACGTTGGGATTGTGGAGAGGCATAATGGAATAAAACAGGATCCTCCCCTCTGAAGACCTTGACCTTTAAACCTCATGTGCTGAGCTCTGGGATTGGCTGGCGCACGGCCGTTGCCATGCCCACTCTGGAGAGGGCGGCAGCAAATATGACACGCTTACAGTAAAGGGAGCTGGCTGGACGCCAATTGGAAAAAAAAGAAAAAAAACAGCAGCAGAGGACTGTTTACGTTCCTCGCTCTTTATTTGGCCCTGTTTCTTCAAGTCGGGGTTCGAGAGTGCTGGAGCTGAGCCACATGGAAAGAGGCTGTTCTTATTGAGTCAGATCGCTGTACAGTAGATAACCTTTCTCACAAGTTTGCACATGTGGAGGCGTAGCACGGGGTGGGTGTTAACAGAATTCAGCCTTCAGCGTATAGAATGCCTGAGAGAGGTACGGTTTGTTACTCTGCACCACATTGTGCTAAAGTTTAGTATGTTATTTCTCTGTTTATCAGGCAGGCTTATCGAGAACAACTTATACAATTATATGGTATTATATTCTTACATGCTACCATTTATACTGCTGGATATTTTGCTATTTTAAGTCAGAATAAATACATTGTTCAAGGGTACAAAAGCAGTGCCCCACTTGGAATTTGAACTTGCAACCTCTTGAGTTATGGGATTAGTTATGGGATTATTAAATTATTTGGTTTTAATATTAACATAACTTTATATGGTATCATTCAAAATAGTCTAATGGACTGCTGTCTCTTCTAACAGTATGTGTAAAAAAGGTACTAACCAAAAATAGTCAAAGGTAGTTTTTGTATTTTTTGTAGAACCGGATAAACACTCATAATTTTTTTATTTGCTGTAATTATGAGCATGTTAACATGCCAATATTAAATGAAACAGTGTCATCGTTGATGAAACAATAATATTTATGAATTGTGCTTTGCTAGCTATAGTTCATATTACATTTTTGCGACATTTTTGGCTACACAGAGATTTGATATACGTTAACAACCCTTAAAGCGATCCATCCATATCTGCTGCATATCTGGCAGCAGAGTGATGGATTGAAGCTTGTTTGATACCCCAGACTCTTGATGACTTACAGCCATTTTACCAATCATGTATTCCATACTGTTCCAGAATAATTTACTGCTAAATCTAGTTCCACCCCCCAATTCCCATATAGATCCATTCAAATGCAGAGAAGTTATAGTATTGCTATACTACAGTGCATACGGAAAGTTTTCAGACCCTTTCACGTTTTACACATTTTGTTTCAGACTCACCTTAAAATTGATTCAATTAATTTTTTTTCATCAATCTACACTCAATAACCCATAATGACAAAGTGAAAACATGTTTTAAATTTTTTTTGCAAATTTATTAAAAATCAAAAACTGAAATCTCTGATTTACATAAATATTCATACCCTTTGCTTTACCGTATTTTTAAAGTATCATATTTAATATTTGGTCGCATATCCTTTGCATGCTGTTACTTCCTGAAGTCTGTGAACCATCAAAATAAAAAAACTCGATATCTTATTTTCAGGTACTATTACAAGCAATACAATAACCTCTCTGCATTTGAATTGATCTCTATGGGAATTGGGGGGTGAGACTAGACTATTACATTGGTACAGTATGGAACACATGGCTGGCTAAATGGCTGTAAGTCATCAAGGGTCTGACCTATCAAACGAGCCCCAAACCATCACTCTGCTGCCAGATATGGAGTAGATGTGGATGGATCACTGCAAGGGTTATTTCTCCTGACTAATTTTCCTATAGAACTCTATGGAGGAAAAAGTCAGGATAAACAACCCTTAAAGTGATCCATCCACATCTACTCCATATCTGGCAATAGAATGATGGTTTGGGGCTCGTTTGATACCTTAGACCCTTGATGACGTACAGCCATTTCGCCAGTCATGTGTTTCATACTGTACCAGCGTATCTTACAGCTGAATCTAGTCTCTCCCCCCAATTCCCATAGAGATCAATTACAATGCAGAGAGGTTTTAGTATTGCTTGTAACAATACCTGAAAATAAGATATCGAGAGTTTTTTGATGTTGATGGGTCACAGACATCAGAAAGTAACAGCATGCAAAGGATATGCGACCAAATATGAAATACAATACTTTAAAAATATGTTAAAGCAAAGGGTATGAATACTTAAGTAAATTTGAAATTTCTGTTTTTGATTTTTAATAAATTAGCAAAATAAATAAAAAACATGTTTTCATTTTGATATTATGGGTTATTGAGTGTAGATTGATGAGAAAAAAAATGTATTGAATCAATTTTAAGATGAGTCTGAAACATAACAAAATCTGAAAACTTTCCGTATGCACTGTATAGTATTGCAAACGAGCCTCGAACCATCACTCTGCTGCCAGATATGCAGTTGATATGGATGGATCACTTTAAGGGTTGTTTCTCCTGACTTATTTTTCCATAGAGTTCACTAAGAAAATGTTTAATATACATTGTTTTCAAATAAAGAGATTTGTTTAAAATGAATTTGTCCATTTCTATTGTGTCTGTGTGTGTGTGTGTGTGTGTGTGTGTGTGTGTGTGTGTGTTCATTCAGTTGTTAGCGGTGCGTGTGATTTGGTGGTTGTGCTGGGAGTGTTTAGGGGCCACAAAATCCTAGGGCTGGCCCTGATGAAGAGTGATGTTACAGCACTTTGACGTTTTAAGGATTTGATGTGGCTTGTGGAACTAAAGTGAATATGATGTTAGATGTCCATTTGAGTGATTGTTATTGTGCATAGCTGGGTTCACCATCTTCATGTAGAGTGCAACTCTCTTCTCGCAAGCCTACCAGCCTGCGCCATTCTGCCTCTACAACTGGTCCAGAACGCGGCTGCTCGGCTTGTGTTCAACCTCCCGAAGTCCTCACATGTCACCCCCCTGCTGAGGTCACTCCACTGGCTGCCAGTCGTGGCCAGGATCAGGTTCAAAGTTCTGATCCTGGCCTACACTGCAGCCAAAAAGTCAGGCTCCTCCTACCTACAGGACTTGATCCAGCGCTACGCTCCTGCTCGACCACTTCGCTTTGCTGCTGCAGGGCGACTTGCACTTCCCTCTCTCCGTGTTAACGGCTCTCGCTCATCCCAACTGCAAAGCTTCTCCACCCTAGCTTTCCAGTGGTGGAACGAACTCCCCACTCCGCTGCGCTCAGCTGAAACACTGTCTGTTTTCCGTCGTGGTCTGAAAACGCACTTTTACAGACCCCACCTTGACTAAACTACCTATATACGGCCAATTATATAGTACGTACTTTCTGTTTATTTTTTATTTTCTATTTGTGTTTTCTGCTATTTTATAGTTAAGAATGTATAGCCAACTGTATTCTATGTTCATTACTAGAGATAGCTCCTACGTTGTGAGAAAGCTTTGTCGGATTTGCTTTGTAGTTGTGTCAATGACCTTCAATATGCACTTATTGTACGTAGCTTTGGATAAAAGCGTCTGCCAAATAACTGTAATGTAATGTAAATATAATGTTTTCTTATTCACTAATAATGCAAGAAATAACACACATGTATCACAGTAGCCAAGAAACAAAGAATTAGGTCTTTATTAGGAATTATTTTACTCACCATACACCATTGTCCACTGCAACATGCATATCTTTCATATTACCAATTTAGATGCCTGGACAGATATTGAAGTAATTTTTAATGCGATTAAATTTCTTGCTGAAAGCTACGATGGCAGCACCCTGCCCATTACTTGAACCTGCAATAGCTGTCCTATGTGGACCCAGTAGCATGGGTGCCATGCTGCACAGACATCCTGTTCAGGAAGGCAACCTTCATTTCTGGACCACAGTCTAAGTCACAATAATAATGAAAGAAACGTACTGAAAAAAGCTAAAGAGCTGAGAAGTGTAAGTGTTACCATTCAGTGGATACATTTCAGCAGCCTGCCATTTCCTTCAGCATGGGGCCTGGCTGTGGGCTCAGACAGCTGTGGAATGGGGCCTTGTTCTAATCATCCACTTGAGCATATAAATGGAACCCAGTGCTGGTTGCCATAGAAGCCAGACGTCATCCAATGACAGAGTTTATTGCTATATTATGGCACACTCACTGCTTGAGCTGTGTCTGTTATTTTAGTGGATTGTTAGCTTGTGTTTATTTTTCCATGAGCATGTCATAGATCACAGACCCATACAGTAATGAGGGCAATGAGGGAGTTCAGAAGCATTCAAACATTTTAGATTTTTCTCCAGAACGATGGAACAGCACACACTTTGTGAAATAAACAATTGCATAGGAGACTTAGACTATATCTTTCAATCCATGACTTTAGCCTGTTTGTGTCACTGCACTCGTTAATTCACTATTGATTGGTTACAGGAACACAGTGGGCTTTTCCAAGTCGTGGTGATTTTATTGCAAATCAAAATTCTAACAGAGCACAGTTTATATCTATGTAAAATACTCCAGCTCTGATACATGCTTCTTCCCTTTAACCATTGCACTTTAACTATGAAAAAACAAATGCAACAGAACAACATAACATAGCTGAAAATGTTTTGCCAAAACAGACAGAATATCTTTCAGCAAGCCTTTTTGACATGGTTTTGTTCTTCTTTTGTAACTCTGCAGTCTTCTGTCACCAGTCTGGTTTCGAACGTGCCACTCTCTTATTCTTTAACATTGTCAATTTGTTAGCCATTAGACCATTCTTTCTTGGTTACTAGCCTTTTCTTTTTTTCACCAAATAATAACAGACATTGACCATTACAGACACAAATCCAGAGACATCTGACCTATCGAACACTTTTTAAACACCATACCATATCGGCTCATACAAGCAGTACTCTTTGATAGCCCATCTGGTTAAGACACACAGCATTTGGTTTCACCATGCAATCTCACCAGGTCTGTCGGCCATATGATAGTTCTTACCAATCATTTTGGCTTGACACTCCAAACAAGTTGAGTTAACGGGTGTTGGTGAGATTGAAGTTTTGTTTTAATTTTGTTTTGAGTGATGGATTTGTGTAACCACTTACTAGGCCTTATGGAGAGTTTATGTGGGTATGTGTCTGTTCCTGTTTTGACATAATCGTTTAAATGTTCAACACATTCAGTATTTTCATATTTTACTCAGAGCTAAGCTGCGATCACGGAAAGCACCAGAATCTCAGCATTTTAAATACTAATGATATAATTGCGTTGATTTTGGGTTTCAATCTGCACATAGCTCCCAGCTAATGAGAATACATCAGAGACAGAGACATACAGGGGGTGGACAAAATATTGGAAACACTTCTGAAAAATGGCTTTAACTTTGAAGCATCTAAACCACAATTACAAAAGCATCTACACAGGTGATTCATATTAATTTGAATGCTAATTAGCAGCATGTGTCTAGCCAGCAGCACTTTGCTAGGTAAGTTTCCAAAGCAAGATAAGGATACTAAGAGTTCCAAAGGGGCCAAATAGTTGGTGACCGAATTGCAGGTGCGTCGATCAAAAAAACGGCAAAATTATTTAAGGTGGCAAAGGGATGATAAAAAATTATGACAACATTTGCCTAACACCAAAAAACAGCATCAGCAAAAAAGAACTGTGGCCGCAAGTCAAAGCTCTCCGACGGGGACAGATGGACACTTGGTAGGATAGCTGCTAATAACTACAGAACTACAGCTCTAAAAATCATAATCAGAATCAATCCATATCTGAACCAGTCTCAACAAAAACAGTACGTTGTGAGCTTCACAAAGATGGTATTTATGGCAGGGCTGCCATTCGGAAACCATTTGTATCCAAGGCTAATGCACGCATTACATAGTGTAAGGAACACAAAACTTGAGCAATGGAGAAAGGTGATATGGTCTGATGAGTCAACTTTTACTCTTTTTAATACATCTGGACGGGTTTATGTTTGGAAAAAGCCTAAGGAGGCATTCAATCCACAATGTTTGTTGCCAACTGTTAAGTATGGTGGTGGTTCTGTAATGGTATGGGCAGCCATTTCATGGGACTCATTGGGTCCAATGATTGCTCTCCATGAACGTGTAACGGGCAAACATTATGAAACCATTTTACAAGACCAGGTGCACCCTATGGTGCAAACACTGTTCCCTCATGATGTCCCCATATTCCAACATGATAACGCCCCCATCCACACTGCTAAAAACATTAAAGGGTAACTACACCGACTGTTTCAGCCTGTCTTCGCCCACGAAACAATTTTGAAAAATACTTTGTGGGGTGAGTGAGAGAGAGGGGTGGGGGCGCAGGAGCTGCCATCGTCATTTGCATAAATTAACGTAGCTGCATTGTACAAATGATTACGTATAACTTGGAACAAACTGTGAAACTAGACGTTGCACATCAAATATGAATCAAAATTAAGCAACTGCATGGCCTATTTCTCACTTCAAATATCTTCAGAAACATATTTTAGTGGACTATTTAGGTGGAATAAGAGTTTATGAACAGGACGCAACGTTGTTCCGGTTTAAAAACGTGCAGCCAAAACAAAAGTAACGCAGTGGGTCTAACCAATCAGGTGCCGGCTGTTTCTGTTGTGGGCGACAGCAATTATCCATATGACCTAAAGGTACTTCCAAAAAGGTACTCTGACATCACGATTTGGGCGGGGGCAGTGTGGGGAGCAGAAAGAAAATTTCAACCGTTAGGGGCATCACAAAGACGCTTTTCTACAAGTTTCTCCTGATTTATGTTATTATTTCAGAATTGTTGAAATAACAAAATGGATGAATAAGTTTCATTATAAGGTAGGCATACAAACACGTTTACAGCTAAAAAAAGTGATCTAGGGTGTAGTTACCCGTTAAAGAATGGTTCCAAGAACACAAGGATGATGTCAAATGTCTTCCATGGCCTGCACAATCACCAGATCTGAACATAATTGAACCTTTATGGGAACTTCTGGCGCGCAGAGTACAATGGGCCAATATCCCACTACACACAGTTCAGAAATTGTATACCAGCATTCCGAGAAGGCTTGAAACTGTTTTGAAGGCAAAGGGTGAGCCTACTCGTTATTAGTTACTAGATATTCAGTTTTTGTAGATGTTTTCAATATTTTTTTCTGATATTTTATCCCTGTATCTTGCTTTGCTGCACTGATAAATTATTAAATTATTCTCATTTAAAAACACTGCACGTACAGTATGTATGTAACAAACATGACATTTACGAAAGGTCGATTTACGAAAGGTTTGTGTGTACAAAATCACATGCAACGCTGTTACCACCTCATCTGAGGTGGTCAACTAACGAGGTGCAAAGAGGACTGCGTGTGTTAAAATGGAAAGATACATGGATTTTTAATTTTTGCGGGTTAGCCTGAATGAATATGCAAAATTGGGCATCCCAACATTATTTTGTGAAATTGTGGGAGGAGGTCATGTAAATATATTACTTTAGCATATGTAACGTGATTTACTAAACTAGAAAGCTATTTTGGTAAAGTTAATTGCATGTGAATTTTAGTAAGAATGAGAAGCAGGTATTAAAAAACATGTAATCAATAAGGTGACGGCTGGCATTGTAACAAGACACGTATGTGTGTGTTTGGAACATTTATAACTGAACATTCTGAATGATTGCGTAACAATGGGGGGCTTAGTAACCGGCCCATTT